>JAENHJ010000046.1:0-87736 GCA_025330945.1 Mucuna pruriens
TTTATTTTAAATATGAACTAAAGTAATTATAATTGATTTAGTTTTTACAATATTTTTAACTTAAATAAACCTGATGACCTATCAATAAATATTTTAATTTTTATATTAATATATTTTAGATTTTATTAGTACTCAAATTTTTCTTTTCTTTTTTGATTCATTTTAATTTTCTTACAATTTTATCTAATGTTTTCAAGTATCTTAATTTGATTTTATTAATGATGTTTCTTTCTATCACATTTTAGGTAAAAATAATAATGAGATATATAAAATAATGATTATAGAAAATAAAATTAAATATTAAATAAAATAAAAAATTAGTCATTACAACAAGAATATTTTTATCCTATATTATTTTAAAACTTAAAGTTCATATAAAATAAACAATGAGTGAAAATAAAAACTTAAAAAATATAATAATTTATTTTTTATGATAACAATGATGACTCAATCAAAGAAAATCAAATTGATCTTAATTAAATTAGATTGTTATTATTTATGAAATTACTAAAAAAATAGTTTAATAAACTTAACTAGTTTCATATGTATTCGTATAAATCTAGATATCACGTAGACATGGATTATTTAGTGTTATCATATTATATTATATATATATATATATGGTAATAAAGTACATATTATATATTTTTTTACCTATTATGTATAAAAAAATGAATGTAAAAACGGAACCTGTAGGTATCTACGCGTTATCAATTGAGCGGAAAAATAAATGGTTTCTAAATATGATATGTAGCCTTCGAAGTGTTTCCTAATATATATAGTAATAGACAATGGCATGTCAAGCAACTTTAGTAGGTTACTTATTTTCACATCTTGATTTGTGACTTTTAAGGCCTCATATCTGTCTCGTTTCAAGAAGAGACTAAAGTAGGTCAAGTCGGAATCATCTCGACTATCTATCCACCGAAATCGACGTGGATGTTTGGTTGGAGTTGTCACTAACGTTTTTGGACAACGTTAGGAAACCTACTGGGAAAAGGTTAGTCTTCGAATCGGGAATGGGCTTCAGAGTCGATTAAGTGCTAGGGACATAGGGTGCCCAAATACGCTTATCACCTGATAGTTACCCTTAATTGGCTAAAGGTAGTGGGGACAACATTCAAGCTTTGATCTTATTTCCCTCGGTGGATGAACACATTGATTAGCAAGACAAGATTAGGGTGTGTTGGGTTTTTTTGGGTTCGTGACTTGACAAGAGTGTGCCTCTTGTACCTACGTACCCCCATAGTCGGGGGAGTTAAAGTCGACGTAGTTTTGGCTGACATTGGGTTAATGGGTTTGAAGAGGGCGAGGCCGGTTTGTTCCAACCAACCTAGGTAGAGGCTGAGATGGACTCGGCCAAGGATGGAGGCCGGGATGGACTCGACCCTAGTAATTAGATTCTGGGAAGTAAGGAAGAAGAGACCGAGATAGACTCAGCCTTAGTGGCTGAGTTCTGGGAAGGAAGGAGAAAGGGAAGGAGGCCAGGATAGACTTGACCCTAAGGCTTTAGGAAGGAAGGAGAAATGGAGGGAGGCCGAGATAGACTCGGCCCTAGTGGCTACGTTCTGGGAAGGGAGGAGAAAGGGAAGGAGGCCAAGACAGGAAGGAGGAAATTTCGGCCTAGGCTAGGAGTTAGGGGAGGTTTCTCAAGGTGTTTTTTTTAGGCATATGCACAAGTTTTTACTAACCTGGTATCCAGAAGTTCAATACCAGCTTCTCTTCTCCGCTTCGCTTTGGTAGCCTCACTTACTTTCTCATAAACTCCAACAAATCCTTTCTCTATTCTCTCCTCCCATTTCCTTGTCCTCTTTCTCTTCGTCTTGAGGCCTTTTATAGGCTTCGTCACTGGTTTGGGTTGGTTACCCCACCCCCCATAATCCCATGTCACTCTCTACGTGTATCATGGGTTCTATAACGCCCCCGCGTATCTCATGGCAGCTAAGGTCCACTATATCCATATTCCCTTCTTTTAACCAAGCTGTTACAGACTTAGTGGGGAGTGGATGAGTCTCGGACTGAGTTGACAGCTCTCAGCCTGTCCTAGATGGATTCAGGGTCCCACACTTATCAATAATAAAGCTAATGAAACATGTAAGTATCTTGTAAGTGTAGGACCTTAAATAAGTCCAGCCTAGTATCAATCATGATAGAAACCCAACCGATAAAGATAAAGATAATTTGTGTGGCATTGGAGGTCCCACGACTACATCCAAAATCAAAACAATGAAGCAATCCGTGTTGGGCCTGAGTTCAAGAATTAAGAAAAACTTAGAGCGAAGTGAGTCAGGGTCTCCATCAAAACGGGTCACTTTATTGCAAGTTAAAGGAGAATGAAATCCATCTTGAAGAACACAAATAAAGCCTAAGTCATTGTCATGTAATTTGGGCTAAGTAGTTAGTTAGAGATTTTTTATTTTAGATAAAGATTTTTGATAGAGATTTTTTTATTGAGATTTTAGATAGAGATTTTTTATTTTAGATTGAGATTTTTTATTGAGATTTTAAATAGAGATTTTTTATTTTAGATAAAGATTTTTGATAGAGATTTTTTTATTGAGATTTTAGATAGAGATTTTTTATTTTAGATAGAGATTTTTTATTGAGATTTTAAATAGAGATTTTTTATTTTAGATAGAGATTTTTTATTGATATTTTAAATAGAGATTTTGATTGAGATTTTAGATAGAGATAGAGATTATTGATTGGTTAAGATTTTATGTTAATTAAAATATTATTGGGCTTTAGATAAGCTTATAAATAAGCTCTTGTAATCAATCAGAATACACAATTTGGAATTTAATAAAGTCTTCTCATTGTGAGAACTTTTCCTTTGTTCTTAGGATGAAGAACACTTATAGTGTTGGTTCTACCAGCAGGTCGCGGTTAAGGTCACACTTTCTCTTGATAACTTTGGTTCTATCGATAGGTCGCGGTTAGGGTCAAGTTCCTTTTTTTTCACCACACCACGCTTTCACCTATTTTCAAGACGGTCCGCTTTCTAATCCCTTAGTAAGATCATATCATTTGGTATCAGAGCTTCATCTCTTGAAACCAGGTGTTGTTTCCATTTGCATTTCTATTCTTTTGTCAATTTTTCAAAAAAAAAGTCATACAAAAAAAAATCATACCAAAAAAAATCATACAAAAAAAAAATCGTACCCAAAAAAAATTGTACAAAAAAAAATCTCACCCCAAAAAAAGGGCTTCCTTGCTTCTTGCTAACTCTTACCCTCTAAAATTATCACATTACCCAAACCCTTATTGTTTCTTGCTACTTAGCATCATTCTTAAAAGTTCTTACTTAAGGGCTTATAAGAAAAAGTTGAGTAGTAAAAGGTGAGAGTAGAAAAAAAAAACTAAATTGAGTGATACACGAGTGACTACACATAATTCGAGTGTAAACACGTGAGAGAGTGTTTGTATGAGGATCTCTTTTGTCTAACTTTATTTTTTGTAGTATTTTAATCATGACTAGAGAGGAAGGCGAACGGGATGATGATATCAAATTACTCATCAAGACTTTTCAAGAACAATTTAAAGTTCTAAATGCCAAGTTGGATGATTTACAGCCTATACCCAGGTATAGGAGCCCTTCTAGTTCACAGAATGAAGAAGAAGAAGAAAAAGCTTCTTGTTCAGCATCCAAGTCGGTTACTAATATGTTGAACATGTTTAGCAATCCTTTACATGAACATGAAGCAGAGGAGTATTTAGATGGACGACATAATGAAAAAGAAAGGAGAAGAGATGAACCAACACGTGACAATTACTTGGGTAATATTAAGATGTCAATCCCTGCATTCCAAGGAAAGAATGATCCTGAAGTATACTTGGAGTGGGAGAGAAAAGTTGAACATGTGTTTTATTCTCACAACTACTCGGAGGAGAAAAAGGTAAAATTAGCAGTTATTAAATTTATTGAATATACTAATATTTGGTGGGATCAATTTGTGAATAACAAACATAGAAATGGAGAAAGACCCATTTGTACGTGGGAAGATATGAAGTCTGTCATAAGAAAAAGATTTGTATCAAACCGTTACCATAGGGACTTGCATAGAAAATTGAAATGCTTAACACAAGACTCTATGAGTGTGCAAAATAACTATAAGGAGATGAAAATAGCCATGACTAGAGTCAATGTGAAGGAAGACCGTGAGGTAACTATGGCTAGATTCATTGGAGGCTTAAAGAAGGAGATAGTTGATATGGTGAAGTTGCAACATTATATGGAGATACAGGATTTGCTGGACAAAGCAATTCAAGTGAAGAGGCAATTGAAGTCTAAAAGCTCTTCCAAATTTGCTTCATCTTCTAGCTCTTCATGGAGATCAAATTGGAAGAACAGTACAGTTGTTAGAAATCTTAAAGAAGTTGTGGTAGCTAAATATTCAAATGCTCCCTCTAAAGGTAAAAGTGACAATAATACATCCTATCGATCACATAATATGAATTGTTTCAGGTGTCAAGGAGTTGGGCGTATTGCTTTACAATGTCCAAATAAAAGAGCAATGGTTATGTTGGATAATGGAGAAATAGAAAGTTCAAGTGATGATGAAATACCACCATTGGAAGATTTTAGTGATGTTGAAGTTGCTGAACCTATAGATGGAGTTGTTCTTGATACCAGGCTTGCTCTTAGCATACAACCTAAGGAAGATGATGATGTGGAGCAACGTGAACATAATTTTCCTCCTAGGTGCCACATAAATGACAAGGTATGTAGCATGATTATTGATAGTGGAAGTTGCACCAATGTGACTAGTACTATCATAGTGGAGGAAATAAAGTTGCAAACTGTCAAACACACTAGGCCTTATAAGCTACAATGGCTTAGTAATATTGGACAAGTAAAAGTAGACAAGTAAGTTGCAGTGCCTTTTTCTTTTGAGAATTACAAAGATGAAGTACTGTGTGATGTGGTTCTTATGGAGGCAGAGCATATACTTTTGGGTCGTCCATGGCTGCTCGACCGCAAGGTGACCCACAATGGATATACCAATTGTTTCTCTTTTATTTACAATGAGCTGAAAATTACTCTTACTCCATTGTCTCCAAAGCAAGTATGTGAAGACCAAATAAAAATGAGGAAAGTAAGAGAGTGTGAGGAATCAAAAGAAAAAAAGAATGAAAGAACAAAAGAAAATAGTGAATAAAAGAATGAGAAAAGCACAAGAAAAGAAATCCATTCAAAAAAGAAAAGGAAAATGAGTTTCTTTGCAAGAGAGAGAAAATAAAATATGAGTGAAAATAAGCAGAAGAAAGAAAAACATGAAATTGAGTGCAGTGAAGAGAAAAGTAAGAAAATGAGTGCATTTGAAAAGATAAAAGAGGTTGAGAGTGCGTTGTTAGCAAAAGAGAAACTACATGTACTCCTGTACAAGGGTGTTTATTTCACTAACAAATTTCATTCTTCTCTTCTGTGTGAAATTGAGTCTTTGTTACAGGAATTCGCTGATGTTTTTCCAAATGAAGTGTTTCATGGATTACCTCCTTTAAGAGGTATTAAGCATCAAATTGACCTCGTTCCTGGTTGTCCATTCCCAAATAAACCATCCTATAGCATAAATCTCGAGGAAATAAAGGAAATTAAAAAGCAAGTGAATGAGTTCCTACAAAAGGGCTTTGTGAGGGAAAGTCTCAGTTCATGTTCTATTCCCATTATCTTGGTTCCAAAGAAAGTTGGAACATGGGACATGTGTGTTGACAGTTGGTCCATCAATAAAATCACTATAAAGTATAGATATCCTATTCCTAGCTTTAAAGGAATAAGTATGGATGAAGAAAATGTAAAGCAATTAGAGAACGGTCTACACCTAAGAATGCAAACGAGGTAAGAAGCTTTCATGGTCTAGAAAGTTTTTATAGGAGGTTTGTGAAAAACTTTATTTCTATTGCTGCACCTTTTAATGAGCTTGTTAAAAAGGATGTTGTGCTCAAGAGGAATGATGTACATGAGAAAACTTTTAGTTTTTTGAAAGATAAGTTGATCAATGCACTTGTGCTTTGTTTGCCTAATTTTGATAAAGCTTTTGAAATTGAATGTGATGCTTCTGGTGTTGGAATAGGAGTTGTACCAATTGCATATTTTAGTGAGAAGCTAAGTAGGGCTGGGTTGAACTACTCTACCTATGACATGAAGTTGTATGCTTTGTTTCTAAAATCTCAAGGTAGGCTTCAAAAGAGACATGTCAAGTGGCTAGAGTTCATAGAGATGTTTCCTTATGTGGTCAAGTACAAGAAAGGTAAGGGGAATACTATGGTTAATGTATTGTCTAGAAGAAACCAGAAGGCAAAGTTTGTTAAAAAGTTGCATGCCAAAGTTCGAGTTAACATTGAGAAGAGGAATGGACAATATGCATGGCAAGCAAATAAAAGGCATGTTATGACTTTTGAGCTTGGGGATAGCGTTTAGGTTCATAGGCAAAAAGAAAAGTTTCCTACTAGAAGAAAATACAAGTTGTAGCCAAGAGGAGATGAAACTTTTCAAGTGTTAGAAATGATCAATGACTATGCCTACAAGCTGGATTTATCAACTGCATATGGTAATATAAGTTCTACTTTAAATGTTGTTGATTTATCTTTACTTGTTGTAGGTGAGGAATTTGATTCGAGGACAAATCCTTTTGAAGAAGGAGAGAATGATAGAAACCGAACCGACAAAGATAAAGATAATTTCCATGGCATTAGAGGTCTCATGACTAGGTCCAAATCCAAAATGATGAAGCAATCCATGCTAGGCCTGAGTTCAGGAATTAAGGAAAACTTAGAGCGAAGTGAGTCAAAGGCTGCATCAAAATGGGTCACTTTATTGCAAATTGAAGAAAAATGAAGCCCATATTGAAGAACACAGATAAAGCCAAGTCAATGTCATGTAATTTGGGCTAAGTAGTTAGTTAGAGATTTTTTATTTTAGATAGAGATTTTTTATTATAGATAGAGATTTTTTATTGAGATTTTAGATAGAAATTTTTTATTGAGATTTTAGATAGAGATTTTGATTAAGATTTTAGATAGAGATTTTGATTGAGATTTTAGATAGAGATAGAGATTTTTGATTGGTTAAGATTTTATGTCAATTAAAATATTATTAGGCTTTAGCTAAGCCTATAAATAAGCTCTTGTAATCAATCAAAATACACAATTTGGAATTTAATAAAGTCTTCTCGTTGTGAGAACTTTTCCTTTATTCTTAGTATTAAGAACGCTTATAGGGTTGGTTCTACCGGCAGGTCGCGGTTAGGATCAAGTTCCTTTATTTCACCACGCCACGCTTTCATCTATTTTCAAGACGGTCTGCCTTCTAATCCCTTAGTAAGATCATATCAAATCGTCTCTAGGGCGACACTGGCAGACAGCAAGAAACTCAAAAAGGCCCTAAAGCTAGCCCAGCCCATTAAAGGGAAGTACCTCCCAGCTCGATCCGGGAAGGCCCCTACGGTGAGGATCTCGAATCTAGCCTAATTGACCAAGACGCGGTCCAGCTAGCCCAAAGAGGACCAAGAGGAGCTCAAAAATCGTAGCTTAGCGTTGACGAAGTCGGCCAGCTCACTAGAATTGGACACTTCAGCAGAGAATGCCACATCACTGCACTCTAAGAACTCTAAGCCTTTGGATCCCCCAAACGCACGAGATGCCCTTGATGAATCCATGACGGGGAGATGAGGGACCCACCATCTTTAATAGAGCTAAGATCCTCGCTAATCGCAACAAGGGAACGTGCCATGTCAACCACTACCCGCAAAATACATTGCGATTCTAGGGAAAATGTGCCACGATTGAGCGTAGGGTCCAACGAGAATTAGCATGGGAAGTGCCTCAGCTAACTAACTGAATCAAGAGGTCAAGGTGATTCCACGTGGCAAGATCAAACGCGCCTTTACTACTCTCCTAAAGGCTATAAAAGGCTCTAGCACGAAGAGTTCACGACAAAGAATCAAGGAGTACATAAAGACTAGCAAAAGTGCTGAGGAAACATTGAACAAATGATAAGAGAAGATCGTTGATCTCCGATTATGAGTGAAACGCCAACTAGCTCTCTAGATACTGAGTAAGTTCTCTGGCTAACTCCAAGCATGTAGCTAGTCTAACCCAAATCGAGTCCATCACACTTCAGATGGCAAGCATGTAGCTAGCCTAGTCCAAATTGAGTCCATCACACTTCAGATGGTAAGCATGTAGCTAGCCTAATTCAAGCCGAGTCCATTACACTTCAGATAACTAGTGTGCGACCTACCTAAGTTTGGGTCCGAGTCAATCTTCATCTCACAATCATGACATATCATGCATTCCACCTCACTCCAGGTCAATAGGCACGTGTTTGAGTTAACCTAGCATACACACACGCATAAACTCCACCCAACCCCAAGACGGGATGCCTAATGGATAGTCCTACCTCCGAATTCGAACCTTCGGAGATGGACGTCCAAGAGAAAGTTCAACCCTTATGTCTTAAACCTTGGTGGACGCCAAAGGGAAAAACCGACCAGAGTTCATAACCAGATCCCTACCCTAGAGGAAGGATGTTTAATGAAAAGTCCACCTCTAGACATCACTTCATGCATCCAAAACTACGTGAACTTTAATTCCTCTACGCCAGGAGAGGTACCACGGAGCGAGAGGCACACTCTCGTCAAGTTATGCATCCATAATATTCCTGTCCTATGCAATCCCACACTCACGAGTCCATTGAGTTAATAACAGTAAAGGTAAAGGTCACATTACATGCACTTTGTAGGGTAACTACCAGATTAAAGGAGGATAGGTGAACCTCATGCGTAATCGACTCCTTACCTGGACTCTGTTTCCCCCGACTTGCCTTATCCACCCCAGGGCTCCAACGTGCCTTTAAATGTTAGTGGCGACTCCCATCCAAGTTGAACCTATCTTGACCAACCCCTTGGATTGGTCCAACCGATACTGACTCGGCAGAAGCCAACTCCATATTGGAGGTGAATTTGGCTCCCTCTCAAAGCCCTTCGAACAAAAATCAAAGTCTCTCCAGAAAACCAAACATTTCCTTTCTAAATCGTCCCGACGCGATTAAGATCGCCTTAGAAAACGCTTGAGCCTAGAAGTCTAGTTAAAACTCAACTTATTTAAATTTTTTAATGAACAAAAAATGGTACAAATAATTACGTTTGGCAACATCGACTCTACCTAGGGAATTCATTCTACAATTTTTCTAATTTATTTTATTTATATATTTTTAAATAAACAATATATTAAGTTAATAATTATATTTTAATTCAAACAATATATAAAAATTAATAAAAAATAAAAAATTTAAAAATAATTTAAGAATTAAATTTTATTTTTAGTTAAATATATAATTTTATCTTTATTATTTAATTATTATTATTACTTTAATTATTAACTAATACAATAATTTATTTATACTTTAATATTTAGAAAAAATAAAGTATAAAATAATTATATAATTAATAGTTATATATAATATATAAAACCATATAAAACTATATAATTATAATTCATATATATATAGCGAGACGGTTTCAGGACAGGGACCAAACAGATGGATACATCTCTGTACTTAAACCTGATCTTGCTTTTTCTTAAATCAAAATGACCCTAAACCCGACACTGCAAATTTTTTCTATCAAAATTGATACAAAGTAAAACAAGTAACAATCAATTCGGATTGTGTTGTCATACTTACGTATAATTATATAAACCATGACAACAATAGCTCCCACTGACATAACCGTGAAAATAACGAAAAAGACAACTCAACAAAAAGCATATTAAATTCAACTAATCAATTAATTAAATAACTCTTTTCTTTATCCTATATGTCTTTTACATTTTTATATTCTTATAAAATATAATTGCATCTTTCTTCATGTTCATTTACTTGTCCATCCTTTATTTATTTATTTAATCCATCCGATTTAATTATTATTGTGATCAGCCCAGATTTTTATTTTGATAGTGACAATGTCAAAGACTTAAAAGTAGTCTATTATTTTGTCAATTTTTATATTTGCAAGCTGACTCATAATAGTATGCAACAAGAATGGTTCCCAATTGACATTGATTCGTACGGTAACCGCAACAATGTGGGAGTGTAAAATTAAAATGCACTTGACAGTCCTTTTTTAATAAGTAAATAAATTTATTAACAAAGATGTAAGTAGATGAGTTACCCAGACTTCTCATTCATGCATAGATGAATACATCCATTTTGTATTACCACGTATAATCCAAATTAGTGTAGTTAATATTGTATAAATGTTGATACGATTCATTCAATTTGATATGATTTGTAGAATGAACTATCCGAATCGTGAGGAAAATTAATTATGTGTTTGAATCATAGACCAAATCGCTTGAATCGTGTGAGAATTACATAAATCGCTTGTTTGAATCACACAATTCTAGTTCGTAGCGGGTCGTGTGCAAAGCAAGATGGGTTGCGTGTGACCTGGTTTTGAAAACCCTAATAATTTAAGTAAAATGGGGAAATAAGCCTATTTGCTCCCTCTAAATTGACCCATGTTATCCCTTCATGTGTAACACATTTTTTCTTCTCTCCTTTTCATTTTTTGTTCTATCATTTGTGCCAAGAGAGAGTGACCCACTAAGTGATCCTCTATTCATGTGAAAGCTGACTGGATTCCTTCATTTCTGACTATGTTGCTAGTTTGTGGTGGGTATGTTGCACTGTTGCTGGTTAGTGACCTTCTCCCCTATTCTTTTGTTGTTGGTTTGTGGTTTGTATGCACTACTGCTAGCTTGTGGTCTATGTACACTATTGTTGGTTATTGGTCTCCCCTTCCCTATTTGGTGCTATTATTTTTGGTTGGTGACATTCGGTCTCTTTTGTAAACTAGTTGGTGGTCCCTATTGTTGTTGATTGTATGTATTTTATTAAAGAATGAGTCAAGCAATAAACAAAGTGGTTGATATTACATGGCAACATTGTGAAAGTGTCCCTCCACATAAACTTCCAAGGAAATGCAAATATTATTCCCATGCTTGTTAGGGTAGGATTGCAAGAATGAAACATCATATTATTAAAACAAAGGTAAATATTAGTTCTTTTACAAGTGTTCCGGGTGATGTTTAGGAAATATTTGTCAAGTTATTGAAAAGTAAAGGAAAAAAAGAGAGGAAAATAGTCTTTATTGTATGGAAGAAGTAGCAAAAGAAAGGAGAGACGTCTAAAGTTATCAAAAAAAGACAATGAATGAAATTTGTAAAGATAGGAATGTTGCAATTCAAGAAATTTACAATTGCATATATGGTAATGCATTACCATTTAAATTTGGTAAGAAGTCCTCTTTTTGTCCAAATTTTGAAGGTTGTTGAAGAATATAATAAGGATTTGAAGTCTCCACAAAATTATAAACAAATATAAGAGTGAATGTGAGAAATAGGGATGCACCTTGATGTGTGATGGTTGGATGGATGGGAAAGGAAGATCACTTACTAAATTTCTTGTTAATAGTCCAAGTGTGAGTGTTTTCTTCAAGTCAATTGATATTAGTGATGTGATAAATGATGGCTAAAAATGTTAAGTTGTTGAACAACATTGTAGAAGAAATTGGTGAAGAGAATGTAGTCTAAGTTGTGACAAACAGTGTTGCTAATCTTGTTGTAGTTGAGAGGATGTTAATGGAGAAGAGAACCAAATTATTTTTTTCTCCCTTGTCTAGCTCGTTACCTTGATCTATTTCTCAATGACATTGGAGATTCCAATATTCTATAATATCATTGCCAATGCAAAGAAAATCACTACCTACAAATATAGGCATACATACGTTTTTTTATGGACATTATTTTAAGTGAAGCAAATTGGCAAGACTAGTTGTGACAAAGTTTATAACTTCTTATTTTACATTAAATTGCATTACGTATAAAAAAAATGCTCTATGTTTGCATCAAAGGAATGTGCTACTAATTCACATGCTTGTAAAAGTAAGGCTAAGTAGGTAATAAACCTAGTGTTGGGTTTGGTAGATTTTGGAAATCAATCATATATTGCCTAAAGTATATGACTCCACTTGTTAAAGTGTTAATTTTTGTAGACATTGATTCAAAACAGTGATGGTAGATTTTGGAAATCAATCACATATTGTCTAAAGTATATGATTCCACTTGGCTAAGATTTGTAGACATTGATTCAAAACTAGTCGTGTCATACATTTTATGAAGCAATGAATACAAGTAAAGAGCAAATTTCTGAAAATTTTCAAAAGAGTCAAGGTATAAAAAAGTGGGGAAGATTATTAACACTAGATCAAATTTGCAACTACATAGGCCTCTTCATGCAACTTCCTATTATCTCAATCCTAGTAAGTTACATCTAATTTTATCATCTAAGTATTACTATATTTTGTGTGTCTAGTAACTTATTTCTTATTTGGTTAGGTATCATTATGACAAAAACTTCAATCTTGATAGTGAGGTGCTGATTGATCTATACAAAACTCTTGAAAGAATGCTTCCAGATAGAAGAACAAGATTTGCAATGGATCAACAACTTGAAAAGTTCAAAGGAGCTAAGGGGCTTTTCAGAATGAAATAGATACTAGAGCTAAGAAACAACTGGGTATATCTTTACTTTAACTCTTTAGCCTTTACCCTTTATATTCATTATAAAGTAAGCATAACTTGCATACTTTGTTCATTATATTCTAATTCTACAGTTTGTTTTAAAAGCTCTTTGGTGGGAGAGTTATGGTGGAGAAGGTAGAGTTACAAAGGGTAGTCATGGGAATTTTAAGTCTCACATGTAGTACCACAGGATGTGAAAGGAATTGGAGTACATTTGACCAAGTGCATACTAAGAGAAGAAATTGATTGGAGTAACAAAGATTAAATGAACTTGTATTTGTTAAATATAATCTTCAACTTAAGATGAGGCAAAAGAGTAAAGGAGAGAACAGGGATACTTATAATCTGATATACTTGTTCGATATTGAATCGAACGAAGAATGAATCACCAAAAGAGAAAATCCTTATTTACCTATTGATGCTTCATGGATGGATGAATAAGAGTGTTTTGATATTGATCTCGAAGCTCTAAGCAAGAAAAGGAAGGAAAGTAATTATTTAGATTGAGAACTTATAAGTTACAAGTTAGAATTAAAACTAGAACTTAAAACAAACCAGAATTGCAACTTATTTTTTTATTATTATGTTGGTCCAAGAAATTTGAATGTCAAGGTTGATAAAAGAAAATCCATAATAGGAGATGAGGATGAAATTGAGGACATTGAGGAAGGGAAAGAAAATATATTGGATGATAAGATCAATTAAGTGATGTTGATCTTGGAAATAATGAATGATTATGGTAAAGAGTTTTTTTTTTTAGGTTACACTACTGATAAACAACAATATTTTTTTGGGGAGGCTACATTACTAAACTTATACAATAGCAAGAAACCACTACTTTATGAATTTATTAAACAACAACATTATTTCTTTGAAGGATATGATGTTGAATTCTATAGCAACAAACGTTGTTTGCTAAATTTGTGTAGTAGCAAGCAACAACCACATTTTTTTGCCTTCTAAGTGTCATTATTTGAATACTTGTTTGCTTTGAAGCTTATATGTTACTTTGTTAGCTATTTGACTTCAAACTGTTAATATATGTGTGTTTTAATTTTATATGTTTCTTTGTTTTAAAATGTTCCTTACAATTATGTTTTTTGTTATTGATAATGAATTTGTAGTTTATATGTCTTGTACACATATATATATGTTATGTTTTATTATTGATAATGAAACTTACGATTTATGATACCGTTTGATTTGTGATTCAGAAAATAGGTTTTCCAATTCATAATTTGTATTCTGATTCAACTATCCTGAACCAAACCTATAGAAAAGTAAGAAACTTCTTATATAAATACTATATTAAACATGAGAAACATGATAATACTCTACAAAATAAAAAAAAATTCAATAACAAAGTATTCCTCTCTCGACTCACAGAAATGTGGCAAATAATGCAATAAGCCGTGATAACAGCAAGTGGGTCGAGAAGACTAATAGGAGGAAAGGGAAAGGAAGTACCACTAAGCACGTGGTAAACCATCCCAGCCGATTGAGAACCCACAACCGGTAGAATAAGGCTGACGTTGCTTCAGTCATGTACATAGAGGGAAACGGTAAGGCTGAACCCCCAACAGGCTCAGGTTGAACCCACAACCGGTAGAATAAGGCTGACGTTGCTTACCACCCCTTGGACGATTACCAGCCGCTCCTGCATGAGTTCCCAGACGAAAACATCATGGTAGTGGAAGAAGCTAGATCTGAGTCCAACTTAGCTAGATGGAAGCTCTGGTTTGATAGAGTATCGAACCTACTAGGAAATAGGATAGGAGCCGTATTGGCATCTCCAGAGGGCCAATGCTTTCCCTTCTCAGCCAGACTAGGATTCAACTGTACCAATAACATGATAGAATATGAAGCATGTGCTACGGGAATCACAATGGCCATTGAGCACAAAGTCAAAGCACTCAGAGTCTTCGGCGACTCAGTGCTAGTCATCTATCAGTTCCATGGGGAGTGGGAGACATGTGATGCCAAGCTGATCCCTTACCACAACTATGTGATGGAAATGAGTAACTAATTCGACAAAATCATTGTCCATTACGTCCCACGAGATGAGAACTAGATTGTCGATGCCCTCGCCACCCTATCAGCCATGCCATAACGAATATCTGGAGAAACAAAGGTGGCAAGGGCTGGCAAAGCTCGTTGAGGAAAGAAGGAAAGTCGCCGACTAGGCCTCACAGGCCAACACCGCTGTCCGAAGATTAAAGGAGCAAGCTAATAAACACTTGGAGATGGCAGCTAGCATCAAGGAGGCAACACGGGAAGTCTAGGAGGAGGCCAGATTCTAGAAAGATAGGTTCATCAAGTTAGCCTGGATGGCCAACCAGGCCATCGGAAGCATACCCAAGAATCTCCGTATGGCGGAAAAATGGTTAACCTGCCTCGTACACCAATAGAAATCACCCAATTCTTAGGCTTATGTCAAAATCTATACAACAAAATAAAGGCATTTTCTTCGCCTCCTTGAGGCACCTTTGTAATATCACAATGACATGTTTTCCTTCCACCATGTCTGAATGTTTCGTGATTAGGTCATAACATGCATAGTTTTCTTGTGGTTGGACCTGCATTGCCAACTCACGCCACCTTTGGGCGTACTCCTTGAAGCCTTCCTGCTCTTTTTTGGTCATGTTCTAGAGTCGAGAATGATCCAGTGCCATGTCCTCATTATACTTATACTGCTTTAAGAAGGATTTAGTGAGGTCCCTCCACGTTTTGATGCATCCTCATTCCAAGCTGACATACCAACTGAGGGATGCCCCAGTCAAGCTATCTTGGAAGTAGTGGATCAGCACTTTGTCGTCGTAAATATATGTTGTCATTTTCTGGCAATACATAGCCAGGTGAATTTGAGGGCAGGAGCTCCCTTTATACTTGTCGAACTGTAGAGGTTTGAAGGTCAAAAGACCCACACCAATACGAAGCACAGGTCCTCAGCTTCGAGTCCATAGCTATTTCCCCCTTCTACGACTCAGAGTCATTCTTCTAAGGACTGTTATTTCTTTTCCGCTTGAAGGGCCAGTCTATGAATCACGGTGGGCATGATATTCCAAGATGCCTGATGTTGGGCCCCTGGGTCCTATTGTGCATGTGGGCCGACTCCTTCATGCGATCTGGTTGTGGAGTTAGCGTTGACCTCAAGCCCCACCTTGCTGTTGCTCCCCGCATTCTGCTGCTCTTGCTCGTCATTTGTGGGACTCTCGATATTCCAACCATACGACATTCCGTAGGGTGGGTCCCTCGTATTGCGTGGGGGCAGTCCTGTGGAACGGCCGGCCTGTGTGTATCCGACCACGTTTTGGTTGGCCAGGGCAGTGATGACCATTGAGGTCTTGATTCTGCGATTTGAGGGCTTCGATTTTGCTTTCCCTGGTCTTGGACTTTAGGCGAGTAGTGTACTTGTGCTGCGACGCAGAATGTTTCGTCTTTCTAGTATCCCGACATGCATTTGTATTATTAGATACGTCTGGTATGATATGTTAATGCTATGCATGAAATGCAAAGAAAGGTTATGCATGTTATGACCTAATCACGAATAATTCAGATACCATAGAAGCGAATTTATTGTTTTATCTTGTTATTTACAAAGGCCTTATGGAGGCGAAGCCAAAGTTTTTATCTCATCGTATAAGTTCCGGCATGGACCAAAAATTGCATAATCTCGACTGGGGTACCGAGTGGATTAACCATCGCTTCCACCACGCGGAGGCTCTTGGGGATGTCCATGATGGCTTGGTTAGCCAACCAGGCCAGCTTAACAAACCTTTCCTTCCAGAATTTGGCTTCCTCTAGGGCTTCTTGTGCCCTTATCTCAGCATGACCTACTATCTCCTAGCCCTTGGATAGCGGCTTCTGCTTGTTTCCTATACCAGTGGTCTTTCTTCGCTCGTTGACAAGCTCCACCAACCCTTGGCGTCTTTGCTTCTCTAAGTGCTCATTATGGAGTTTGCATTTGGCGATTTTAGCTTATAATGAAGCTACGCGTCCTTGAAGTTGATGGAGATGGCTTCGAACTTTGACTTCCCTTAGCCAGAAGTTGGCCAAGGATGATGTCAATCCGTTCTTCTCTTCTAAGGCTTTCTCCCATTCTAACTCTCTTAGGTACTTCTCCTAAGTTGCGACCCTGGCCCAGTGTTCTACCTTGGAAGGGGCTCTTAGACTACCTTCTCCACCTACTCGTTGGTTAGGGTTGTTCTCTCGTCCTTTCTTTAGTGATCTGCATACCCCGACTAATTCTTCTTCCAGGTCTTCGAGCCAGGGATCATTGAATGTCTAGAAGGCATGCTCCATCATACCTTGCAACCATGACTTATAACTAGACGAGGCCGCGTAGCTTCGTAGCCCCCACTCAGGTCCTTTTCTAACAATGTTTTTCCATGCATGCCGGATCTTTCTTAGGTGTTCCCCATGTTGCGCTCCTAGGCCGTGGATGACAAAAGGTGTAATGGCTTCATCGGGCGGGGGTAGAACAATAGGGTATCCGACCTATCTTAATGTCAGCATGCAATTATAGTTGATAGCCCCTTGGGTGCCCATAAGGGGAACATTTGAGAATCCTCCACACTTAATAATCACGTCCTCCCTCTCATTCCACTTGGGGTACCAACCTATCAATTTCTTTGTGGCTTCATCCAGGCGTATGGTCCATTCAGTCTTCATCATAGGTTTGATCCAGCTCTAGTTATGGTCTTCTATTGGGCATTCCGTTCTCCCTTTGGAATGGAACAAATGAGTGGTCATCCACAGGTAGAGTAAGGAGGTGCAGCATCTTAGCCCTCTTTCGTTCTTCTTGCAGCAATAGTTCAAGGTGTAGTATGTGTTAGCCAATACTGCGACAATAGGACTTTTCCCTCGGTCCCTTTTGCCAAGGAAAGCGTCAATGGTTGCCACGTTTACATAGTCCTCTATGTGAGGGAAGAGTACTATGTCGTAGACTAGAAGTCCATATACATCTATGAAGGTCAGCCAGTCTCCCTCCCCCTGGAGCTGTTGGAGCCTCTCTTCCAGGGCCGCTATTGGGATACCTTCTACCCCGTTTCAGTCCTTTCTTTGCTTTGACACTTCCGACTCAGGTGCCTTTAATAACTTGGTCACCAAGGTCCATGATGAGTCATATTTTATGCACTTTATGTGGGCTTAAGATGGGTGTTGTTAAGAATATTTAATGATTAAGAGTCTTGTGTTAACTGAGATTTGAATTATGGGCCTGAAAATAGGAGAAATACAAGTACGTGCTAAAATAAGATTTTTAACTAACAAAAAGATTAAGACTTGTTTTGTAGGCCCAAGTCATCTCGGCCCAAGCCGAGAACATCCCGGCCAGTCCAACGCTCCCAGTCAAGCCAACATCAGTGACGAGAATCTTGCCTAAAATCACTCCGACAAGATGCAGATATGATTTGTTGAGATGCATATATGATTTGTTAAGATGCAGATATGATTTGCTAAAATCAAGGAATCTGCAATGCAGATATGATTTGCTAAAGATCAAGGAATTTGTAATTCGGGTAACTAGGAATGCAGATATGATTATGCTAGAAATTAGGAAACTGGGAAACTCCTAAGATTGAGGAGATTGTAATCTGTAATTTGAATTGGAATCTTTAGGATTTGAATTTCTGTTATTAGGATTAGATTTAGATTTATCCAGCTTGTGTATAAATAAGCACACCAGGCCACGTCTTCAGTGTGGACTTTAGAGCTAGCACCGTCAGCAATCACAGACACTCCAAGCTAGTACAGGGGTACACGAAGCTTCAATACAATGTCTCTCTTGGTCGATGAGGTACATGACCAGGATTTGGTAAGCTGGAAGCCTTCAGAGGTGATCGCTCGGTATAGCTGACGCACTCTGGCCACCATTGGTGCATCACTACCGTTCTTCCATTGGCAGTCGTCGTTGAAGGCGGATTCTCTAGAAACTCTAAATTCTCACCTTTGTATTCGATTTGGTTTTCAATAACATAACTGGTTTGCAATTCTATCTCTTGATTGTAATTCCTATGTTTTAATCTGCTTTCAACTTTGCCATGACACATTGTTAGGGGTAGATCACGTTAGACTAGGGCCGGTCGAAACTAGTGTAATAATCTGATTAGGTAGAGAACCTAAACTCAACCAAGTACATACTCCCTACCAACTGATGAGGTAGTGGTTGTGTAAATCCTCGATATGGCAATGGATAAACGTTCGGCGGTCGTCGTAAGAATCTATGGTTGATTCGGAATACAATTCTAAGTAAGAATAGTAAACTACCCTGTTTTGAGTCCCGAATTGATATAGTAGTTAGTATAGATTAGTTTAGCATAGTTTAGTTTACTTTCAGCACTTAGTTTATTTTCTGCATTTAAACACAACCCCCCCCCTTATTTATTGCTTTCCAGAGTCCGAGACCGAGTCAGTCCAACTCCGTCGCATCTAATCACTTTTGGCAGAAACCATACCGGTTCCCTGTTAGCCGAGACCGAATAGCCGAGAGTGAGTTGGCCTTAGCGTTGTCGAGGCCAAGTCGGCATTTTCCTAGCCAAAGTCAAGTCGGCATTCCACAACACTTAGCGTTTTTGCAACACTCTTATTTTTACACTTAGCACAATTTGAACACATTGTGTCCTTGAGAGAATCGACCTAGGTTAGCTATACTATAGTTAGCTTTAAGTAATTATTTGAGGCGTGTAAGACGACTAAAAATCTGCTTATCAGTCCAGGAGGAATAATGTCCCCATAAGAGATAAGGCGGAGATTTTCCCAAGGGTATTCCAAAAAGTCTCTCATATTTCTCCAACATGGGTGCCAGTTGGAAATCCTTGAAAGTGAAGCATCTGAGGGGTGGGTCGTAATATTGCGTGAGTGCCGATATGTTTGAGCACTGTACTTCCACGCTTACCAGGCCTATTAGATTATCGTATCTCCTTTCGAAGGTCCTCCTCTAGTGGCCCTTGAGCTGACTCCCCCATTGCTGCAAAGATTGGACGTCGGGGGTCCTAGTAGGAATGGTCGTAGCTTCCCGACATGATGACAAACATTGCCTTCCATGTTTCTCAGATAATTCATGATTAGGTATGTTTTTTCTCGCTTTTCATTTTCCCATTCCATTTTCATATTTTCATTTATCCATGCATGCGTGTTACGTGCTGACTCTAGGAAAGTTGGGGTAGGGTTATCTATGGTCCCTGTCCATCCCTAAAGGCGGTTGGGACCATCCTAGGTTCTACGACCTTTACGAGTCCTTCCTTGGGCTTTACACACACCTCACTTTTGGGCTCCTAAGGCTTAGGACACTTTTCAGGGGCAAACCATAGATAGGAATAACTCTAAGAATGTGGTAGTCCTTGACAAGGGTCACCCCCTAGTTGGACTATCGTGATCACCAATCTAGGGACTGGCCCAAAGATGATTACCACTACACATCCACCACTAGCTTACATACAGGTCCAGGGATAGGACCTCCTCAAAACCAGTATGGGACAAGCGCCCTTCTCACATTCCCCACCCCGTTGCGATTCCCCAAGGTGGATCAAGATAAGTAATATATTGATTAAACATACCGTATCAAGGGAAACACGTGCATGGCGGCAGAGATTGTGCTAGCTCATATAAGTCGGTTAACCAAGGCTTGACCCTTGCTTTCATCAAATTCCCCAGTGGAGTCGCCATCTGATGCGAGGTAAATCGCACCGAGGGCGGATTTTGAAAAGAACAATTGGTAATGTGAATGCCTCTGGTTTAACTTCGAAAGAGAAACGAGGAGAATTTGCAAAAAACCAGACCCATATCCTCGTTCTATTGGGCGAGTCGACACTGACCTGGCCGTTTCGGATAACTGCCCAACCCTGTATCAGCTCAACTTGGAGTCGCCACCAACATTCTATGGTGCACTGAAAAGCAAGAGTGGATAAGGCATGGTGAGCGCATAGAAAAGTTGGGTAAGGGGCTAGTTAAGCATAGGGATGACACGTCATTCCATCCATCTACCATCTGGTAGTTACCCTACAACTTGCACGAGCTAGCATGATCATATTCTTACCTTTTTCAAGCCACCTTGCGATGAGGGGCAATGGGAATGCAGAACTTGACAAGAGAGTGTCTCTCACTCCTACGTACCTCTCCTAGTCGAAAGGATTCAAAATTCATGTAGTTCTGTGGGGCTTAAGCCAGGGACTAGGACTATCCGTTGGGTGTCCTGCCATAGTGATGAATCAAGTCGATGAATGGACTAGGATGACTCGGGCACATGCCCGTAGACTCGGACAGGGTTGATGCGCCCGAATACCACGTGAGCCAACTAGTTGGCTACCAAAGGGGTAACAACTCAAGGGCAAGGTCAAAGTGTTTATTAGTTATTTGTGGAATATGACTTAGTCTGAGGTGGTTAAGACGGCTCACCGGCCATTTGAAATGTGACAAATTATTGACAAGGCTAGGTTGCTTGAGGGGTATGACTTAGTCTACGACTGTCAAGACGGCTTGTCGACCATCTGAAGTGCGACAACTTAGTGACGAGGTCAGAGTGTTTATTGGTTACTTGAAGGGTATGACTCAGTCTAAGGCGGTGAAGATGGCTTGCCGACCATCTGAGGTACGGCTACTTAATGACAGGGCTAAAGTGTTTATTGGTCACTATATGGGTATGAACATGATTTGGCCAAGAAACTTACCTAGTATCCAAAGGGGTAATGGGTATCGATACTCACGGTTGGAAATTCATCTAGGATGCCTTAAGGTCACTCGTGCAATGATTCTCCAAAAAAAATCACTCAGGGTTCTATAATCCTCAATTCTCAGCCCCAAGCTCTTCCCCCTGGTGCCTTTTATAGCCTTAAGGAGAGGTGAGGGTGTGTCTGATTTCGCCATGTGGTGCTACCTGATAAGTCATATTTTATATACATCACAAAGGCTTAAGATGAGTATTATTACGATTGTTTAGTGATTAAGAGTCCTGTCTTAGTTAAGATTCGAATTATGGGCCTAGAAATAGGAAAATTATAAATATGTGCTAAAATAAGGATTTTAACTAACAAAATATTGGACTTGTTTTGCAAGCCTAAAAGCCGAGAGCATCTCGGCCCAGTAGAAGCCGAGAACATCCTAGCCCAAGCCGACTTCAGTGGACAAAATCACTCCAGCAAGAATGTAGATATGATTATGCTAAAATTAAGGAATCTATAATGTAGATACGATGATGCTAAAATTAAGGAATTTGTAATACATATTTGATTATCCTAGAATTAAGGAATCTGCAATACATATATGATTATGCTAGAATCAAGGAATTTTTAATCTCCTAGGATTGAGAAATCTGTAATTCAAATTTGTAATCTGTTAGGATCAAGAAAATATGTAATTCAGGTAACTAAGCAAGAAATCTACTAGAATCAAGGGATTAGAGATTTTGTAGAATTAGGTTTAGATTTAGACAGCTTGTGTATAAATAAAGCACGCCAGGCCACGTCTTCGGTGTGGAAAAATAGTGGAGTTCTAGACCTAGCACCGTTAGCAACTGCAGACATTCCAAGTTAGTACGGTGGTACACAAAGCTTCAGTAAGGTGTCTCTCTCGTTCGAGGAGGTACAAGACCAGGATTTGGGAAGCTAGAAGCTGTCGAAGGTTATCGCTCAAAATAGTCGACACACTCCGACGGACGGAAACCTCAACGTCTGGCCATCACTGGTGCACCACTGTCGTCCTTCCAAGGCAAACGTCATGCAAGGCAGACTCTCTAGAGAACACTGAATTCCCACCTTTGTATTCAATTCTATTTTCAATATTATGACTAGTTTGCAATTTTGTCTCTTGATTATAATACTAAATTTTGTTTCAACGTCTGGGCATCACTACTACACCACTGTCGTCCTTCCAAGGCAATCGTCGTGGAAGGCAGACTCTCTAGAGAACACTGAATTCTCACCTTTGTATTCAATTCTATTTTCAATATTATGACTGGTTTGCAATTCTGTCTCTTGATTATAATTTCTACGCTTTAATCTTCTTTTAACTTTGCCGTGATTGCACATTGTTAGGGGTAGATCACGTTAGACTAGGGTTGATTGGAACTGGTTTAATAATCTGATTAGGTAGAGAACCTAAAATCAACCAAGTACATACTCCTTGCCAACTGATGAGGTAGCAATTGTGTAAATCCTCGGTATGGCAATGGACAAACATTCGAAGATTGTCGTAAGAATCTAAGGTTGATTCGGAGTATAATTCTAAGTAAGAATAGCAACATGTTGTGTGTTGATTTCCGAATTGGTATAGTAGTTAGTATAGATTAGTTTAGCATAGTATAGTTTACTTTCAGTACTTAGTTTATTTTCTGCACTTAAACATAAAACCCCCCCTATTTATTGCTTTCCAAAGTCCTAGACTAAGTCAATCCGACTCCGTCGCGTCCCTCTGAGACCGAGTCAGTTCCACTCTATTGCATCCGAGTCTGCCCTTAGCTGAGACCGTGTCGGATTCATCTTTGCCGAGACCAAATCGAATTAGTCTTTGCCTAGAGCGAGTCGGCATTCTACACTTGACGTTTTGCATAAAACTTTGATTTCTACACTTAGTCACAATTTAATATATTGTGTCCTTGAGAAAATCGACCTAGGGTTAGCTATACTATTTATAGCTTTAGTATTTATTTGAAGCGTGTAAAACGACTAAAAACTCGCTTATCAAATTGGTGTCGTTGTCGGGGACACAAGTTCTTTTTTGTCTTTGTGTGCCACAACTTAGTTTAAGCCGAATCCCGAGTCTGTGGAATGCTATGTCTGTCGTTTGAGTCATAAAGTCATAGAGTATGTCAAGTTTGTATTTGTTTTCTTTTTGGTCGAGTCTAAAAAGAATATAGCATGCTAAATATGTGTTAAATTTTTGCGTATGTGTGTTGAATTTTTGTTTACATTGCTAAAAAAACACAACAACAACCATCTCTACATCATTGATTTAACTACATCTGCATAATTGATTTTGTTTTCTGATAGCTACTTGTTTTCTATTTTCTAATTTGCATAACTGACTCTAACTACTTCTGCATAACTAATTTCAATTTTTCTGCATATTTGATTTTGCAAAATCTTTGTATGATTTTTTTCTTTTTATGCATCAATTTTTTTTAACATTCTGACCAGTTTATGGTTGTTCTATTATTTTTCATTATTTTGTTGCCTTTCGGTGCCTCTATTTCTTTTGCCATTTTTTTTCTATTTCTATTTTTGTTTTCTTTTTCTGATTCTATTCTTCTTTTGATGCTTTTCTATTTTAATTCAGTTATCTTTCTATTTTTTTTTTCTATTTTTCTAATTTTGTTATCTTTTTGTTCTTCCTTTTTATTTTTAAATCCTGTTAACAACACTTGTGCATTCTGATACTAGTATTAATTCTTCTGATCATGAAAATTCTGCTCCTAGCTCCAATGGAGAAAGGAATCAGTTGCACATTGATGCCATGGTGTCCTCAATATCTCGAATGGGATGGAGCCTGGTCATACGAGAATTATCCATCCAAACTAATAATTGTGTTGCCTGAGTTATATGATTTTGCAGGTAACACTCACCATTTTGACAATAGGGGATCCATGACATTCAGAGGAATGAATGGGATTGTTTTTTCTGACAATCGGAGATTTGAAGGATACATAGATGGATGTGGCATGTGTGGTTCTATAGGACATCCATCCAATGATTGTCCCATTTTGCAAGAACCACCACCTCCATTCAAATTGCAACCAGTACAAGAAAGTTCCTTAGAGGATTTAATGAAGCAATTGGCCATGAATAACATTCAATTCCAAAAGAATGTGGTTGCCACACAACAACCAGTGCAATAGCTTAACAACTCACCTTCGTTGGAAGATCTGGTGCAACAGTTTCAACAATATACCATGGAGATTCAGCAAAAATGTAGTTTCAACAAAATATAACTTCCACAAAGCAAGAGTTGACAGCACATATTGGTCAACTAGCCACCACGATAAATCAACTACAGTTCGAAGATTCTGGACAGGTTCCTTCCCAAGCCATTCTCAATCCATTGTGAGAATATAAATGACATAACCATGAGGAGTGACATGGAGCTGCTGCAACAACAATCACTAAAAGTGCAATATGAATTTTCTGGAAATCTGAATTCAGAGAATTCAACCACTGTGTCGGGCTTTGCCAACTCCAGTAGTGTTGCCAACTCCATGCTTGCTGCTACCAACTCTACTAAGATGGCTGAGATTGACGACTACGTGCCAACTGTTTCTGATCTGGCTGATGTGATTAAGATTGCAAATTTTATGACTGATGTTACTGATCTTACTGATATGACATTGGATGAGATTTTAGACCAAGTTACTAGGGTCGAGATAGCTGATCCAGCATGTTCAGATGTTGACATTACTAATCCCATGTATGTTGATGCCAAGATAGTCGATCCTAGATATGCTAATGCTGATAATGCTTTTACTGATGGGGGTCGAGGATGCTAATTGGCTGGTTGACACGCCGACAATGTTAATATGACTGAAATGGCTGACTTTGTAGTTTCCATGTCGCACCATGCCAATATATTAGAAGTTGCCAACTCTATGATAGAGGTTCCAAGTCTTGCTGATACAATTGAGGTTGCCGACTCTGAGTCAATATTTCTGCTGTTGCTTATATGCTTGAAATGTTAGATTCTGTAGCTAACGTGTCCAACTTTCCCAATGTGGTTGATAATTCTAATAGCCAATATAACTAAAGTTTTAAATTATGGGACTAAAGTGTCCGGATTCTGTTAATAACTTTTGGCTCATGAACCAACTTTTGCCAATTCGGGCAATCAAAGCGAAACCGCAACGAGGCCAAACCGTGTCTGACCCTCAAATGTTGAATTTGTAACCAGAAGAAAGTCGAGACCAACTTGGCACCCCAAGGCCGAAACTTGATGTGGGACTAAAGTGACCCACGCGTGGGAGACTAATGTCGAGTCCAACATGAGCATAGTGGAAGGCAACTCAGACAACAAGAATGGAAGCATCCCGAAACTGAACTGCCTTGGACAACCACGTCCGATGGTAGGAACCAATCGAGCTTGACTCTAGCGGCCAGCCGGGAGCCGAGTCCGATTTGGGCAGTCAGAGCTGGAACAAACCAAAGGTCGAAACTGACTCGACACACCACTGGCGAATCCTGGCCAAAGCCGGCCAATCAAGCAATCAGACAGCAGCCGTATTCAGTTTAGGTGGTCGAAACCGATATCAAGCAAAGTTTGAATGTGTCCTTGGTAGCCAATGCTGCAACTTGACAGATGCCGAGACTATATCCTAGGAGCGCTTCTACACGTGGACAACAAAGATGACACGTGACCATCCGACTCTACATTCGAAAAGTCGAATCCACTCCCTACAGCCAAGTCGGGGAATCCAATTAATGAACCTTCTTCACTTCACTCACCAACAACGGAATCAATACCAGTGTCATCCATAGCGCAGCCATTCCATGCCTTAGTAAATTTGCATTTTGAATTAACTAAACACTCTGAATTTTTTGGAAATATGGATTTTAAAAATTCTGTTAATTGTGAGTATACGTGTATTGGATTAACTAAATCTTCTCTCTGTGTGAAAAGTAGCAATGACACTAATCCTAGCACAGAGTTATAGGAAATATTGCAGAGAAGTTTACTAGAGGATATCATGTTCAAACTATCAAAATGAATGAGGAGAAAGCTCCCCCAAGCTGTAGACAATAGGAGCGGAGCAAAAATACTAGATATAAGATTTTGCACATTCTTTCCACCCTAAAAGCAGTTGTTCTTATTTCACCCCTTCCTTTATGTACATTTAAGTGTAGGGGTGTTAAGTAGGAGGTGACAATTTGTTTGGTTTGTTTTATTTTTAGTTTTGCTATTTCGCTTTTATTTCGTTCCTGTTATATTTCATTTTGTTTCTTTTCTTTTCATTTCAATCTCTTTTCAAGTCATTTTCCCTTGATCTAAATAAAAAGTTGTCCAAGCTGAGTCCATGCCGACTCTGGTTCCATCTCAACCAGATCCGAATTAACTTCAACCTTGTCTCATATTTTTCTTTTAATTATGATTTTTTTTATTTTCCCCTTAGTTGATTTATGATTGTCAATTACTAAGAAAACTATTTTGAAAAATTATGAATTGATTTCTTTGAGTAAAAATGAAGCAGAATAGGTATGCATGACTCTAGAGGAAATATTTTTCAAACTTAACAAGGAATGAAATTTGGGAATCTTTAGGCATTGAGTGATTTGAAAAACTGAAAAAGAGGAACCTTCAGTGATTGAGCAACCATCCATGTGAGAATTTTCGAGCCTTGCATACATAATGGCTTTACATCTTGCCATTCTTTCCTTTCTTATGTGATATTTGTATTCATGATGATTGGTTACTCTAGGTTTTGCCTTGACTCTCTGGATACATCTTATTTCGCATGTATGAAGTGATATGATCTAGGCCATGTTTCTATTAAGCCATGAGCCAAATGGACTTACCTTTCAAACTTTATCCCTTGTTTACCCTCTTTGAGCCTGAATAACCATTTTCCTAATATGACAGCTCATTACAAGCCAAAGTCGAAAAAACCATGACCAACCTTAACCTGGGGGGGACAAAGGAGCTTTGAATTGTTTGGGAGTGGGTCTCGTTCAAGTGTGGGGGAGACACCAGGGGACATAGTAAGAACAATGCATCCAAAAGGATTGAAAAGGAAAAGAAAAAAAAATGTAGGATGAAGCCAAAAAGGGAAAGCAGCCAAAAGTTATAAACAAAAAAGGGAAAGCAGCACAAAGCTGCAAAATAAGTAGTAAGAAAAAGAAGAAAAGAAAAGTGGAAAAAAGGGGAAAAAGTGAGCAAGAATGCTCTTAATAGAACAGCAGTGTCCTGGGGGATTTCCTCCATGCTGTGAACTCATTCCTCATTGCTCCTCCCTTCCCTATGGTTACTAAAGCTCACTTACTATCCTATATCCTACCCTTAACCTTGGCCACATTACAAGTCGATAAGAAGTCCTAATGATCATGATTGCATGTGATTTTGAAGGTACAGAAGGAGAAGCTTGTTAAAGTTCGGTAGTGCTGGTTACATGGGATGTTTAAGTGTATACACAATCACAAACACTAAAGAGATTGAGAGAATATACCTTGAGAGAGAGCTCGGTCACTTCTCGGTTACTCTTTGATGTTTGTAGGTTACTTATTTGCTTTGGATATGGAGAAAGTAACTCTCATATATTCTTTGAAAATCTGGATTCTAGGAGGATTGCATGCTTGATTTGTTTGTCAAACTTGAAAAATTCATTTGAAAACATATTTCCTCTTTCAATTTCCTTGAACGATCAAATATGATTTTGCCCAAGAGTGCAAAAGTGTAAGTGTGGGAGTCTAATCAGTCATATTTTATACACCTCACAAAGGCTTAAGATAAGTATTATTAAGATCGTTTAGTGATTAAGAGTCCTATCTTAGCTAATATTCAAATTATGGGCCTAGAAATAGGAAAAATATAAATCGGTGCTAAATTAAGAATTTTAACTAACAAAAGATTGGACTTGTTTTGCAGGCCTGAAAGTTGAGAGCATCTCAGGCCAAAAGGAGCATCTCGACCCAGTAGAAGCCGAGAACATCCCAGCCCAAGTCGAGAACATCCCAGCCCAAGCCGAGAACATCCCAGCCCAAGCCGACTTCAGTGGCCAAAATCACTCCGGCAAGAATGCATATGTGATTATGCTAAAATTAAGGAATCTATAATGTAGATACGATTATGTTAAAATTAAGGAATCTGTAATACATATTTGATTATCCTAGAATTAAGGAATCTGCAATACATATATGACTATGCTAGAATCAAGGAATTTGTAATCTCCTAGAACTAAGAAATCTGTAATTCAGTAAGGTATCTCTCTCAATTGAGGAGGTACTGGACCAGGATTTGGGAAGCTAGAAGCTATCGGAGGTGATCGCTAAAAGATAGCCGATGCACTCTAACCAAGGCGAAAACCTCAACGCCTAGCCATCATTTTTGGTGCACCACTACCATCCCCTTCAAAGGCAATCATCGTGGAAGGCGGACTCTCTAGAATGCTGAATTCCCACCTTTGTATTCAATTCTATTTTCAATATTATAACTGGTTTGCAATTCTGTCACTTGACTATAATTCCTACTCTTTAATCTGCTTTTAACTTTGCCACGATTGCACATTGTTAGGGGTAGTTTACATTAGACTAGGACCGATTGGAACTGGTTTAATAATCTGATTAGGTAGAGAATCTAAAATCAACCAAGTACATACTCCCTGCCAACTAATGAGGTAGTGATTGTATAAATCCTCAGTATGGAAATGGACAAACATTCGGCGATTGTCATAAGAATCTAAGGTTAATTCGGAGTATAATTCTAAGTAAGAATAGCAACCTGTTGTGTGTTGATTTTCAAATTGGTACAATAGTTAGTATAGATTAGTTTAGTTTACTTTCAGTACTTAGTTTATTTTCTGCACTTAAACACAAAACCCCCTTATTTACTACTTTTTAGAGTCCGAGACCGAGTCAGTCCAACTCCGTCGCATCCATCCGAGATCGAGTCAGCCTAACTATATTCAACCTGAGTCTGCCCTTAGCTGAGACCATGCCGGATTGGTCTCTATCAAGACCAAATCGGATTAGTCTTTGCCTAGAGCGAGTCGGCATTCTACACTTGACGTTCTGCATAAAACTCCGATTTCTACACTTAGTCACAATTTAACATATTGTGTCCTTGAGAGAATCGACCTAGGGTTAGCTATACTATAGTTAGCTTTAGTATTTATTTGAGGCGTGTAAGACGACTAAAAATGTGCTTATCACTACCCCAGCCCATTGATTCAATCTATTCCTTGGCAATCTTTAGGTTGATACTCGTCATACGCTACACCAAATCGTGGCACGTTTTTTTCCTAGATTCACGATGCTCTTCGTAGGTAGTGGTTGTCCTAGCACATTCGCTTGCTATGAATGGCGAGGATTTTCAATTTGTTCGGGACAGTGGGTCCCAATTGTCTTCTTGACGTGGTTTCATCAAAGGTTTTTTCGCTTAGGAAATCTCACGGTTCAAGAGTCTTTGAACATGGTGACATGGCGTCTTTTCTGCTGGGGTGGCTGGTTCTTTTGGTGCTGGGCTGGGCTTCCACGCTTGGTCTGATACGAGCCACGCGAGGCTGTCGGCACCAACCTAGTTACGTGGTTTACGTGCCCTTCCTCTTCTCGACATGGGTTGGACCCAACTCTGCCTTCCCTGTCTCGGCTCCGTGTTGCCTGGGCTACCAAGTCAAGTAGGCCTGCTCCAAGGATTCTCCTTTTCTCCAAGTTATTTCTCCTGGCCGGGACGGTATTGAGGTCCCATATTGAGCTCTCACTCTCTACTTCTCCATTATCCATCAAAATCATTGCTCTTTTATTTGGACATAACTCCTTGACACCTAAAACACTTGATATCATGTGATCTATAAGATGTATTAGTGTCAATTTTACCTTTAGGAGGAGCATTTGAATATTTGGCAACCACATCTCCTTTAGGATTTGTAATAGTTGTACTGTTATTCCAATTTGATCTCCATGAAGAGCTAGAACATGAAGCAAATTTGTAAGAGCTTTTTAGACTTTAATTGCCTCTCAATGTCTATCTCCATATAATGTTGTAACTCCATGATGAGTCATATTTTATACACCCCTCACAAGGGTTTAAGATGGGTATTATTAAGACTATTTGGTAACTAAGAATCACATCTTAGCTAAGATTTAGATTATGGACCTAGAAATAGGGAAAATATAAATATGTGATAATTTAAGGATTTTAGCTAATAAAAGATTGGATTCATCTTGCAGGCTAAAGCTAAGGACGTCTCAGCCTAATAAGAGCATCTCGACCCAAAAGAAGCTGTCCCGGCCAGACCAGCTCCCTTCCGCCAAGCCAAGCCTGAGCGGCCTAAGTCTTCTAGGAGAAGCATGTAGCAACACGAAGGATCATTTAAGGGTAGAAAGGTCACTTAGGAATCTATAATTCAATTAGGAAATTTGTTAGGATGAGGCATGCGTCACAAGCTACCCAACTCGTGTATATATAGGATATGCTAGTGCACGTTCCGAGGTTGAATTCAAACTTTTATCCATTACCATTTACATTTCATTTTCTTGTCTTCATTCTCACGATGGTACATGGTACCTTAGTGGCATCTCTCTTGATCAAGGAGGTGTAGGCTAGGGACTGGGAAGCCGAAGGTTATCAAAGGTGATCACTCGGTCCTAGCCATCATTGGTGACCTATCGCCGTTCTTCCATGGCAATCATTGTGGAAGGTGAAGTCCTTGAATTCACTCCTTGTATCCATACTCTGTTTCAATAATACGATTGGTTTGCGTTTCTTATCTCTTGATTGTGAATCCTCTTTTTAATCTGCTTCACTGTGTTGCGATTGTGCATTGTGGAAATGGATCAACATTAGACTAGGCCAATCGGAATTGGTTTAACAACTTCATTAGGTAATCGATTAGAGAACCTAATGTCAACCATGCATACTCCTTGCCAAATGATGAGGTAGTGATTGTGTAAATCCTCGAAGGCAACGGACTAAAGTTCAACGATTGTCGTAAGAATTCTAGGTTAATTTGGAATCATAATTTTGAGTGAAGAACCGAGAACGAATTGCTTATTGAACTATGTGTTGGTACATTAGTTAATTAGTATAGTTTAGATTGCATTTACTTCTCTACTTAGTTACTTTTGTCTTACATTACATTTCTACAATACAAAACCCCTGTTTACTACTTTCGGTTGGAGCCCGAGTCCAATTCGACTCTGTCGCGTCCATTTCAGGTCTGAGTCTCACCTTAGCCGAGACAAAGGTAGGATACAACTCAGCCGAGTCTGTACCAAATCCATCTCTATCGGGGAGCAAGTCAAGATTCTACACACTTAGTATTTTCTGCAGTAAAAACTCTATTTCCACATTAAGCCATAATAAAACACACTATGTCCTTGAGAGATTTGACCTAGGATTACACTATGCTATAGTTAGTCTTAGTTTTTATTTGATAAACAAAAGACGACTAAAAACAGAGTTATCAAATTGGCATCATTCTTTGGGGACACAAGTTCCTTTGTGTCTTTGTGTGCCAAATCAAAGTTATGACGAATCTCTAGTCTATAGAATGCTAGGTCTTTTCATTTGATATATTCAGTTTGTTTCCTTTTGTTTTTATCTGCTGAGCCATTGAGTCTATGGTTGTTTTCTTTTTGGATTGAGTATGCAAATAATATAGCATGCTGAGTATGTGTTAAATTTTTGTTGCATGTGTTTGTTTGTTTATGTGGCGTGAGTTCATAATTGAAGAAAAAAGAGAGAAAAATAGTGCATAAACCTTTATTTTTCTTTTCTGCATAATTGATTTTATTTTTTTCTTTGCATCATTGACAATAACTCCTTGCATAATTGACTTTTACCGTCTTTGCACAATTGATTTTAGCTGGCTCTGCATAACAGAATTGCATATCATATTTTGCAATTTTCTACATAATTTTTTTATGATGCATGACTAGGAGTAGTTCTAACCCATTACATTATTTAGACCCTAAGATAGAAATAACTTTACATAGGTTAACGAAAGTTAGGAATATTGTAGTAAGTAATAGCAATAGTTCTAATTCTGATAACATTGTTTTTGTAACTAACAATTCTGATTATTCTAAGTGCAGTAGCTCTAACATTAACTCTGATTATAATTTTGGTTTAAGTTATTTTCAAGAGCCGAAACCAATGGAGAACAATGATCGAACTTTGAAGGAGTTGGCCACACCGAATGTGGTGTACCAACCTTGGTGCATCCAGTATCCACAGCTTGAGCCAGCTCAATCCTATGAATTGAAATTCGGTCTAATACATTTGTTGCCTAAATTTCATGGTCATGCAAGAGAAGACCCCCACAAGCACTTAAAAGGATTTCATGTGGTTGGTTCCACAATGAGGCCACACGGGATACCAAAGGACTACATCAAGATGAAGGCGTTTTCATGTTCTCATGCACACTAACAATAAATAACTTCCTTAACAGAATTACAAATTATGGATTGCCTATTCTACCCCTCTAATGATCTTCCTTGTACTGCAAGTTTCTTCTAAGAGTGACGTGGCAGCTGAGCTGGATAAGGCTGTGATGAGTGTGCCTAGGCTGGGTTACTTTGCTCGTTTAGGTTGTTGGACTAGATTCAACCGGTCTAGGCAGGAGTCGTTCTGGGCGGGACAACTTCTCCTGGGCCGAGACTCTACTTGATGGGCCGAGATGTTCTTTGCTTGGCCTGTAAAATAAATCCGATCTTTTATTAGCTAAATTTTCCAAATTAGCACATATTTATATTTTCCCTAATTCTATTCCATAATTTGAATCTTAACTAAGACGCAACTCTTAAGTACCAAATAATCTCAAAAGTACCCATATTGAGTCCCTATGAGGTGTATAATATCTAACTTATCAGACCCCACACTTACACTTTGCACTCCTCAACAAAATCAGATTTAATCATTAAGGGAGTTTTCAAAAAGAAAGAAGAAGAATTTTTGAATGAATTCCTTAGACTCATCAAACAAAGTCAGCACACCTTCACCCCCGGGATCAAGACATTCAAGCAATCTATGGAAATTACTTTTTCCACATCCAAGACAAATAGGCAACCTATAAACATTAAAGAATAACCGAGAAGTGGTCGCGCTCTCTCAAGACATATCCTCTCAATCTCTCAACTCTTACTAAAGTGCAGGAAAATACGGGGGTAGTTTGTGTTGCAGAGAACATAAAATAGGAATTAAAGTAAGGACAAAGGTAAATGCAACCTAAACTAAACTACTACTACTGCTACTACTGTATTCATACTGAGTCCCAATAAACAAGTTGGTTCCACCTCTTTTACCCAAGATTACGTCTCCGAATCAACTTGAGATTCTTATGACGATCGCCAAACATTCATCCATTGCCATACCGAAGATTTACACAATCGCTACCTCATCAGTTGGCAAGGATTAAGCTCGGAGTTGATTTTAGGTTCTCTAATCGATTACCCACTGAAGTTGTTAAACCGGTTACGACGACCTAGTCTAACGTTGGTCTACTCAACAATGTGTAATCGCAACACAGCAAGCAGATTAAGATATAAGACTCATAATCAAGAGATAAGCAATGGAAACTACTTGTATTATTAGAAATAAAGTGTAATTACAGGGTGTGAATTCAATGGTTCTGTCTTCCACAACGATCGCCATGGAAGAGCGATGATGGTTCACCTTTGATAGTCAAGACGCTAAGGATCGTGTCCATTAGAGTGCGTTGGCTACACCAACCGATCCCCTCTGACAACCTTCAGCTTCCCAATTCTTGACCTGCACCTCCTCGATCAAGAAAGATGTCGCTAAGCACCATGCATCATCATGTATGTTTAATGTGAGAGCGAGAGAATGGAATGTAGTGAATATGGAATTAGGTTTTAATTCCAACCCTCTAAGTCGTGCACAAGGATCCTATATATACAAGAGTGGATTCCTTGCAATGCACACTAACACTAAATAACTTCCTTAACAGAATTACAAATTATGGATTATCTATTCTACCCCTCTAATGATCTTCCTTGTGCTACAAGTTTCTTCCAAGAGTGACATGGCAACTGAGCTAGATAAGGCTATGATGAGCACGCCTATGCTCAGTCGCCTTGATTGGGCCACTACACTTGGACCGCTTTGCTCCTTTAGGCTGCTGGACTACAGAGCCGGCCGACCGGGGTGGGAGTCGGTCTGGTCGGGACTGCTTCTCCTGGGTCGAGACTCTACTTGATGGGCTAAGATGTCCTTTGCTTGGCCTACAAGATGAATCTGATCTTTTATTAGCTAAAATTTCCAAATTAGCACAAATTTATATATTCCCTAATTCTAGGTCCATAATTTGAATCTTAGCTAAGACATGACTCTTAAGTACCAAATAATCTCAAAAGTACCCATCTTGAGTCCTTGTGAGGTGTATAAAATCTAACTTATGTGACAAATGCAGGAAAAGGAACTTTGTGCAGCTTTATGACACAATAGTGCATACAAAGGGGATGCATCCTCGTTTTCTCCCTTCATCTATAAGCTACTCTGCTCTTCTATAGTGCAACTCTCCTCCCTATTTTAGTCTCTACAACTTGCGGTCATGCTTTATTTTCTAAAAAGCTTATCACAAATGGCTAACTTGCAAGAAAAAGCAGTCAAGTTGGATTAAAAGTCAATGTACGAATCCCGATAAATTGGACATGAACAAGGGTCACGACAGGGGAGTTTTTTCTAGAGAATTGGAAAAGAGGAAGAAAAATGAAAAACAAAGCACGAGGAAAACCTTGAGAGGAAGGAAGAAAGTGACCCGTGTGAGCTTTAGACAAGAGGGGAAAGAACTACAAATAGAAACATGAAAAGGAGAACATTTTGCAAAGCTTGAGACGATGAAAGAGGTTGTAGAGTTGCAGGAAAACAAAAGCATGAGAGTAATTATGTGAAGACATTCCACTATGGTTACTCCCTTTGGACTTAAATGATCATGCATATAAAGCTTGAATAGTGATTATCTCGTTTTACGCATACTACGCTTGGGGCCATTGAACTTCCTTGGGGCATATTTGTCACTGGGCCACCTTTACACGCCCATGTAGGTAGTCTCTCTATTTCAAATATTTTGCTTGCAGACCCAGCCTTCCTTTGGATGTTGAGATCCTTTGGATGCCATTGTAGGTAGTCCCTCTTTTCCAATGATGCCTATCTCGATCACCCATCTCGATAATCCATTCCTGTCCAACATTTCTGCTTATTGACTTAGCCTTTCATTGGATGTCCATCTAGGCAGTCCCTTCCTTTCCAATATTTTTGCTTGTTGGCTTAACCTCACTTTGGACGTCCTTTTTGGATGTTGGAGCCTTTGGATGACTCTTGGGTCCTTTGGACGCCCTTTTTAGACATTAGAGCCTTTGGATGGTTCTTGGGTTCTTTGAACACTAGAGCCTTTGGATGACTCTTGGGTCCTTTGGACGCTACACACCTTTAGGTGCTCCCTTTGGACGATTGAGCATTTGGACGGTTATTGGATCCTTTGAACACATTCCAAATCAGCAGACCTAAATCTTCTTTCAATCAAAACTAAGTAATGATTTGGTTTAGGAGTATACCTATGCCAATCTAGAAATATATGAATTGTGACAGTTATAAAATCTCAAAAGTCCAATGAAAAATCAAAATTAAATACAAATATTTTCTACCCTAAAGAATTATGTAACTCTAATTTTTTCATTGGACTTGGAGATATGTAGTAGTAGAGAACCACTCCTAAAATACTAAAAATAATAAAAACTCTTTTGATAATAATAAAATCTAATGTTGTTTGCAATAATTTCTTTATTTTAAGGTGATATAAATACTTTAAACATCATAAATAACTTGTTTAATTAATTAAAGGTAACTGTTTGCAACAATTTGCTAATACGTTCCTACACGTAATGAACTCTAATGCACCCAAAATCTAATTTTACATACTATCATTTTCCTTCCAAGGTTTTTCCAGTGTTTTCCTTAATAAACATTGGTAGTGACTCCATCTCTATTCCATTTATCTACTTTTTTTTTCAATTTTTCACATATTTCAATTTCCATTTCAATTTTACGTTCCCTACACTTTGCACCCAAAATCTAATTTTTACATACTATCATTTTCTTCCAAGGTTTTTCCATTGTTTTCTTAATAAACATTGGTAGTGACTCCATCTCTATTCCATTTAATTTTTTTCAATTTTCCACATATCTCAATTTCCATTGTCAATCTCTATTTTCTTTAAATATTTTAAAAGTTTTTTCGTCATCTCTTTGTAACCCTGGTTGTGACACCCTTAAAAAGAACAAAACATGAACCCTCTACTAACCCAAGAAATGAATCAATGTTAGTAAAATGGTAAGAAGAAGCTGAAATGATTGAGGCAATCTTGCAAAGCATTGGACAAGAAGAAATGGAAGTTGGAATCTTTAGAGGCAAATAGACAATGGAAGATAAACCTCTTTTGCTAAAGTTGGTCACCAAAGGAGTTCCTTTGTTAACTATCTAAGACTATATGCTTAACTATTTTGATCTTGTAGATGAGAAGTTCTTAGGAGTTAGGAAATTAGTTAAGACATCTGTAGATTAAGCTTATATTCTTTATGAATGGAGAAATCATTTGTAAGGTGAAACCTTTGAGGAGAAATTTCTCTCCTATTCCTTGTTCTTTTTATCCTATTTAATAAGATCTTTCTTTTTTTTTTTATTTCTATTCTTGCTTCGTAACAGAAGTTTTGTACTATGAATCATTTATTTTACGTTACCAATGGAGCCTTGGATACAGCACCAAGTTTGATGGTCCTATATGCCTGTACCATCCTACCGTCCTACTTAGAGAAAGCTTCTACTTGGTGCTAATAAGCTAATGTATGATTTTACAAACGCCCAAAGACCATGTACACTCACAAGTAACCCTTCAACAAGACATCCAATAGGATTTAATACATATTTCTTTGTTATACGCATCATGTCCAACCTAAGTGCTGGGGATCTCACTAGACTTGGACAAAACCAGTTATGCTAAGTGACAAGCTTGACGGAAGGCCTAAATTTGAAGACTAGAGAAGAATAAATTTTGATTTCGAACTTGAAAGTTATAACCATCGATCTTTCATCAATAAATTTTGATATTCTTTTGCCTTATTCCGTCTTTCATTTTGTGGCACCCCTCTGTTATTAACTGATCACGTAGTGAATCCCAATCACGACATGTTTGTACGAAATATACAAGTTCTTCCTAACTATGTGCCTTCACCTTTCGCATTATTTTTTGTATTCTGTATTTTTACCTCGCATTTTATATTAGTTGGTAACTATTTGTGTTTTGTTTTCTTGTCTATTTGCAACAAAGAAAATATGCAAACATTTTTCATTATTTACTCATGCTAAAAGATGTACATGGAGTCCATATATAACCAACTCATTGGAAACAAAAGCTACATACTGGAGTACTCTTTTATTTAAAGCAGTAGAGCCATCATAAGCTTCCATTATTTAAAATAGTTGACGCATCATATATATGACCTCTTTTCCTTAAGCATACAACTATTACTTTCGATGGTCGTAGTCATCATCAAAAAACCTTTTAATGCTTATCAGAGTCCAAACACCAGCCATAATCGATATTGGAATTAGGATAACGAGCGCAAAAGTTCCCACTTCCTTTCTTCATGCATTCATCATTAGATTGACATAAGTTACGATGTTCCTCTATCATCTTCGCAACAGATGCATGTTCACTTGAATATGTGCAGGAACCAATAAATCGTGTTACAGGAAAACAACGACAATCGGTTGAGCTGCATGGAGAATTTTCATACGGAGAACAAAAACCCAAACAGACAGCTGCTTCCGTATGCTTCATCGGGAACATTACTAAAAATTATATGCCAAAGTTAGATCAAATGCACACGTATGTATTGAAATTACATTCTAATTTCTCATTGTTATAAAATAAATAATTATAAATTATGAAAAAAATGCAACGGTACATACAAGACGTGGCCAGCATGAAGACAGCCAAAGGAGGAAGCCAAACATAAGCCATTGTATGATTTAGTATTTTGAATTCGAAAGAAGCAACTACAGATGTGTTATGAGTTTTGCAATGGGTTAATTAGCTCCTTCTTGCGCCTAGCAATATATAGACACCGTTCATTGCATTTTATTCTTCGATAGGACATACGATATACAGTTTCAAGTTTGTCATCATGTTTCACTTGAAACTCCGGCTACAATCAAATATGATTTTTGTTGGAAACTGTTTGGCAGTTTGTTGTTATAATACACAACCAAACTAGTAATTACTTAGGTTTATTAACTAAAATATCATAAATTTTAATTTTAGTTTTAGGTGCCAAAAGAGGAAAATATATATAATTTGATGGAAGAAATTAGTCATTATTTTTAGTAATTGATATTTCGTATTTATCTTAATAATACTTAAAAATTTGATTATATTAGATTTATTTTTTATTCTATTTTTATCTTACTTTCTTTTCTATTTCTATTTTATTTTTTATTATATTATTTATTATATTTATTGTTTTTCTCTTTTTATTTTTTTTCAATCCATATAACCATTAAAAATTAGATTATATTTATAATCTATATTTTCTTTGAGTATTTAATTTCATTGATATAATAATTTATCCAACAATGAAACAAAATTTATCATCCATTCATTACATTATTAATTATATTTAATAATTTTTTTCTTTTTTCTCTTTGTTGTAAAAATATCATTTCTTAGCTAATTTTTTTCTTATGTATAATAATTTTTTGTACAACTTTATCATTTTTATATCATCTATCTCTTTCTATCATAATGTTTATACATCTCATTTTTTTTTTTTCTTTATCTTAATGATAAAATTTTTTTGTAAAATTTTAAATTTTATATTTCTCGTGAATGGGTTCATGTGGCTGGAATTAATGGTTTAAATAGGAAGTGTACTTGTGCGTTTTAACTTTCAAAGCAACTGTACTTGAAAGGAAAGTGAAACTATCACAGTGCAATAGGCATCGTGGAATTGAAGTTACCAAAGTCATCACGCAAGTCATCGCGTGATATACTTGGAATTTAGTCTTAAAGCGTAAGAGCAATCAGAATTTGATAATCTTTTGAATAATTTGATTTTATTCCATTAATTGGTTAATCCTTTATTTTGTTACTTGCTGATATTTAATGTTTGCCAATCTTAAATAGTTAATTGTTTGTCTTAACATATATTTGTGTTTGTTTTATGATAGAAACAATGTTTTTCATATTCATGGTAATTATATTATGTGTGTGTTTTTTTTGTCATGGACTTCTTTTATAGTTGTGAATGACTATGTTAAATATTCAGTCCGCATATTTATATATGTTACATGCCAAACTAACTCTACTAAAACACTTGATATAGAAATTCTATTATTGGGTTAAAATGATTGTCAAAGAATATAAAGAAGTACATCTCACATTTTCAGAACCTAAGCTTGGGATAGAATACCATACAAATATGCCCTAATCTAACTCATGGGTCGGCAACATGTAGATGGTTTAATTTTTCTGTATATATTTTGAGAGAGTGGATACTTTTAATTCACAGAATTTTGATTTTTTTACTTGTGTTTGTATGATTCTCTTTTCATGGTCAAAGTATCTAACAATCAGAAACTCTTAGAAGTATTTTGGTGACATTGCATAGTATGTAATGAAATCCACAATGTCACAATTTGTATTCTCTTATCAGTGTATTTCTTTTAAGGTTATGTCAAATTAAGTAAATTCACAAATTTCATGCATGTGATGTATTAGCTTTTGCGTACCAAATTGTTTTCAGATTGAGTAACATCAATTATAATAGTCGATCTCCACAAGGTGATATTAACTTATTGCGCCTTTGTTCGGATGATTAATTAGCCCTATTAACATAAAATAACGATATTGATGTACATACTTATCTATATTTTTTAAACTTCCCATGTTTAATCTGCCACTACCACTAATAGCTTGTTTGGCTTTCTTTCACATCAAGAAAATGTACGTCTAGTTTCCACATCTAAGATAAAAGTTAGTTCATATCTCATGCTTTTCCATTTTTCTTATGTATATTTTTGGACTTTTGATGCAAAATTAAAACTATCGAATCATATTGATTTCATCAACATAATAACTCAAGTCAAACCAATTAATTTGATTCGGATTGGATGGATTAATTAATTCCTTTTATTTTAAATATGAACTAAAGTAATTATAATTGATTTAGTTTTTACAATATTTTTAACTTAAATAAACCTGATGACCTATCAATAAATATTTTAATTTTTATATTAATATATTTTAGATTTTATTAGTACTCAAATTTTTATTTTCTTTTTTGATTCATTTTAATTTTCTTACAATTTTATCTAATGTTTTCAAGTATCTTAATTTGATTTTATTAATGATGTTTCTTTTTATCACATTTTAGGTAAAAATAATAATGAGATATATAAAATAATGATTATAGAAAATAAAACTAAATATTAAATAAAATAAAAAATTAGTCATTACAACAAGAATATTTTTATCTTATATTATTTTAAAACTTAAAATTCATATAAAATAAACCATGAGTGAAAATAAAAACTTAAAAAATATAATAATTTATTTTTTATGATAACAATGATGACTCAATCAAAGAAAATCAAATTGATCTTAATTAAATTAGATTGTTATTATTTATGAAATTACTAAAAAAATAGTTTAATAAACTTAACTAGTTTTATATGTATTCGTATAAATCTAGATATCACGTAGACATGGATTATTTAGTGTTATCATATATATATATATATATATATATATATATATATATATATATATATATATATATATATATATATATATATATATATATGTTAATAAAGTACATATTGTATATTTTTTTTTACCTATTATGTATAAAAAATAATGTAAAAACGGAACCTGTAGGTATCTACGCATGATCAATTGAGCGGAAAAATAAATGGTTTCTAAACATGATATGTAGCCTTCGAAGTGTTTCCTAATATATATAGTAACAGACAATGACATGTCAAGCAACTTTAGTAGGTTTAGATGACTAACCTATTGCTTATTTTCACATCTTGATTTGTGACTTTCAAGACCTCATATCTCTCTCATTAATTGCAAGGAGAGACTGAAGTAGGTCAAGTCGGAATCATCTCGACTATCCGCCCATCGAAATCGACGTGGATGTTTGATTGGAGTTGTCATTGGCATTTTTGGAGAACGTTAGGAAACCTAATGAGAAAAGGTTGGCCTATCACCTGATAGTTACCCTTAATTGGCTAAAGGTAGTGGTGACAACATTCAAGCTTTGATCTTATTTCTCTCGGTGGATGAACACATTGATTAGCAGCACAAGATTAGGGTGTGTTGGGTTTTTTTGGGTTCGTGACTTGACAAGAGTGTGTCTCCTGTACCTACGTACCCCCATAGTCGGGGGAGTCAAAATCGACATAGTTTTGGCTGACATTGGGTTAATGGGTCTGAAGAGGGCGAGGCCGGTTCGTTCCAACCAGCCTAGGTAGGGGCTGAGATGGACTCGGCCAAGGATGGAGGCCGGGATGGAGGCCGGGATGGACTCGACCCTAGTAATTAGATTCTGGGAAGTAAGGAAGAAGGGAAGGAGACCGAGATAGACTCAGCCTTAGTGGCTGGGTTCTGGGAAGGAAGAAGAAATGGAAGGAGGCCGGGATAGACTCGATCCTAGGGCTTTAGGAAGGAAGGAGAAATGGAGGGAGACCGAGATAGACTCGGCCCTAGTGGCTACGTTCTGGGAAGGGAGGAGAAAGGGAAGGAGGCCAAGACAGGAAGGAGGCAACTTCGGCCTAGGCCAGGTGTTAGGGGAGGTTTTTGAAGGTGTTTTTTTTTAGGCATATGCACAAGTTTTTACTAACCTCGTATCCAGAAGTTCGGTACCGGCTTCTCTTCTCCGCTTCGCTTTGGTGGCCTCACTTACTTTCTCATAAACTCCAGTGAATCCTTTCTCTATTCTCTCCTCCTATTTTCTTGTCCTCTTTCTCTTCGTCTTGAGGCCTTTTATAGGCTTTGTGACTGGTTTGGGTTGGTTAGCCCACCCCAATAATCCCATGACTCTCTCTTCGTGTATCATGGGTTCTATAACGCCCCCGCGTATCTCGTGGCAGCTAAGGTCCACTATATCTATATTCCCTTCTTTTAACCAAGCTATTACGGACTTAGTAGGGAGTGGATGAGTCTTGGACTGAGTCGGCAGCTCTCGGCCCGTCCCGGATGGATTCAGGGTCCCATACTTATCAATAATAAAGCTAATGAAACATGTAAGTATCTTGTAAGTGTAGGACCTCAAATCAGTCTGGCCTAGTATCAATCATGATAGAAACCCAACCGACAAAGATAAAGATAATTTGTGTGGTATTGGGGGTCCCACGACTAGGTCCAAAACCAAAACAATGAATCAATACGTGTCGGGCTAAGTTCAAGAATTAAGGAAAACTTAGAACGAAGTGAGTCAGGGGCTGCATCAAAACGGGTCACTTTATTGCAAGTTAAAGAAGAATGAAGTCCATCTTGAAAAACACAAATAAAGCCCAAGTTATTGTCATGTAATTTGGGCTAAGTAGTTAGTTAGAGATTTTTTATTTTAGATAGAGATTTTTTATAGAGATTTTGAGATTTTTTATAGAGATTTTTTTATTGAGATTTTAGATAGAGATTTTTTATTTTAGATAGAGATTTTTTATTGAGATTTTAGATAGAGATTTTGATTGAGATTTTAGATAGAGATAGAGATTTTTTATTAGTTAAGATTTTATGTCAATTAAAATATTATTGGGCTTTAGATAAGCCTATAAATAAGCTCTTGTAATCAATCAGAATACACAATTTGGAATTTAATTAAGTCTTCACGTTGTGAGAACTTTTTCTGTTCTTAGGATGAAGAACGCTTATAGTGTTGGTTCTACCGGTAGGTCGCGGTCAGGGTCACACTTTCTCTTGATAACTTTGGTTCTACTGATAGGTTGCGGTTAGGGTCAAGTTCCTTTTTACCACCCCACACTTAATAACTTTGGTTCTACGGGCAGGTCACGATTAGGATTAAGTTCCTTTTTTTTCACCACGCCACGCTTTCACCTATTTTCAAGATGGTCCGCCTTCTAATCCCTTAGTAAGATCATATCATTTGGTATCAGAGTTTCAGCTCTTGAAACCAGGTGTTGTTTTCATTTGCATTTCTATTCTTTTGTCAATTTTTCAAACAAAAAATCATACCAAAAAAAATCATATAAAAAAAATCGTACCAGAAAAAATCGTACCAAAAAAAAATCGTACCCAAAAAAAATTGTACAAAAAAAAAAATCACATACAAAAAAAATCTCACCCCAAAAAAAGGGCTTCCTTGCTTCTTGCTAACTCTTTCCCTCTAAAATTATCACATTACCCAAACCCTTATTGTTTCTTGCTGCTTAGCATCATTCTTAAAAGTTCTTACTTAAGAGCTCATAAGAAAAAGTTGAGTGGTAAAAGGTGAGAGTAGAAAAAAAAAACTAAATTTAGTGATACACGAGTGACTATACAATAATTCGAGTGTAAACACATGAGAGAGTGTTTGTTTGAGGATCTCTTTTGTCTAACTTTATTTTTTGCAGTATTTTAATCATGACTAGAGAGGAAGGCGAACGGGATGTTGATATCAAATTACTCATCAAGACTTTTCAAGAACAATTCAAAGTTCTAAATGCCAAGTTGGATGATTTACAGCCTATACCCAGGTATAGGAGCCCTTCTAGTCGACACAATGAAGAAGAAGAAGAAGAAGATTTTTGTTCAACATCCAAGTCGGTTACTAATGTGTTTAACATGTTTAGCAAACCTTTACGTGAACATGAAGTAGAGGAGTATTTAGATGGACGACATAATGAAAAAGAAAGGAGAAGAGGTGAACCAAGACGTGACAATTACTCTGGTAATATTAAAATGTCAATCCCTGCATTCCAAGGAAAGAATGATCCTGAAGTATACTTGGAGTGGGAGAGAAAAGTTGAACATGTGTTTGATTCTCACAACTACTCGGAGGAGAAAAAGGTAAAATTAGCAGTTATTAAATTTATTGAATATGCTAATATTTGGTGGGATCAATTTGTGAATAACAGACATAGAAATGGAGAAAGACCCATTTGTACGTTGGAAGATATGAAGTCTGTCATAAGAAAAAGATTTGTATCAAACTGTTACCATAGGGACTTGCGTAGAAAATTGCAATGCTTAACACAAGGCTCTATGAGTGTGCAAAATAACTATAAGGAGATGAAAATAGCCATGACTAGAGCCAATGTGAAGGAAGACCGTGAGGTAACTATGACTAGATTCATTGGAGGCTTAAAGAAGGAGATAGCTGATGTTGTGAAGTTGCAGCATTATATGGAGATAGAGAATTTGCTGGACAAAACAATTCAAGTGAATAGGCAATTGAAGTCTAAAACTCTTCCAAATTTGCTTCATCTTCTTGCTCTTCATGGAGATCAAATTGGAAGAACAGGACAGCTATTATAAATCCTAAAGAAGATGTGGTTGCTAAATATTCAAATGCTCCCTTTAAAGGTAAAAGTGACAATAATACATCCTATCGATCACATAATATCAATTGTTTCAGGTGTCAAGGAGTTGGGCATATTGCTTCACAATGTCCAAATAAAAGAGCAATGGTTATGTTGGATAATGGAGAAATAGAAAGTTCAAGTGATGATGAAATACCACCATTGGAAGATTCTAGTGACGTGGAAGTTGCTGAACCTGTAGATGGAGTTGTTCTTGATACCAGGCTTGCTCTTAGCATACAACCTAAGGAAGATGGTGATGTGGAGCAACGTGAACATAATTTTCATACTAGGTGCCACATAAATGACAAGGTATGTAGCATGACTATTGATAGTGGAAGTTGCACCAATGTGACTAGTACTATCATAGTGGAGGAAATAAAGTTGCAAACTGCCAAACACACTAGGCCTTATAAGCTACAATGGCGTAGTAAAATGGAGAAGTAAAAGTTGACAAGTAAGTTGCAGTGCCTTTTTCTATTGAGAATTACAAAGATGAAGTACTTTGTAATGTGGTTCTTATGAAGGCAGAGCATATACTTTTGGGTCATCCATGGCAGCTTGACCGCAAGGTGACCCACAATAGATATACCAATTGTTTGTCTTTTATTTACAATGAGCTGAAAATTACTCTTACTCCATTGTCTCCAAAGCAAGTATGTGAAGACCAAATAAAAACGAGGAAAGTAAGGGAGTGTGAGGAATCAAAAGAAAAAAAGAATGAAAGAACAAAAGAAAAGAGTGAACAAAAGAATGAGAAAAGCACAAGAAAAGAAATCCATTCAAAAAAGAAAAGGAAAATGAGTTTCTTTGCAAGAGAGAGAAAAGAAAATATGAGTGAAAATAAGCAGAAGAAAGAAAAACATGAAATTGAGTGCAGTGAAGAAAAAAGTAAGAAAATGAGTGCATTTGCAAAGATAAAAGAGGTTAAGAGTGTGTTGTTAGCAAAAGAGAAACTACTTCTACTCCTGTACAAGGGTGTTTATTTCACTAACAAATTTCATTCTTCTCTTCCGTGTGAAATTGAGTCTTTGTTAGAGGAATTCACTGATGTTTTTCCAAATGAAGTGTTTCATGGATTACCTCCTTTAAGAGGTATTGAGCATCAAATTGACCTCGTTCCTGGTTGCCCAATCCCAAATAGACCAGCCTATAGCATAAATCTCGAGGAAACAAAGGAAATTCAAAAGCAAGTGAATGAGTTGCTGCAAAAGGGCTTTGTGAGGGAAAGTCTCAGTCCATGTTTTGTTCCCATTATCTTGGTTCCAAAGAAAGATGGAACATGGCGCATGTGCGTTGACAGTCGGGCCATCAATAAAATCACTATAAAGTATAGATATCCTATTCCTATCTTAAAAGGAATAAGTATGGATGAAGAAAAGGTAAAGGCAATTAGAGAATGGTCTACACCTAAGAATGCAAACGAGGTAAGAAGCTTTCATGGTCTAAGTTTTTATAGGAGGTTTGTGAAAAACTTTATTTCTATTGCTGCACCTTTTAATGAGCTTGTTAAAAAGGATATTGTGTTCAAGAGGAATGATGTACATGAGAAAGCTTTTAATTTTTTGAAAGATAAGTTGATCAATGCACTTGTGCTTTGTTTGCCTAATTTTGATAAATCTTTTGAAATTGAATGTGATGCTTCTGGTGTTGGAATAGGAGTTGTACCAATTGCATAATTTAGTGAGAAGCTAAGTAGGGTTGGGTTGAACTACTCTACCTATGACAAGAAGTTGTATGCTTTGTTTCTAAAATCTCAAGGTAAGCTTCAAAAGAGACATGCCAAGTGGCTAGAGTTCATAGAGATGTTTCCTTATGTGGTCAAGTACAAGAAAGGTAAGGGGAATACTATGGCTAATGCATTGTCTAGAAGAAACCAGAAGGCAAAGTTTGTTAAAAGGCTGCATGCCAAAGTTCGAGCTAATATTGAGAAGAGGAATGGACAATATGCAAGGCAAGCAAATAAAGGGCGTGTTATTACTTTTGAGCTTGGAGATAGCGTTTAGGTTCATAAGCGAAAAGAAAAGTTTCCTACTAGAAGAAAATACAAGTTGTAGCCAAGAGGTGATGGAACTTTTCAAGTGTTAGAAAGGATCAATGGCTATGCCTCCAAGCTGAATTTATCAACTACATATGGTAATATAAGTTCTACTTTAAATGTTGTTGATTTATCTTTACTTATTGTAGGTGAGGAATTTGATTTGAGGATGAATCCTTTTGAAGAGGGAGAGAATGATAGAAATCGAACCGACAAAGATAAAGATAATTTGCATGGCATTGGAGGTCCCACGACTAGGTCCAAATTCAAAACGATGAAGCAATCCATGTGAGGCCTGAGTTCGGAAATTAAGGAAAACTTAGAGCGAAGTGAGTCAAAGGCTGCATCAAAACGGGTCACTTTATTTCAAATTGAAGAAAAATAAAGCCCATATTGAAGAACACAAATAAAGCCCAAGTCATTGTCATGTAATTTGGGTTAAGTAGTTAGTTAGAGATTTTTTATTTTAGATAAAGATTTTTTATTTTAGATAGAGATTTTAAGATTTTTTGATAGAGATTTTTTTATTGATATTTTAGATAGAGATTTTTTATTATAGATAGAGATTTTTTATTGAGATTTTAGATAGAAATTTTTTGTTTAGATTTTAGATAGAGATAGAGATTTTTGATTGGTTAAGATTTTATGTCAATTAAAATATTATTGGGCTTTAGCTAAGCCTATAAATAAGCTATTGTAATCAATCAAAATACACAATTTGGACTTTAATAAAGTCTTCTCGTTGTGAGAACTTTTCCTTTATTCTTAGGATTAAGAACGCTTATAGGGTTGGTTTTACCGGTAGGTCGTTGTTAGGGTCAAGTTCCTTTTTGCACCACGCCACGCTTTCACCTATTTTCAAGACAGTTCGCCTTCTAATCCCTTAGTAAGATCATATCAAATCGTCTCTAGGGCGACACTGCTAGACAGCAAGAAACTCAAAAAGGCCCTAAAGCCAGCCCAGCCCATTAAAGGGAAGTACCTCCTAGCTTGGTCCAAGAAGGCCCCTACAGTGAGGATCTCGAATCTAGCCTAATTGACCAAGACGCGGTCTAGCTAGCCCAAAGGGGACCAAGAGGAGCCCAGAAATCCTAGCTCAGTGCTGACGAAGCCGGCCAACTCACTAGAATTGGATCCCCCAAACGCACGAGATGCCCTTGATGAATCCATGACGGGGAGATGAGGGACCCACCATCTCTAATAGAGCTGAGATCCTCGCCAATCGCAACAAGGGAATGTGCCATGTCAACCACTACCCGTAAAATACGCTGCAATTCCAGGGAGAATGTGCCACGATTGAGCGTGGGGCCCAACGAGAATTAGCATGGGAAGTGCCTCAACTAACTTACTGAATCAAGAGGTCAAGGTGATACCACGTGGCAAGATCAAGCGCGTTTTTACTACTCTCCTGCAGGCTATAAATGGCTCCAGCACAAAGAGTTTGCAACAAAGAATCAAGGAGTACAAAAGACTAGCAAAAGGTGCTGAGGAAACGTTGAACAACTGACAAGAGAAGATCGTTGATCTCCGATTACGAGCGAAGTGCCAACTAGCTCTCTAGATACCGGGTAAGTTCTCTGGCTAACTCCAAGCATGTAGCTAGTCTAACCCAAATCGAGTCCATCACACTTTAGATGGTAAACATGTAGCTAGCCTAGTCCAAACCGAGTCCATCACACTTCAGATGGTAAGCATGTAGCTAGCCTAATTCAAGTCGAGTCCATTACACTTCAGATAACTAGTGTGCAACCTACCTAAGTTTGGGTCTGAGTCAATCTTGATCTCACAATCATGATATATCATGCATTCCACCTCACTCCAGGTCAATAGGCACGTGTCCGAGTTAACCTAGCATACACACACTCATAAACTCCACCCAACCCCAAGACGGGACGCCTAATGGATAGTCCTACCTCTGAATTCGAACCTTCGGGGATGGACACCCAAGAGAAAGTTCAACCCCCATGTCTTAAACCCTGGTGGATGCCCAAGGGAAAGTCCGACCAGAATTCATAACCAGATCCCTACCCTAGAGGAAGGACGTCTAATGAAAAGTCCACCTCTAGACATCACTGCATGCATCCAAAACTACGTGAACTTTAATTCCTCTACGCCAGGAGAGGTACATAGGAGTGAGAGCCACACTCTCGTCAAGTTATGCATCCATAACATTCCTATCCTATGCAATCCCACACTCGCGAGTCCACTAAGTTAATAACAGTAAAGGTAAAGGTCACATTGCATGCACTTTGTAGGGTAACTATCAGATGGTAGGCGGATGGGTGAACCTCATGCGTAATCGGCTCCTTACCTGGACTCTGCTTCCCCTGATTTGCCTTATCCACCCCAGGGCTCCAAATTGCCTTTAAACGTTGGTGGCGACTCCTGTCCGAGTTAAACCTATCTTGGCCAACCCCCTTGGATTGGTCCAGCCGGTACTGACTCGTCAGAAGCCAACTCCATCCTGGAGGTGGATTCGGCTCCCTCTAGAGCCTTTCGAACGAAAATCAAAGTCTCTCTAGAAAACCAAACATTTCCTTTCTAAATCTCCCTCAACGCGATTTAGGTCGCGTTAGAAAGCGCTTGAGGCTAGAAGTCTAGTGAATTTTAAAACTCAACTTATTTAAATTTTTTAATGAAAAAAATGGTACAAATAATTACGTTTGTCATCGACTTTACCTAGGGAATTCATTCTACAATTTTTCTAATTTATTTTATTTATATATTTTTAAATAAACAATATATTAAGTTAATAATTATATTTTAATTCAAACAATATATAAAAATTAATAAAAAATAAAGAACTTAAAAATAATTTAAGAATTAAATTTTATTTTTAGTTAAATGTATAATTTTATCTTTATTATTTAATTATTATTATTACTTTAATTATTAACTATTACAATAATTTATTTATATTTTAATATTTATAAAAAATAAAGTATAAAATAATTATATAATTAATAGTTATATATAATATATAAAACTATATAATTATAATTTATATATATAACGAGACGGTTTCAGGACAGGACCAAACAGATAGATACATCTCTATACTTAAACCTGATCTTGCTTTTTCTTAAATCAAAAAGACCCTAAACCCGACACCGTACGTAGTCAAAGCAAATTTTTTCTATCAAAATTGATACAAAGTAAAACAAGTAACAATCAATTCGGATTGTGTTGTCATACTTACGTATAATTATATAAACCATGACAACAATAGCTCCTACTGACATAACCGTGAAAATAACGAAAAAGACAAGTCAACAAAAAGCATATTAAATTCAACAAATCAATTAATTAAATAACTCTTTTCTTTATCCTATATGTCTTTTACATTTTTATATTCTTATAAAATATAATTGCATCTTTCTTCATGTTCATTTACTTGTCCATCCTTTATTTATTTATTTATTTAATCCATCCGGTTTAATTATTATTGTGATCAGCCCAGATTTTTATTTGGATAGTGACAATGTCAAAGACTTAAAAGTAGTCTATTATTCTATCAATTTTTATATTTGCAAGCTGAGTCATAATAGTTTGCAACATGAATGGTTCCCAACTGACATTGATTCGTACAGTAACCGCAACAATATGGGAGTGTAAAATTAAAATGCACTTGACAGTCCTTTTTTAATAAGTAAATAAATTTATTAACAAAGATGTAAGTAGATGAGTTACCAAGACTTCTCATTCATGCATAGATGAATACATGCATTTTGTATTACCACGTATAATCCAAATTAGTGCAGTTAGTATTGTATGAATCTTGATACGATTCATGCAATTTGATATGATTTGTAAAGTGAACGATCTGAATCGTGAGGCAAATCAAATATGCATTTGAATCATAGACCAAATTGCTTGAATCGTGTGAGAATTGCATGAATCGCTTCTTGTTTGAATCACTCAATTCTAGTTCGTAGCGGTCGTGTGCAAAGCAAGATGGGTCGCGTGTGACCTGGTTTTGAAAACCCTAATAAGTTAAGTAAAATGGGGGAAATAAGCCTATCTGCTCCCTCTAAATTGACCCATGTTATCCCTTCATTTGTAACACATTTTTTCTTCTCTCCTCCTATTCATTTTTTGTTCTATCATTCGTGCGAAAAGAGAGTGACCCACTGAGTGGTCCTCTATTCATGTGAAAGCTGACTGGATTCCTTCATTTCTAACTATGTTGCTAGTTTGTGGTGGGTGTGTTGTACTGTTGCTGGTTAGTGACCTTCTCCCCTATTCTTTTGTTGTTAGTTTGTGGTTTGTATGCACTACTTCTAGTTTGTGTTCTATGTGCACTATTGTTGGTTATTGGTCTCCCCTCCCCTATTTTGTGCTATTATTTTTGGTTGGTGGATTTTGATCTCTGTTGTAAACTAGTTGGTGGTCCCTATTGTTGTTGATTGTATGTATTTTATTAAAGAATGAGTCAAGCAAAAAACAAAGTGGTTGATATTTCATGACAACATTGTGAAAGTGTCCCTCCACATAAACTTTCAGGGAAATGCAAGTATTGTTCTCATGTTTGTTAGGGTGGGATTGCAAGAATGAAACATTATGTTATTAAAACAAAGGTAAATGTTAGTGCTTTTACAAGTGTTCCGGGTGATGTTTAGGAAATATTTGTCAAGCTATTTAAAAGTAAAGAAAAAATAGAGTGGAAAATAGTCTTGATTGTATGGAAGAAGTAGCAAAAGAAAGGAGAGGCATTTAAAGTTGTCAAAAAAAGACAATGAATGAAATTTGTAAAAATAGGGATGTTGCAATTCAAGAAATTTACAATTGCATATATGGTAATGCATTACCATTTAAATTTGGTAAGGAGTCCTCTTTTTCTCTAAATGTTGAAGGTTGTTGAAGAATATGATAAGGATTTGAAGTCTCCACAAAATTATAAACAAATATAAGAGTGAATGTGAGAAATAGGGATGCACCTTGATGTGTGATGGTTGGACGGATGGAAAAGGAAGATCACTTACTAAATTTCTTGTTAATAGTCAAGTGCGAGTGTTTTCTTGAAGTCAATTGATATTAGTGATGTGATAAATGATGGACAAAAAATGTTAAGTTGTTGAACAACATTGCAGAAGAAATTGGTGAAGAGAATGTAGTCTAAGTTGTGACAAACGGTGCTTCTAATCTTGTGGTAGTCGAGAGGATGTTAATGGAGAAGAGAACAAAATTATTTTTTCTCCCTGTGTGTAGCTCGTTACCATGATCTAGTCCTCGAGGACATTGGAGATTCCAATATTCTATAATATCATTGCCAATGCAAAGAAAATCACTAATTACAAATATAGCATACATAGGTTTTTTATGGACAATATTCTAAGGGAAGCAAATTGGCAAGACTAGTTGTGACAAAGTTTGTAACTTCTTATTTTACATTAAATTGCATTACGCATAAAAAGAATGCTCTTAGATCTATGTTTGCATCGAAGGAATGGGTTACTAGTTCTCATGCTTGTAAAAGTAAGGCTAAGAAGGTAATGAACCTAGTGTTGGGTTTGGTAGATTTTGGAAATCAATCATATATTGCCTAAAGTATATAACTTCACTTTTAAAAGTGTTAACTTTTGTAGACATTGATTCAAAACAGTGATGGTAGATTTTGGAAATCAATCACAAATTTTATGAAGTATATGATTCCACTTGGCTAAGATTTGTAGACATTGATTCAAAACTAGTCGTGTCATATATTTATGAAGCAATGAATACAAGTAAAGAGCAAATTTCTGAAAATTTTCAAAAGAGTCAAGGTATAAAAAAGTGGGGAAGATTATTAACACTAGATCAAATTTGCAACTACATAGGCCTCTTCATGCAACTTCCTATTATCTCAATCCTAGTAAGTTACATCTAATTTTATCATCTAATTATTACTATATTTTGTGTGTCTAGTAACTTATTTCTTATTTGGTTAGGTATCATTATGACAAAAACTTCAATCCATATAGTGAGGTGTTGATTGATCTATACAAAACTCTTGAAAGAATGCTTCCAGATAGAAGAACAAGATTTGCAATGGATCAACAACTTGAAAAGTTCAAAGGAGCTAAGGGGCTTTTCAAAATGAAATAGATACTAGAGATAAGAAACAAATGGGTATCTCTTTACTTTAACTCTTTAGCCTTTACCCTTTATATTCATTATAAAGTAAGCATAACTTGAATACTTTGTTCATTATATTCTAATTCTACACTTTGTTTTAAAAGCTCTTTGGTGGGAGAGTTATGGTGGAGAAGGTAAACAGTTACAAAGGGTAGTCATGGGAATTTTAAGTCTCACATGTAGTACCACAGGATGTGAAAGGAATTGGAGTACATTTGACCAAGTGCATACTAAGAGAAGAAATTGATTGGAGTAACAAAGATTAAATGAACTTGTATTTGTTAAATATAATCTTCAACTTGAGATGAGGCAAAAGAGTAAAGGAGAGAAGAGGGATACTTATAATCTGATATACTTGTTCGATATTGAATCGAACGATGAATGGATCACCAAAAGAGAAAATCCTTATTTACCTATTGATGCTTCATGGATGGATGAACAAGAGTATTTTGATATTGATGTTGGAGCTCTATGCAAGAAAAGGAAGGAAGGTAATTATTTACATTTAGAACTTATAAGTTACAAGTTAGAATTAAAACTAGAACTTAAAACAAACCAGAATTGCAACTTATTTTTTATTATTATTATGTAGGTCCAAGAAATTTGAATGTCAAGGTTGATAAAAAAAATCCATAATAGGAGATGAGGATGAAATTGAAGACATTGAGGAAGGGAAAGAAATTATATTGGATGATAAGATGAATTAAGTGATGTTAATCTTGGAAATAATGAATGATTATGGTAAAGAGTTTTTTTTAGGTTACACTGCTGATAAACAACAATATTTTTTTTGGGAGGCTATATTACTAAACTTTTACAATAGCAAGAAACCACTACTTTATGAATTTATTAAACAACAACATTATTTCTTTGAAGGATATGGTGTTAAATTCTATCGCAGCAAACGTTGTTTGCTAAATTTGTGTAGTAGCAAACAACAGCCACATTTTTTAGCCTTCTAGCTGTCATTATTTGAATACTTGTTTGTTTTAAAGCTTATATGTCACTTTGTTAGCTATTTGATTTCAAAATGCTAATATATGTGTGTTTTAATTTTATATGTTTCTTTATTTTAAAATGTTCCTTACAATTATGTTTTTTGTTATTGATAATGAATTTGTAGTCTATATGTCTTGTACACATATATATGTTATGTTTTATTATTGATAATGAAACTTACAATTTATGATACGGTTTGATTTGTGATTCAGAAAATAGGTTTTCCAATTCACAATTTGTATTCTGATTCAACTATCCCGAACCAAACCTATAGAAAAGTAAGAAACATGAGAAACATGATAATACTCTACAAAATAAAAAAAATCCAATAAAAAATTATTTGTCATTTTTCAGTAAGACATACATTCTAAGGAGTTAGCAAATCAATCATGGATAGTTACAATCAAACTCAATATACAAACTATATATTTGGAGCATTTAAATGCTCAACAAATGTAAATTACCACATTTGCATGTAATAAATACCAATGAGTATTACAAAAAAAATTGGGATATTAATAACAAAATAGTTATTGGAATTCTTACTATTTGTTAAGAGTAGGAGTGTGGAATGTGAGATAATGTGATGAAATCCTTGCAATTTAGTTCCTGAATGTTACAAATTAAAAAAAAAAAAATGTCCCTGAAAATATAAATTGTTTATCACATCAATCCCTTTGTCAAATTAGGTTCCTGGATTTGTCATAACAAGATGTTCAAAGTGCACCTCCTTACCATTGTAGCGGTACATGTGCAATGTTTGTATCATTCTTGACTTGATAAAAAGCTTTGTACATTCCTTCCTCATGCACAAGTCACTACATGCTCTATTTTGTTATATATCAACGTCATTTAAATAAATCAACAAGAACAAAGTCGTTCATGTAATTTGGCTACACTTCCTCACAAACACATGTCTCACCACCCTTGTACTCAACTTACCCATTTTCACTTCTTTCTAATTTTTCTCTATAGTGCAAAATAAGTGTAATTTCAAATGACTTCCTGTCAAGACAAATTATATCAAAAGAAAGATACCCACAATATTAAAATGTATTAGAAGCAAAACAAAATTAAAAAGAAATAACCAAAACATAGACATCTTCAACAAGGAAAGGTATTGCAATCAAAGTAAAATGAAAAAAAAAAATAAAGGGATACACGTAACAGTGATAAGATGCAAGATATCATCAACCTAATATACCCACATGTCATACTTAATCATCGACAAGAATGTCCAAATGTCATTCTAATGGTCAAGGGTTGATGGATGGACTAATGTGATGGATGTTTTAATTTCATAACATTTAAGGACTAAATTGCAAAATGTTTTAATTTCATAACCTTTAGGGACTAAATTGCAAGCACTTGACACATTTAAGGACCTAATTGGAGGTTTATTGGTTTATTAATAAAGACCAATGTGATAGATAATTTATACTTCTAAGGATGTTTAATTAAATTTCATAACATTCAAGGACTAAATTGGAAGTCCTTGACACATTCAGGAACCTAATTTAGAGTTTAAATAAAACATATAACAATTACTTTTTAAATTATCAGTTTAGTCTGTGCTCATATCAAAATAGTCCCCAACTACGTGACATCCCAAATTGACACATAACATATCACGTCATGAAGTCTATTACACTGACAGAGACCAATTGATAGAAGAACTAATTTGATGGACAAATTATACATTCAATTTTTTTTTTAATTTAGTAACATTGAAAAACTAAATTATAAGTGTTTAACACATTGAAGGGACTAATTATTCTTTTTCACGTTACTACTAAACTCTCAATTGTGGTACCAATTAAAAACAATGGAACAAAACTAACCCATGAACACTTGAAACGAAAGTGAGAGAGAGAAGAATAAACACTTGCAACGAAAGGAAGAGAGAGAAGAATTTTTTAGAGGAAGAGAATCGATTTTCTTACTTGAACACACAATCGGTACAATCCAAATACTAGCTTGGGGTACAGTCTTTCTTTTACAGGCAAAATATAACAATAAATTATTCTAAAACTTAAAGGATAAGTAATACGTAAGAACGCAATGGCAGTTCCGCCATTTGGTTTCCATTTTGCAGGCTTGCACATATTCCATTTATAGCCTTGACATGCATGTGCAATAAATGTCTTGATTGACTTGATTTAAATCTCACATTACCAATAGAACCCTAAATACACAGCCAAGTTTCATGGTCCTATATGCCACGTTAGAGAAAGTTTCCACCTGGTGTTAGTGTATGATTGTATAACCCCCAAACCCCAAGTACACTCACAGGTACTACTCATCATGTCCAACCTAAGTGTCCCCCCCCCCCAGTATGCTTACATAAGTCATCATGTCCAACCTAATTGTTGGGGACCTTACTAGACTTGGAGAAAACCTGTTATGTTAAGTGACAAGCTTGACGAAGTCCTAAATTCACGATTGGTGAAGAATGAATTTGGTTTCAAACTTTTTTATGATCATCTTTCATCAAGAAAGAAGAAGATTGAAGCATTGTCTTGTTAAAGTAGAAATCTGATATGCTGAAGAGAGCCATCCACTACTTCGCAAAAGCTACGTGTTTACTTCATCCTTGGCAATCCTTCAAGCTTTCTCTTAAATCCAAGGTGAAATATGATACACATTATCTCAATAACGGCAAGGAGAAGAGGAATATAAAGAAGTATTTCAAGCTTATGTGAGGAGAAGAGCTCAATAGAAAGCAGAATTTGAAAATTTGTGCTTTCAACAGAACTTCTCACAGATTGATGGTCTACGTTTGAAGAGACATGTAGCTGCCTTAGAGAACTTTTCAGAACTCACACCTAAAGACCAAACCCTCGTCAAATTTCGTGGGGAAGCTCTTAGTTCATCTCTCTTTATTTCTCCTCCTCCATGAACAACTGAACAAATTTTGGAAAATGATCTTGTTGTTTGGCAAACTGTTTTTATCTATCGCTCTCCATATTTAAAAATTTTTAATGTTCTTTTGCCTTATTCTGTCATTCATTTTGTGGCACCCCTCTGTTATTAATTGATCATGCAGTGAATCCCAATCACGACCTGTTTGTACGAAATATACAAGTTCTTCCTAACTCTCTGCCTTCACCTAGTCTTGATGTTGATATTCACGTTCAAGTTCCGTATTATTTTTTTGTATTATGTATTATAACCTCGCATTTTATATTAGTTGGTAACTATTTTTTTTCTTGTCTATTTGCAACAAAGAAATTAAATATGCAAACATTTTTCATTATTTACTCATATGCTAAAAGATATACATAGAGTCCATAGATAACCAACTATGAGTCGGAAACAAAAGTTACATCCCGGAGTACTCTTTTATTTAAAGCAATAAATGTATCATAAGGTTGTATTTATTTAAAATAGTTGATGCATCATGTATATGACCTCTTTTCCTTAAGCATACAAATATTACTTGGCGATTGTCGTAGGTATCATCAAAAAATCTTTTAATGCTTATCAGACTCCACACACCAACCATAATCAATATAGTAATTAGGATAACGAACGCAAAAGTTCCCGCTTCCTTTCTTCGTACATTCATCATGAGATTGACATATGTTAGGATGTTCATTGATCATCTTCGCAATATTTGGAAGTCCACTTTGATGTGTGTAGACACCAATAAATCGTCTTATAGGGATACAACTACAATCTGTTAAGCCACATTGTAATGTTTCATACGACGAACAAAAACTCGAACAGCCAGCTGCTTCTACATGCTTCATCAGGAACATTACTAAAAATGATATGCCAAAGTTAGAACAAATGTACACTTATATATTCGAAGTACATTTAATTTCTTATTGTTCTAAAATATATAATTAATTAGAAATCATGAAAAAAAGAGTGAATGGAACGCTACATATAAGTGACCAGCAAGAAGACAGCCGAAGGAGCAAGCCTAACATAAGCCATTATATGATTTAGTAATTTGAATCTTTGAAAGAAAACTAGAGATGTGTTGTGCGTCAGTTCCTTCGTCTTGCATGTAGCAATTTATAAACACCGTTTATTGCATTTTTTTCTTTAATAAAACATGATAAATTTTTTGCTTAAATATATTTTTAGTCATTGTAAAATAAATCATTTTTTTATTTTAATTTCTATAAAATTTTCTGATTAATTTTCATCTCTCTAAAATTTAAAATATTTTTAGTCCTTACTATTATGTGATACTTGTTAGTCACTTATACCTTTAAAGGAATATCAAGCAACCATCATAAGTTATACATACTAGTATGTGGTATCATGTTAGAATATGAGATCTTCAAAAAAAAACTTAGATCCCTAAAATAAATGTTATTTATCTATCTTAAAATGAAAATTAGAGACTAAAATTTCAAAATTTAGAAGGATGAAAATCAAATAAAAAGATCTATCCGGTGATACCCATAATGGAACAAAAAAGATGACGTGATCATTCATTGTGGAGGATTCCCGAACATCCCCCTAATGGGTACCCAAGGAGCCATCAACTGTAATCCTGAATTGACACTTCACCAATCCGGATACCCTATGGTCTTACCTCCGTCGGAGGAGGCGGTGATGTCCTTCATCCTCCACGGTCTAGGAATACAGGAGGGAGAGTAGTTGAAGAAGATCTGGCAAGCCTGGAAAAAGGTCATGAGGAAGGGACCTGAGTGGGGACTACGGAGCTGTGGAGCCTTGGCCAGCAACAAGTCTTGGTTGCAGCATAGACTAGAGTCCATTTTCTTGACATTCTACGACCCGCGGTTCAAAGCCATGGAAAGCGAACTAGCAGGTCTACATAGGAAATCAAAGAGGAAGCAGAAAGAGCTTGACTCTTGGGGAGGCAAGGAGAGCTAGGAGATTTCTAAAGAAGAACATTGGTTCTGAACAACTGCCTAGGCAAAAGGACTAAGGGAACTGGAGAGAAATCAAGCCTTGAAACAAAAAGAGGAGCTGATAGCGATCTTGGTGGACGCTATGCCATAGGCCACCTTTGCCAACTCCAAGTGCAGATAGCCCTGTTGAAAACGGAGGTGGCTAAGCACAAACTCCATAACGAATATCTGGAGAAACAAAGGTGGCAAGGGCTGGCAAAGCTCGTTGAGGAAAGAAGGAAAGTCGCCGACTAGGCCTCACAGGCCAACACCGCTGTCCGAAGATTAAAGGAGCAAGCTAATAAACACTTGGAGATGAGAGCTAGCATCAAGGAGGCAGCACGGGAAGTCTAGGAGGAGGCCAGATTCTAGAAAGATAGGTTCATCAAGTTAGCCTGGATGGCCAACCAGGCCATCGGAAGCATACCCAGGAGTCTCCGTATGGCGGAAAAAATGGTTAACCTGCCTCGTACACCAATAGAAATCACCCAATTCTTAGGCTTATGCCAAAATCTATACAACAAAATAAAGGCATTTTCTTCGCCTCCTTGAGGCACCTTTGTAATATCACAATGACATGTTTTCCTTCCACCATGTCTGAATGTTTCGTGATTAGGTCATAACATGCATAGTTTTCTTTTTGTTTTTCATGTATAACATGCATCCCATAATAAATACGCTCAACAAAATGTGCACTGGATACCAGAAAAACGAAGCAGTCCACGCATTAGCATAAATACGCTACGCGTCAATGAGGAGCAGGAACAAAAACCGCGGAAAATAATGGGCTAGTATTCAACGCAACGAAGTAGCATCCAGTCTACGCTTCTTTAATAGAGGATTGTTCCACTTCGAAAGAATCCGGCCATGAGTCTTCTTAGTGTCCTTTTATCATTCTCAACTGCCCTCAACGGGTACACTCCTTTCTCTAGATACTTTTTGATATCATATTACCAGGGGTTTTCGTTGGCCTCTACATCATCCCAAGCTAATTGGTGGCAATGCACCATTTTGGATTGGTGTCGAACCTAGATGGTTAACTCTTGCTCTTTATTTACTAGGAGCATGGCTGATAGGGTGGCGAGGGCATCGACCATCTAGTTCTCATCTCGTGGGACGTAATGGACAATGATTTTGTCGAATTAGTTACTCATTTCCATCACATAGTTCTGGTAAGGGATCAACTTGGCATCACATGTCTCCCACTCCCCATGGAACTGATAGATGACTAGCATTGAGTCGTCGAAGACTCTGAGTGCTTTGACTTTGTGCTCAATGGCCATTGTGATTCCCGTAGTACATGCTTCATATTCTATCATGTTATTAGTACAGTTGAATCCTAGTCTGGCTGAGAAGGGAAAGAATTAGCCCTCTGGAGATGCCAATATGGCTCCTATCCCATTTCCTAATAGGTTCGATGCTTTGTCAAACCAGAGCTTCCATCTAGCTAAGTTGGACTCAGATCTAGCTTCTTCCACTACCATGATGTTTTCGTCTGGGAACTCATGCAGGAGCAGCTGGTAATCGTCCAAGGGGTGGTAAGCAACGTCAGCCTTATTCTACCAGTTGTGGGTTCAACTTGAGCCTGTTGGGGGTTCAGCCTTACCGTTTCCCTCTATGTACATGGCTAAAGCAACGTCAGCCTTATTCTACCGGTTGTGGGTTCTTAATCGGCTGGGATGGTTTACCACGTGCTTAGTGGTACTTCCTTTCCCTTTCCTCCTATTAGTCTTCTCGACCCACTTGCTGTTATCACGGCTTATTGCATTGATTGCCACATTTCTGTGAGTCGGGAGAGGATTGCTTTGCCTGTTCGCCCCCTAGTCCTCGAATCCCAGTAGATCACTCTCGAGGAGGTCTTTGACTTTATGCTTCAGGCTCTAACAACTTTCAGTGGCATGACCTATGGCCCCACCATGGTAATCGCACTTGGCATTATGGTCAAAGCTTCTCGGGAAGGAGGCTCGAGGGGCTTCAAGGGAATTACTTCCATGAGTTTTTGCTCCAATAGTTGGGGCAATAACTCTGTATAAGTTATGGGGATTGGAGTCAATGCTCGAGGCGGTCTTCTAGCGCCTTGTTGTACCGGCCTTGTACTGTTGGTCGCTCCGACGTCTGCTCGTGATTGGCATTGGGGGATGTACGGTACAGGGGGTGCTGCCATCGCCCCCACCTGGATCCGCGTTGAATACGAAGAGGTGTTTGTTTTTGTTAGTGGGAAGACTAGAAGGGTGTCTATGAACATCGTAACCATCTCCCTTTCTGTGATAGGTGGTTTGACCTGTATTGCTAAATCACGCCACCTTTGGGCGTACTCCTTGAAGCCTTCCTGCTCTTTTTTGGTCATGTTCTAGAGCCGAGAATAATCCAGTGCCATGTCCTCATTATACTTATGCTGCTTCAAGAAGGATTTAGGGACGTCCCTCCACGTTTTGATGCATCCTCATTCCAAGCTAACATACCAACTGAGGGATGCCCCAGTCAAGCTATCTTGGAAGTAGTGGATCAGCACTTTGTCGTCGTAAATATATGTTGTCATTTTTTGGCAATACATAGCCAGGTGAATTCGAGGGCAGGAGCTCCCTTTATACTTGTCGAACTGTAGAGGTTTGAAGGTCAAAAGACCCACACCAATACGAAGCACAGGTCCTCAGCTTCGAGTCCATAGCTATTTCCCCCTTCTACGACTCAGAGTCATTCTTCTAAGGACTGTTATTTCTTTTCCGCTTGAAGGGCCAGTCTATGAATGACGGTGGGCATGATATTCCAAGATGCCTGATGTTGGGCCCCTGTGTCCTATTGTGCGTGTGGGCCGACTCCTTCATGCGATCTGGTTGTAGAGTTAGCGTTGACCTCAAGCCCCACCTTGCTGTTGTTCCCTGCATTCTGCTGCTCTTGCTCGTCATTTGTGGGACTCTCGATATTCCAACCATACGGCATTCCGTAGGGTAGGTCCCTCGTATTGCGTGGGGGCAGTCCCGTGGAACGGCCGGCCTGTGTGTATCCGACCACGTTTTGGTTGGCCAGGGCAGTGATGGCAGTGATGACCATTGAGGTCTTGATTCTGCGATTTGAGGGCTTCGATTTTGCTTTCCTTGGTCTTGGACTTTAGGCGAGTAGTGTACTTGTGCTGCGACGCAAAGTGTTTCGTCTCTCTGGTATCCCGGCATGCATTTGTATTATTAGATACGTCTGTTATGATATGTTAATGCTATGCATGAAATGAAAAGAAAGGTTATGCATGTTATGACCTAATCACGAATAATTCAGATACCATAGAAGCGAATTTATTGTTTTATCTTGTTATTTACAAAGGCCTTATGGAGGCGAAGCCAAAGTTTTTATCTCATCGTACAAGTTCCGGCATGGACCAAAAATTGCATAATCTCGACTGGGGTACCGAGCGGATTAACCATCGCTTCCACCACGCGGAGGCTCTTGGGGATGTCCATGATGGCTTGGTTAGCCAACCAGGCCAGCTTAACAAACCTTTCCTTCTAGAATTTGGCTTCCTCTAGGGCTTCTTGTGCCCTTATCTCAGCATGACCTACTATCTCCTAGCCCTTGGATAGCGGCTTCTGCTTGTTGTCCTATACTAGTGGTCTTTCTTCGCTCGTTGACAAGCTCCACCAACCCTTGGCGTCTTTGCTTCTCGAAGTGCTCATTATGGAGTTTGCATTTGGCGATTTTAGCTTCTAATGAAGCTACGTGTCCTTGAAGTTGATGAAGATGGCTTCGAACTTCGACTTCCCTTAGCCAGAAGTTGGCCAAGGATGATGTCAATCCGTTCTTCTCTTCTAAGGCTTTCTCCCATTCTAACTCTCTTAGGTACTTCTCCTAAGTTGCGGCCCTGGCCCAGTGTTCTACCTCGGAAGGGGCTCTTAGACTACCTTCTCCACCTACTCGTTGGTTAGGGTTGTTCTCTTGTCCTTTCTTTAGTGATCTGCATACCCCGACTAATTCTTCTTCCAGGTCTTCTAGCCAGGGATCATTGAATGTCTAGAAGGCATACTCCATCCTACCTTGCAACCATGACTTATAACTAGACGAGGCCGCGTAGCTTCGTAGCCCCCACTCAGGTCCTTTTCTAACAATGTTTTTCCATGCATGCCGGATCTTTCTTAGGTGTTCCCCATGTTGCGCTCCCAGGTCGTGGATGACAAAAGGTGTAATGGCTTCATCAGGCGGGGGTAGAACAATAGGGTATCCGACCTGTCTTAATGTCAGCATGGAATTATAGTTGATAGCCCCTTGGGTGCCCATAAGGGGAACATTTGAGAATCCTCCACACTTAATAATCATGTCCTCCCTCTCATTCCACTTGGGGTACCAACCTATCAATTTCTTTGTGGCTTCATCCAGGAGTATGGTCCATTCAGTCTTCATCATAGGTTTGATCCAGCTCCAGTTATGGTCTTCTATTGGGCATTCCGTTCTCCCTTTGGAATGGAACAAATGAGTGGTCATCCACAGGTAGAGTAAGGAGGTGCAGCATCTTAGCCCTCTTTCATTCTTCTTGCAGCAATAGTTCAAGGTGTAGAATGTGTTAGCCAATATTGCGACAATAGGACTTTTCCCTCGGTCCCTTTTGCCAAGGAAAGCGTCGATGGTTGCCACGTTTACATAGTCCTCTATGTGAGGGAAGAGTACTATGTCGTAGACTAGAAGTCCATATACATCTATGGAGGTCAGCCAGTCTCCCTCCCCCTGGAGCTGTTGGAGCCTCTCTTCCAAGGCCGCTATTGGGATACCTTCTACCCCGTTTCAGTCCTTTCTTTGCTTTGACACTTCCGACTCAGGTGCCTTTAATAACTTGGTCACCGAGGTCCATGATGAGTCATATTTTATGCACTTTATGTGGGCTTAAGATGGGTGTTGTTAAGAATATTTAATGATTAAGAGTCTTGTGTTAATCGAGATTTGAATTATGGGCCTGAAAATAGGAGAAATACAAGTACGTGCTAAAATAAGATTTTTAACTAACAAAAAGATTAAGACTTATTTTGCAGGCCCAAGTCATCTCGGCCCAAACCGAGAACATCCCGGCCAGTCCAACGCTCCCAGTCAAGCCAGCATCAGTGACGAAAATCTTGCCTAAAATCACTCCGACAAGATGCAAATATGATTTGTTGAGATGCATATATGATTTGTTAAGATGCAGATATGATTTGCTAAAATCAAGGAATCTGCAATGCAGATATGATTTGCTAAAGATCAAGGAATTTGTAATTCGGGTAACTAGGAATGCAGATATGATTCTGCTAGAAATTAGGAAACTGGGAAACTCCTAAGATTAAAGAGATTGTAATCTGTAATTTGAATTGGAATCTTTAGGATTTGAATTTCTGTTATTTGGATTAGATTTAGATTTATTCAGCTTGTGTATAAATAAGCACACTAGGCCACGGCTTCAGTGTGGAATTTAGAGCAAGCACCGTCAGCAATCGCAGACACTCCAAGCTAGTACAGGGGTACACGAAGCTTCAATACAGTGTCTCTCTTGGTCGAGGAGGTACATGACCAGGATTTAGGAAGTTGGAAGCCTTCAAAGGTGATCGCTCGGTATAGATGACGCACTCTGTTGGATGGAAACCTCAACGTCTAGCCACCATTGGTGCATCACTACTATTCTTCCATTGGCAGTCGTCGTGGAAGACGGATTCTCTAGAAACTCTAAATTCTCACCTTTGTATTCGATTTGGTTTTCAATAACATAACTGGTTTGCAATTCTATCTCTTGATTGTAATTCCTATGTTTTAATCTGCTTTTAACTTTTCCGTGACACATTGTTAGGGGTAGATCACGTTAGACTAGGGCCGATCGAAACTAGTGTAATAATCTGATTAGGTAGAGAACCTAAACTCAACCAAGTACATACTCCCTACCAACTGATGAGGTAGCGGTTGTGTAAATCCTCGATATGGCAATGGACAAACGTTTGGCAGTCATCGTAAGAATCTAAGGTTGATTCGGAATACAATTCTAAGTAAGAATAGTAAACTGTCGTGTTTTGAGTCCCGAATTGATATAGTAGTTAGTATAGAGTAGTTTAGCATAGTTTAGTTTACTTTCAGCACTTAGTTTATTTTCTGCATTTAAACACAACCCCCCCCCCTTATTTATTGCTTTCTAGAGTCCGAGACCGAGTCAGTCCGACTCCGTCGCATCTAATCACTTTTGGCAGAAACCATACCGGCTCCCTGTTAGCCGAGAGTGAGTTGGCCTTAGCGTTGCCGAGGCCAAGTCGGCATTTTCCTAGCCGAAGTCAAGTCGGCATTCCACAACACTTAGCGTTTTTGCAACACTCTTATTTTTACACTTAGCACAATTTGAACACATTGTGTCCTTGAGAGAATCTACCTAGGTTAGCTATACTATAGTTAGCTTTAAGTAATTATTTGAGGCGTGTAAGACGACTAAAAATCCGCTTATCAGTCCAGGAGGAATAATGTCCCCATAAGAGATAAGGCGGAGATTTTCCCAAGGGTATTCCCAAAAGTCTCTCATATTTCTCTAGCATGGGTACCAGTTGGAAATCCTTGAAAGTGAAGCATCTGAGGGGTGGGTCGTAATACTGCGTGAGTGCCGATATGTCTGAGCATTGTACTTCCACGCTTACCAGGCCTATTAGATTATCGTATCTCCTTTCGAAGGTCCTCCTCTAGTGGCCCTTGAGCTGACTCCCCTATTGCTGCAAAGATTGGACGTCGGGGGTCCTAGTAGGGATGGTCGTAGCTTCCCGACATGATGACAAACATTGCCTTCCATGTTTCTCAGATAATTCATGATTAGGTATGTTTTTTTTCGCTTTTCATTTTCCCATTCCATTTTCATATTTTCATTTATCCATGCATGCGTGTTACGTGCTGACTCTAGGAAAGTTGGGGTAGGGTTATCTATGGTCCCTGTCCATCCCTAAAGGCGGTTGGGACCATCCTAGGTTCTACGACCTTTACGAGTCCTTCCTTGGGCTTTACACACACCTCACTTTTGGGCTCCTACGGCTTAGGACACTTTTCAGGGGCAAACCATAGATAGGAATAACTCTAAGAATGTGGTAGTCCTTGACAAGGGTCACCCCCTAGTTGGACTATCGTGATCACCAATCTAGGGACTGGCCCAAAGATGATTACCACTACACATCCACCACTAGCTTACATACAGGTCCGGGGATAGGACCTCCTCAAAACCAGTATGGGACAAGCGCCCTTCTCACATTCCCCACCCCGTTGCGATTCCCCAAGGTGGATCAAGATAAGTAATATACTGATTAAACATACCGTATCAAGGGAAACACGTGCATGGCGGCAGAGATTGTGCTAGCTCATATAAGTCGGTTAACCAAGGCTTGATCCTTGCTTTCATCAAATTCCCCAGTGGAGTCGCCATCTGATGCAAGGTAAATCGCACCGAGGGCGGATTTTGAAAAGAACAATTGGTAATGTGAATGCCTCTGGTTTAACTTCGAAAGAGAAACGGGGAGAATTTGCAAAAAACCAGACCCATATCCTCGTTCTATTGGGCGAGTCGACACTGACCTGGCCGTTTCGGATAACTGCCCAACCCTGTATCAGCTCAACTTGGAGTCGCCACCAACATTCTATGGTGCACTGAAAAGCAAGAGTGGATAAGGCATGGTGAGCGCATAGAAAAGTTGGGTAAGGGGCTAGTTAAGCATAGGGATGACACGTCATTCCATCCATCTACCATCTGGTAGTTACCCTACAACTTGCACGAGCTAGCATGATCATATTCTTACCGTTTTCAAGCCACCTTGCGATGAGGGGCAATGGGAATGTAGAACTTGACAAGAGAGTGTCTCTCACTCCTACGTACCTCTCCTAGTCGGAAGGATTCAAATTTCACGTAGTTCTGTGGGGCTTAAGCCAGGGACTAGGACTATCCGTTGGGTGTCCTGCCATAGTGATGAATCAAGTCGATGAATGGACTAGGATGACTCGGGCACATGCCCGTAGACTCGGACAGGGTTGATGCCCCCAAATACCACGTGAGCCAGCTAGCTGGCTACCAAAGGGGTGACAACTCAAAGGCAAGGTCAAAGTGTTTATTAGTTATTTGTGGAATATGACTCAGTCTGAGGCGGTTAAGACGGTTCACCGGCCATTTGAAATGTGACAATTTATTGACAAGGCTAGGTTGCTTGAGGGGTATGACTCAGTCTACGACTGTCAAGACGGCTTGTCGACCATCTGAAGTGCGACAACTTAGTGACGAGGTCAGAGTATTTACTGGTTACTTGAAGGGTATGACTCAGTCTAAGGCGGTCAAGACAGCTTGCCGACCATCTGAAGTACGGCTACTTAATGACAGGGCTAAAGTGTTTATTGGTCACTATATGGGTATGAACATGATTTGGCCAAGAAACTTACCTAGTATCCAAAGGGGTAATGGGTATCGATACTCACAGTTGGAAATTCATCTAGGAGGCCTTAAGGTCACTCGTGCAATGATTCTCCAAGAAAAATCACTCAGGGTTCTATAATCCTCAATTCTCGGCCCCAAGCTCTTCCCCCTGGTGCCTTTTATAGCCTTAAGGAGAGGTGAGGGTGTGTCTGATTTCGCCATGTGGTGCTACCTGATAAGTCATATTTTATATACATCACAAAGGCTTAAGATGAGTATTATTACGATTGTTTAGTGATTAAGAGTCCTGTCTTAGTTAAGATTCGAATTATGGGCCTAGAAATAGGAAAATTATAAATATGTGCTAAAATAAGGATTTTAACTAACAAAATATTGGACTTGTTTTGCAAGCCTAAAAGCCGAGAGCATCTCGGCCCAGTAGAAACCTAGAACATCCCAGCCCAAGCCGACTTCAGTGGACAAAATCACTCCGGCAAGAATGTAGATATGATTATGCTAAAATTAAGGAATGTATAATGTAGATACGATTATGCTAAAATTAAGGAATTTGTAATACATATTTGATTATCCTAGAATTAAAGAATCTGCAATACATATATGATTATACTAGAATCAAGGAATTTTTAATCTCCTAGGATTGAGAAATCTGTAATTCAAATTTGTAATCTGTTAGGATCAAGAAAATATGTAATTCAGGTAACTAAGCAAGAAATCTACTAGAATCAAGGGATTAGAGATTTTGTATAATTAGGTTTAGATTTAGACAGCTTCTGTATAAATAAAGCACACCAGGCCACGTCTTCGGTGTGGAAAAATAGTGGAATTCTAGACCTAGCACCGTTAGCAACTGCAGACATTCCAAGTTAGTATGGTGGTACACAAAGCTTCAGTAAGGTGTCTCTCTCGATCGAGGAGGTACAAGACCAGCATTTGGGAAGCTAGAAGCTGTCGAAGGTGATCGCTCAAAATAGTCGACGCACTCCGACGGACGGAAACCTCAACGTCTGGTCATCATTGGTGCACCACTGTCGTCCTTCAAAGGCAAACGTCGTGCAAGGCAGACTCTCTAGAGAACATTGAATTCCCACCTTTGTATTCAATTCTATTTTCAATATTATGACTAGTTTGCAATTTTGTCTCTTGATTATAATACTAAATTCTGTTTCAACGTCTGGCCATCACTACTGCACCACTGTCGTCCTTCCAAGGCAATCGTCGTGGAAGGCGGACTCTCTAGAGAACATTGAATTCTCACCTTTGTATTCAATTCTATTTTCAATATTATGACTGGTTTGCAATTCTGTCTCTTGATTATAATTGCTACGCTTTAATCTTCTTTTAACTTTCCCGTGATTGCGCATTGTTAGGGGTAGATCACGTTAGACTAGGATTGATTGGAACTGGTTTAATAATCTGATTAGGTAGAGAACCTAAAATCAACCAAGTACATACTCCTTGCCAACTGATGAGGTAGCAATTGTGTAAATCCTCGGTATGGCAATGGACAAACATTCGGAGATTGTCGTAAGAATCTAACGTTGATTCGGAGTATAATTCTAAGTAAGAATAACAACATATTGTGTGTTGATTTCCGAATTGGTATAGTAGTTAGTATAGATTAGTTTAGCATAGTTTAGTTTACTTTCAGTACTTAGTTTATTTTCTGCACTTAAACATAAAACCCCCCCTATTTATTGCTTTCCAAAGTCCTAGACTGAGTCAATCCGACTCCGTCGCGTCCATCTGAGACTGAGTCAGTTCAACTCTATTACATCCGAGTCTGCCCTTAGCCGAGACCGTACCGGATTCATCTTTGCCGAGACCAAATCGAATTAGTCTTTGCCTAGAGCGAGTCTGGATTCTACACTTGACGTTTTGCATAAAACTTTGATTTCTACACTTAGTCACAATTTAATATATTGTGTCCTTGAGAAAATTGACCTAGGGTTAGCTATACTATTTTTAGCTTTAGTATTTATTTGAAGCGTGTAAAACGACTAAAAACTCGCTTATCAAATTGGTGACGTTGCCGGGGACACAAGTTCTTTTTTGTCTTTGTGTGCCATAACTTAGTTTAAGCCGAATCCTGAGTCTGTGGAATGCTATGTTTGTCGTTTGAGTCATAAAGTCATAGAGTATGTCAAGTTTGTATTTGTTTTCTTTTTGGTCGAGTCTAAAAATAATATAGCATGCTAAATATGTGTTAAATTTTTGCGTGTGTGTGTTGAATTTTTGTTTACATTGCTAAAAAAACACAACAACAACCATCTCTACATCATTGATTTAACTACATCTGCATAATTGATTTTGTTTTCTGATAGCTACTTGTTTTCTATTTTCTAATTTGCATAACTGACTCTAACTACTTCTGCATAACTAATTTCAATTTTTCTGCATATTTGATTTTGCAAAATATTTGTATGATTTTTTTCTTTTTATGCATCAATTTTTTTTAACATTCTGACTAGTTTATGTTTGTTCTATTATTTTTCATTATTTTGTTGCCTTTCTGTGCCTCTATTTCTTTTGCCATTTTTTTTCTATTTCTATTTTTGTTTTCTTTTTCTGATTCTATTCTTCTTTTGATGCTTTTCTATTTTAATTCAGTTATCTTTCTGGTTTTTTTTTCTATTTTTCTAATTTTGTTATCTTTTTGTTCTTCCTTTTTATTTTTAAATCCTGTTAACAACACTTGTGCATTCTGATTATAGTATTATCTTTAATTCTTCTGATCATGAAAATTCTGCTCCTAGCTCCAATGGAGAAAGGAATCAGTTGCACATTGATGCCATGGTGTCCTCAATATCTCGAATGGGATGGAGCCTGGTCATACGAGAATTATCCATCCAAACTAACAATTGTGTTGCCTGAGTTATATGATTTTGCAGGTAACACTCACCATTTTGACAATAGGGGATCCACGACATTCAGAGGAATGAATGGGATTGTTTTTGCTGACAATCGGAGATTTGAAGGATACATAGATGGATGTGGCATGTGTGGTTCTATAGGATATCCATCCAATGATTGTCCCATTTTGCAAGAACCACCACCTCCATTCAAATCGCAACCAGTACAAGAAAGTTCCTTAGAGGATTTAATGAAGCAATTGGCCATGAATAACATTCAATTCCAAAAGAATGTGGTTGCCACACAACAACCAGTGCAATAGCTTAACAGCTCACCTCCGTTGGAAGATCTGGTGCAACAGTTTCAACAATATACCATGCAGATTCAGCAAAAATGTAGTTTCAACAAAATATAACTTCCACAATGCAAGAGTTAACAGCACAGATTGGTCAACTGGCCACCACGATAAATCAACTACAGTTCGAAGATTCTGGACAGGTTCCTTCCCAAGCCATTCTCAATCCACAGGAGAATATAAATGACATAACCATGAGGAGTGACATGGAGCTGCTGCAACAACAATCACTAAAAGTGCAATATGAATTTTCTAGAAATCTGAATTCAGAGAATTCAACCATTGTGTCGGGCTTTGCCGACTCCAGTAAGCGTTGCCGACTCAGTAGTGTTGCCAACTCCATGCTTGCTGCTACCAACTCTACTAAGATGGCTGAGATTGACGACTACGTGCCAACTGTTTCTGATCTGGCTGATGTGATTAAGATTGCAAATTTTATGACTGATGTTACTGATCTTACTGATATGACATTGGATGAGATTTTAGACCAAGTTACTAGGGTCGAGATAGCTGATCCAGCATGTTCAGATGTTGACATTACTAATCCCATGTATGTTGATGCCAAGATAGTCGATCCTAGATATGCTAATGCTGATAATGCTTTTACTGATGGGGTCGAGGATGCTAATTGGCTGGTTGACACGTCAGACAATGTTAATATGACTGAAATGGCTGACTTTGTAGTTTCCATGTCAGACCATGCCAATATATTAGAAGTTGCCAACTCTATGATAGAGGTTCCAAGTCTTGCTGATACAATTGAGGTTGCCGACTCTGGAGTCAATATTTCTGCTTTTGCTTATATGCTTGAAATGTCGGATTCTGTGGCTAACGTGTCCAACTTTCCCAATGTGGTTGATAATTCTAATAGCCAATATAACTAAAGTTTTAAATTATAGGACTAAAGTGTCGGATTCTGTTAATAACTTTTTGGCTCATGAACCAACACTTGCCAATTCGGGCAATCAAAGCCGAAACCGCAACGAGGCCAAATCCGTGTCTGACCTCAAATGCTGAATTTGTAACCAGAAGAAAGTCGAGACCAACTTGGCACCCCAAGGCCGAAACTTGATGTGGGACGAAAGTGACCCACGTGAGGAGACTAATGTCGAGTCCAACATGAGCATACGACTGAGAGTGGAAGGCAACTCAGACAACAAGAACCGGAAGCATCCCGAAACTGAATCCGTCTTGGACAACCACGTCCGATGGTAGGAACCAATCGAGCTTGACTCTAGCGGCCAACCAGGAGCCGAGTCCGATTTGGGCAGTCAGAGCTGGAACAAACCAAAGGTCGAAACTGACTCGACACACCACTGGCCGAATCCTGGCCAAGCCGGCCAATCAAGCAATCACACAGCAGCCACATTCAGTTTAGGTGGTCGAAACCGATATCAAGCAAAGTTTGAATGTGTCCTTGGTAGCCAATGCTGCAACTTGACAGATGTCGAGACTATATCCGGTAGCCGCTTCTACACATGGACAACAAAGATGACACGCGACCATCCGACTCTACATTCGAAAAGTCGAATCCACTCCCTACAGCCAAGTCAGGAATCCACGAATGAACCTTCTTCACTTCACACACCAACAACGGAATCAATACTAGTGTCATCCATAGCGCAGCCATTCCATGCCTTAGTAAATTTGCATTTTGAATTGACTAAACACTCTGAATTTTTTGGAAATATGGATTTTAAAAATTCTGTTAATTGTGAGTATACGTGTATTGGATTAACTAAATCTTCTCTGTGTGTGAAAAGTAGCAATGACACTAATCCTAGCACAGGAGTTATAGGAAATATTGCAGAGAAGCTACTAGAGGATATCATGTTCAAACTATCAAAATGGATGAGGAGAAAGCTCCCCCAAGCTGTAGACAATAGGAGCGGAGCAAAAATACTGGATATAAGATTTTGCACATTCTTTCCACCCTAAAAGCAGTTATTCTTATTTCACCCCTTCCTTTACGTACATTTAAGTGTAGGGGGGGTGTTCCGTAGAAGGGTGACAATTTGTTTGGTTTTGTTTTATTTTTAGTTTTGCTATTTCGTTTTTATTTCGTTCCTGTTATATTTCATTTTGTTTCTTTTCTTTTCATTTCAATCTATTTTCAAGTCATTTTCCCTTGATCTAAATAAAAAGTTGTCCAAGCTGAGTCCATGCCGACTCTGGTTCCATCTCAACCAGATCCGAATTAACTTCGACCTTGTCTCATATTTTTCTTTTAATTCTGATTTTTTTTATTTTCCCCTAAGTTGATTAATGATTGTCAATTACTGAGAAAACTATTTTGAAAAATTTTGAATTGATTTCTTTGAGTAAAAATAAAGTAGAATAGGTATGCATGACTCTAGAGGAAAGATTTTTCAAACTTGACAAGGAATGAAATTTGGGAATCTTTAGGCATTGAGTGATTTGAAAAACTGAAAAAGAGGAACCTTCAGTGATTGAACAACCATCCATGTGAGAATTTTCGAGCCTTGCATACATAATGGCTTTACATCTTGCCATTCTTTCCTTTCTTGTGTGATATTTGTATTCATGATGATTGGTTACTCTAGGTTTTGCCTTGACTCTCTGGATACATCTTATTTCGCATGCAGGAGTGATATGATCTAGGCCATGCTTCTATTAAGCCATGAGCCAAATGGACTTACCTTTCAAACTTTATCCCTTGTTTACCCTCTTTGAGCCTGAATAACCATTTTCCTAATATGACAGCTCATTACAAGCCAAAGTCGAAAAACCATGACCAACCTCAACCTTAGGGGGACAAAGGAGCTTTGGAATTGTTTTGGGAGTGGGTCTCGTTCAAGTGTGGGGGAGACACCCGGGGACATAGCAAGAACAGTGCATCCAAAAAGGGTTGAAAAGGAAAAGAAAGAAAAAAAAATGTAGGATGAAGCCAAAAAAGGGAAAGCAGCCAAAAGTTATAAACAAAAAAGGGAAAGCAGCACAAAGCTGCAAAATAAGAAGTAAGAAAAAGAAGAAAAGAAAAGTGGAAAAAGGGGGAAAAAGTGAGCAAGAATGCTCTTAATAGAACAGCAGTGTCCTGGGGGATTTCCTCCATGCTGTGAACTCATTCCTCATTGCTCCTCCCTTCCCTATGCTTACTAAAGCTCACTTACTGTCCTATATCCTACCCTTAACCTTGGCCACATTACAAGTCGATAAGAAGTCCTAATGATCATGATTGCATGTGATTTTGAAGGTGCAGAAGGAGAGGCTTGTCAAAGTTTGGTAGTGCCGATTACATGGGATGTTTAACTGTATACACAATCCCAAACACTTGAGAGATTGAGAGAATATACCTTGAGAGAGAGCTCGGTCACTTCTTGGTTACTCTTTGATGTTTGTAGATTACTTATTTGCTTTGGATATGGAGAAAGTAACTCTCATAGATTGTTTGAAAATTTGGATTCTAGGAGGATTGCATGCTTGATTTGTTTGTCAAACTTGAAAATTTCATTTGAAAACATATTTCCTCTTTCAATTTCCTTGAACGATCAAATATGATTTTGCCCAAGAGTGCAAAAGTGTAAGTGTGGGAGTCTAATCAGTCATATTTTATACACCTCACAAAGGCTTAAGATAAGTATTATTAAGATTGTTTAGTGATTAAGAGTCCTATCTTAGCTAATATTCAAATTATGGGCCTAGAAATAGGAAAAATATAAATCGGTTCTAAAATAAGGATTTTAACTAACAAAAGATTGGACTTGTTTTGCAGGCCTGAAAGTTGAGAGCATCTTAGGCCAAAAGGAGCATCTCGACCCAGTAGAAGCCAAGAGCATCTCGGCCCAGTAGAAGTCGAGAGCATCTTGGCCTAGTAGAAGCCGAGAACATCCCAGCCCAAGCCGACTTTAGTGGCCAAAATCACTCCGGCAAGAATGCATATGTGATTATGCTAAAATTAAGGAATCTATAATGCAGATACGATTATGTTGAAATTAAGGAATCTGTAATACATATTTGATTATCCTAGAATTAAGGAATCTGCAATACATATATGACTATGCTAGAATCAAGGAATTTGTAATCTCCTAGAACTGAGAAATCTCTAATTCAAATTTGTAATGGGTTAAGATCAGGAAAATATGTAATTCAGGTAATTAAGCAAGAAATCTACTAGAATCAAGGGATCATCAATTTTGTAGAATTAGATTTAGTTTTAGCCAACTTGTGTATAAATAAAGCATGACAGGCCACATCTTTGGTGTGGAAAAATAGTGGAATTCTAGACCTAGCACCGTTAGCAACTACAGACATTCCAAGCTAGCACGATGGTACACGAAGCTTCAGTAAAGTATCTCTCTCAATCGAGGAGGTACTGGACCAGGATTTGGGAAGCTTGAAGCTATCGGAGGTGATCGCTCGGTATAGCCGACGCACTCCAACGGGCGAAAACCTCAACGCCTAGCCATCACTGGTGCACCACTACCGTCCTTCCAAGGCAATCATCGTGGAAGGCGGACTCTCTAGAATGCTGAATTCCCACCTTTGTATTCAATTCTATTTTCAATATTATAATTGGTTTGCAATTCTGTCACTTGACTATAATTCCTACTCTTTAATCTGCTTTTAACTTTGCCACGATTGCACATTGTTAGGGGTAGTTTACATTAGACTAGGACCGATTGGAACTGGTTTAATTATCTGATTAGGTAGAGAATCTAAAATCAACCAAGTACATACTCTCTGCCAACTAATGAGGTAGTGATTGTATAAATCCTCAGTATGGAAATGGACAAACATTCAGCAATTGTCGTAAGAATCTAAGGTTAATTCGGAATATAATTCTAAGTAAGAATAGCAACCTGTTGTGTGTTGATTTTCAAATTGGTACAATAGTTAGTATAGATTAGTTTAGCATAGTTTAGTTTACTTTCAATACTTAGTTTATTTTCTGCACTTAAACACAAAACCCCCCTATTTACTACTTTTTAGAGTCCGAGACCGAGTCAGTCCAACTTCGTCGCATCCATCCGAGATCGAGTCAGCCTAACTATGTTGCATCTGAGTCTGCCCTTAGCTGAGACCATGCCGGATTGGTCTCTGTCGAGACCAAATCGGATTAGTCTTTGCCTAGAGCGAGTCGGCATTCTACACTTGACGTTCTGCATAAAACTCCAATTTCTACACTTAGTCACAATTTAACATATTGTGTCCTTGAGAGAATCGACCTAGGGTTAGCTATACTATAGTTAGCTTTAGTATTTATTTGAGGCGTGTAAGACGACTAAAAATGTGCTTATCACTACCCCAGCCCAGTGATTCAATCTATTCCTTGGCAATCTTTAGGTTGATACTCGTCATACGCTGCACCAAATCGTGGCACGTTTTTTTCCTAGATTCACGATGCTCTTCATAGGTAGTGGTTGTCCTAGCACATTCGCTTGCTATGAATGGCGAGGATTTTCAATTTGTTCGGGACAATGGGTCCCTTGTCTTCCTGACGTGGTTTCATCAAAGGTTTTTTCGTTTAGGAAAATCTCATGGTTCAAGTGTCTTTGAACATGGTGACATGGCGTCTTTTCTGCTGGGGTGGCTGGTTCTTTTGGTGCTGGGCTGGGCTTCCACGCTTGGTCTGATACGGGCCACGCGAGGCTATCGGCACCAACCTAGTTACGTGGTTTACGTGCCCTTCCTCTTCTCGACATGGGTTGGACCCAACTCTGCCTTCCCTGTCTCGGCTCCGTGTTGCCTGGGCTACCAAGTCAAGTAGGCCTGCTCCAAGGATTCTCCTTTTTGCCAAGTTATTTCTCCTGGCCGGGACGGTATTGAGGTCCCATATTGAGCTCTCACTCTCTACTTCTCCATTATCCATCAAAATCATTGTTCTTTTATTTGGACATAACTCCTTGACACCTAAAACACTTGATATCATGTGATCTATAAGATGTATCAGTGCCAATTTTACCTTTAGGAGGAGCATTTGAATATTTGGCAACCACATCTCCTTTAGGATTTGTAATAGTTGTACTATTATTCCAATTTGATCTCCATGAAGAGCTAGAACATGAAGCAAATTTGGAAGAGCTTTTAGACTTTAATTGCCTCTCAATGTTTGTAACTCCATGATGAGTCATATTTTATACACCTCACAAGGGTTTAAGATGGGTATTATTAAGACTATTTGGTAACTAAGAATCACATCTTAGCTAAGATTTAGATTATGGACCTAGAAATAGGGAAAATATAAATATGTGATAATTTAAGGATTTTAGCTAATAAAAGATTGGATTCATCTTGCAGGCTAAAGCTAAGGATGTCTCAGCCTAATAAGAGCATCTCGACCCAAAAGAAGCTGTCCCGGCCAGACCAGCTCCCTTCCAGCCAAGCCTAGCTGAGCGGCCCAAGTCTTCTAGGAGAAGCATGTAGCACACGAAGGATCATTTAAGGGTAGAAAGGTCACTTAGGAATCTATAATTCAATTAGGAAATTTGTTAGGATGAGGCATGCGTCACAAGCTACCCAACTCGTGTATATATAGGATATGCTAGTGCACGTTCCGAGGTTGAATTCAAACTTTTATCCATTACCATTTACATTTCATTTTCTTGTCCTCATTCTCACGATGGTACACGGTACCTTAGTGGCATCTCTCTCGATCAAGGAGGTGTAGGATAGGGACTGGGAAGCCGAAGGTTATCAAAGGTGATCACTCGGTCCTAGCCATCATTGGTGACCTATCGCCATTCTTCCATGGCAATCATTGTGGAAGGTGAAGTCCTTGAATTCACTCCTTGTATCCATACTCTGTTTCAATAATACGATTGGTTTGCGATTCTTATCTCTTGATTGTGAATCCTCTTTTTAATCTGCTTCACGTGTTGCGACAGGCATTGTGGAAGTGGATCAACATTAGACTAGGCCAATCGGAATTGGTTTAACAACTTCATTAGGTAATCGATTAGAGAACCTAATGTCAACCACGTGTATACTCCTTGCCAAATGATGAGGTAGTGATTGTGTAAATCCTCAACAAGGCAACGGACGAAAGTTCAACGATTGTCGTAAGAATTCTAGGTTAATTTGGAATCATAATTTTGAGTGAAGAACCGAGAACGAATTGCTTATTGAACTATGTGTTGGTACATTAGTTAATTAGTATAGTTTAGATTGCATTTACTTCTCTACTTAGTTACTTTTGTCTTACATTACATTTCTACAATACAAAACCCCCTGTTTACTACTTTTAGTTGGAGACCGAGTCCTGGTCGACTGTCGCGTCCATTTGTGTCTGAGTCTCACCTTAGCCGAGACAGTGTCGGATACAACTCAACCGAGTCTGTACCAAATCCATCTCTACCGGGAGCAAGTCGGCATTCTACACACTTAGTATTTTCTGCATAAAACTCTATTTCCACATTAAGCCATAATAAAACACACTATGTCCTTGAGAGATTTGACCTAGGATTACACTATGCTATAGTTAGTCTTAGTTTTTATTTGATAAACAAAAGACGACTAAAAACAGAGTTATCAAATTGGCATCATTGATGGGGACACAAGTTCCTTTGTGTCTTTGTGTGCCAAATCAAAGTTATGACGAATCTCTAGCCTATAGAATGCTAGGTCTTTTCATTTGATATATTCAGTTTGTTTCCTTTTGTTTTTATCTGCTGAGTCGTTGAGTCTATGGTTGTTTTCTTTTTGGATTGAGTATGCAAATAATATAGCATGCTGAGTATGTGTTAAATTTTTGTAGCATGTGTTTGTTTGTTTATGTGGCGTGAGTTCATAATTGAAGAAAAAAGAGAGAAAAATAGTGCATAAACCTTTATTTTTCTTGTCTGCATAATTGATTTTATTTTTTTCTTTGCATCATTGCCAATAACTCCTTGCATAATTGACTTTTACCGTCTTTGCACAATTGATTTTAGCTGGCTCTGCATAACTGAATTGCATATCATATTTTGCAATTTTCTACATAATTTTTTTATGATGCATGACTAGGAGTAGTTCTAACCCATTACATGATTTAGACCCTAAGATAGAAATAACTTTACATAGGTTAAAGAAAGTTAGGAATATTGTAGTAAGTAATAGCAGTAGTTCTAATTCTGATAACATTGTTTTTGTAACTAACAATTCTGATTATTCTAAGTGCAGCAGCTCTAACATTAACTCTGATTATAATTTTGGTTTAAGTTATTTTCAAGAGCCGAAACCAATGGAGAACAATGATCGACTCTGAAGGAGTAGGCCATACCGAATGTGGTGTACCAACCTTGGTGCATCCAGTATCCACAGCTTGAGCCAGCTCAGTCCTATGAATTGAAATTCGGTCTAATACATTTGTTGCCTAAATTTCATGGTCATGCAAGAGAAGATCCCCACAAGCACTTAAAAGGATTTCATGTGGTTGGTTCCACAATGAGGCCACACGGGATACCGAAGGACTACATCAAGATGAAGGCGTTTCCATGTTCTAATGCACACTAACTATAAATAACTTCCTTAACAGAATTACAAATTATGGATTGCCTATTCTACCCCTCTAATGATCTTCCTTGTACTGCAAGTTTCTTCTAAGAGTGATGTGGCAGCTGAGCTGGATAAGGCTGTGATGAGTGTGCCTAGGCTGGGTTACTTTGCTCCTTTAGGCTGTTGGACTAGAGTCAACCGGTCTAGGCAGGAGTCGTTCTGGCCAGGACGACTTCTCCTGGGCCGAGACTCTACTTGATGGGCCGAGATGTTCTTTGCTTGGCCTGTAAAATGAATCCGATCTTTTATTAGCTAAAATTTCCAAATTAGCACAGATTTATATTTTCCCTAATTCTAGGTCCATAATTTGAATCTTAACTAAGACGCAACCCTTAAGTACCAAATAATCTCAAAAGTACCCATATTGAGTCCTTGTGAGGTGTATAATATCTAACTTATCAGACCCCCACACTTACACTTTTGCACTCCTCAACAAAATCAGATTTAATCATTAAGGGAGTTTTCAAAAAGAAAGAAGAAGAATTTTTCGAATGAATTCCTTAGACTCATCAAAACAAAGTCAGCACACCTTCACCCCGGGATCAAGACATTCAAGCAATCTATGGAAATTACTTTTTCCACATCCAAGACAAATAGGCAACCTACAAACATTAAAGAATAACCGAGAAGTGGTCGCGCTCTCTCAAGACATATCCTCTCAATCTCTTAACTCTGACTAAAGTGCAAGAAAATACGGGGGTAGTTTGTGTTGCAGAGAACATAAAATAGGAATTAAAGTAAGGACTAAGGTAAATGCAACCTAAACTAAACTACTACTATTGCTACTACTGTATTCATACTGAGTCCCAATAAACAAGTTGGTTCCACCTCTTTTACCCAAGATTACGTCTCCGAATCAACTTGAGATTCTTATGACGATCGCCAAACATTCATCCATTGCCATACCGAAGATTTACACAATCGTTACCTCATCAGTTGGCAGGGATTAAGCTCGGAGTTGATTTTAGGTTCTCTAATTGATTACCCACTGAAGTTGTTAAACCGGTTACGACGGCCTAGTCTAACATTGGTCTACTCAACAATGTAATCGCAAACACAGCAAGCAGATTAAGATATAAGACTCATAATCAAAAGATAAGCAATGGAAACTACTTGTATTATTAGAGATAAAGTGTAATTACAGGTGTGAATTCAATGGTTCCGTCTTCCACAACGATCGCCATGGAAGAGCGATGACGGTTCACCGTTGATAGTCAAGACGCTGAGGATCGGGTCCATTAGAGTGCGTTGGCTACGCCAACCGATCCCCTTTGACAACCTTCAGCTTCCCAATTCTTGACCTGCACCTCCTCGATCAAGAAAGATGCCGCTAAGCACCATGCATCATCATGTATGTTTAATGTGAGAGCGAGAGAATGGAATGTAGTGAATATGGAATTAGGTTTTAATTCCAACCCCCTATGTCGTGCACAAGGATCCTATATATACAAGAGTGGATTCCTTGCAATGCACACTAACACTGAATAACTTCCTTAACAGAATTACAAATTATGGATTATCTATTCTACCCCTCTAATGATCTTCCTTGTGCTACAAGTTTCTTCCAAGAGTGACGTGGCAACTGAGCTAAATAAGGCTATGATGAGCATGCCTATGCTCAGTCGCCTTGATTGGGCCACTACACTTGGACCGCTTTTGCTCCTTTAGGCTGCTTTGGACTACAGAGCTGGCCGACCGGGGTGGGAGTCGGTCTGGTCGGGACTGCTTCTCCTGGGTCGAGACTCTACTTGATGGGCTAAGATGTCCTTTGCTTGGCCTACAAAATGAATCTGATCTTTTATTAGCTAAAATTCCCAAATTAGCACAAATTTATATATTCCCTAATTCTAGGTCCATAATTTGAATCTTAGCTAAGACATGACTCTTAAGTACCAAATAATCTCAAAAGTACCCATCTTGAGTCCTTGTGAGGTGTATAAAATCTAACTTATCACGACTCTGCTACACCTAAGCAGCTCTACAATGTGACAAATGTAGGAAAAGGAACTTTGTGCAACTTTATGACACAATACTGCATACAAAGGGGATGCATCCTCGTTTTCTCCCTTCATCTATAAGCTACTCTGCTCTTCTATAGTGCAACTCTCCTCCCTATTTTAGTCTACAACTTGCGGTCATGCTTTATTTTCTAAAAAGCTTATCACAAATGGCTAACTTGCAAGAAAAAGCAGTCAAGTTGGATTAAAAGTCAATGTACGAATCCCGATAAATTGGACATGAACAAGGGTCACGACGGGGGAGTTTTTTCTAGAGAATTGGAAAAGAGGAAGAAAAATGAAAACAAAGCACGAGGAAAACCTTGAGAGGAAGGAAGAAAGTGACCCGTGTGAGCTTTAGACAAGAGGGAAAGAACTACAAATAGAAACATGAAAAGGAGAACATTTTGCAAAGCTTGAGACGATGAAAGAGGTCGTAGAGTTGTAGGAAAACAAAAGCATGAGAGTAATTATGTGAAGACATTCCACTATGGTTACTCCCTTTGGACTTAAATGATCATGCATATAAAGCTTGAATAGTGATTATCTCGTTTTACGCATACTACGCTTGGGGCCATTGAACTTCCTTGGGGCATATTTGTCTCTAGGCCACCTTTACACGCCCATGTAGGTAGTCTCTCTATTTCAAATATTTTGCTTGCAAACCCAGCCTTCCTTTGGATGTTGAGATCCTTTGGATGCCATTGTAGGTAGTCCCTCTTTTCCAATGATGCCTATCTCGGTCACCCATCTCGATAATCCATTCCTGTCCAATATTTCTGCTTATTGACTTAGCCTTTCATTGGATGTCCATCTAGGCAGCCCCTTCCTTTCCAATATTTTTGCTTGTTGGCTTAGCCTCACTTTGGACGTCCTCTTTGGATGTTGGAGCCTTTGGATGACTCTTGGGTCCTTTGGACGCCCTTTTTAGACATTGGAGCCTTTGGACGGTTCTTCGGTTCTTTGAACACTAGAGTCTTTGGATGACTCTTTGGTCCTTTGGACGCTACACACCTTTAGGTGCTCCCTTTGGACGATTGAGCATTTGGACGGTTATTGGATCCTTTGAACACATTCCAAATCAGCAGACCTAAATCTTCTTTCAATCAAAACTAAGTAATGATTTGGTTTAGGAGTATACCTATGCCAATCTAGAAATATATGAATTGTGACAGTTATAAAATCTCAAAAGTCCAATGAAAAATCAAAATTAAACACAAATATTTTCTACCCTAAAGAATTATGTAACTCTGATTTTTTCATTGGACTTGGAGATATGTAGTAGTAGAGAACCACTCCTAAAATACTAAAAATAATAAAAACTCTTTTGATAATAATAAAATCTAATGTTGTTTGCAATAATTTCTTTATTTTAAGGTGATATAAATACTTTAAACATCATAAATAACTTGTTTAATTAATTAAAGGTAACTGTTTGTAACGAACAATGTAGGGTGCTAATACGTTCCTACACGTAATGAACTCCCAGACCCAAAATCTAATTTTACATACTATCATTTTCCTTCCAAGGTTTTTCCAGTGTTTTCCTTAATAAACATTGGTAGTGACTCCATCTCTATTCCATTTATCTATTTTTTTCAATTTTTCACATATTTCAATTTCCATTCTCAATCTCTAATACGTTCCCTACACGTAATGGACTCCCAGACCCAAAATCTAATTTTACATACTATCATTTTCCTTCCAAGGTTTTTCCAGTGTTTTCCTTAATAAACATTGGTAGTGACTCCATCTCTATTCCATTTATCTACTTTTTTCAATTTTTCACATATTTCAATTTTCATTCTCAATCTCTGTTTTCTTTAATTTTTTAAAAGTTTTTTCGTCATCCCTTTGCGACCTTGGTTGTGACACCCTAAAAAAGAAAAGAACATGAACCTTCTACTAACCCAATAAACGAATCAATGTCAGTAAAATGGTAAGAAGAAGCTGAAATGATTGAGGCAATCTTGCAAAGCATTAGACAAGAAAAAATGGAAGTTGGAATCTTGAGGCAAATAGACAATGGAAGACAAACCTCTTTTGCTAAAGTTGGTCATCAAAGGGGTTCCTTTCTTAACTATCTAAGACTATATGCCTAACTATTTTGATCTTGTAGATGAGAAGTTCTTAGGAATTAGGAAATTAGTTAGGTGAAACCTTTCGAGGAAAAATATCTCTCCTATTCCTTGTTTTCTTCTTTTTTTTTTCTTATTTCTATTCTTGGTTCATAACATAAGTTTTGTACTAAGAATCATTTATTTGACGTTACCAATGGAGCCTTGTATACAGCACCAAGTTTGATGGTCCTATATGCCTGTACCGTCCTACTTAGAGAGCTTCTACTTGGTGCTAATAAGCTAATGTATGATTTCACAAACGCCCAAAGACCATGTACACTCACAAGTAACCCTTCAACAAGACATCCAATAAGATTTAATACATATTTCTTTGTTATACACATCATGTCCAACCTAGGTGCTGGGGATCTCACTAGACTTGGAGAAAACCAGTTATGCTAAGTAACAAGCTTGACGAAAGGCCTAAATTTGAAGACTGGGGAAGAATAAATTTTGATTTCGAACTCGAAAGAGCTATGACCATCTTTCATCAATATATTTTGATGGTCTTTTGCCTTATTCCGTCTTTCATTTTGTGGTACCCTCTGTTATTAACTGATCACGCAGTGAATCCCAATCACGACTTGTTTGTACGAAATATACAAGTTCTTCCTAACTATGTGCCTTCACCTTTTGCATTATTTTTTGTATTCTGTATTATAACCTCGCATTTTATATTAGTTGGTAACTATTTGTGTTTTGTTTCCTTGTCTATTTGCAACAAACAAAATATGCAAACATTTTTCATTATGTACTCATATGCTAAAAGATGTACATGGAGTCCATAGATAACCAACTCATTGGAAACAAAAGCTACATACTGGAGTACTCTTTTATTTAAAGCAGTAGAGCCATCATAAGCTTCCATTATTTAAAATAGTTGACGCATCATATATATGACCTCTTTTCCTTAAGCATACAACTATTACTTTCGATGGTCGTAGTCATCATCAAAAAAACCTTTTAATGCTTATCAGAGTCCAAACACCAGCCATAATCGATATTGGAATTAGGATAACGAGCGCAAAAGTTGCCACTTCCTTTCTTCATGCATTCATCATTAGATTGACATAAGTTACGATGTTCCTCTATCATCTTCGCAACAGATGCATGTTCACTTGAATATTCGCAGGAACCAATAAATCGTGCTATAGGCAAACAACGACAATTGGTTGAGCCGCATGGATAATTTTCATACGGAGAACAATAACCAAACAGACAGCTGCTTCTGTATGCTTCATCGGGAACATTACTAAAAATTATATGCCAAAGTTAGATCAAATGCACACGTATGTGTTGAAATTACATTCTAATTTCTCATTGTTATAAAATAAATAATTATAAATTATGAAAAAATGCAACGGTACATACAAGACGTGGCCAGCATGAAGACAGCCAAAGGAGGAAGCCAAACATAAGCCATTGTATGATTTAGTATTTTGAATTCGAAAGAAGCAACTACAGATGTGTTATGAGTTTTGCAATGGGTTAATTAGCTCCTTCTTGCGCCTAGCAATATATAGACACCGTTCATTACATTTTATTCTTCGATAGGACATACGATATACAGTTTCAAGTTTGTCATCATGTTTCACTTGAAACTCCGGCTACAATCAAATATGATTTTGTTGAAACTGTTTGGCAGTTTGTTGTTATAATACACAACCAAACTAGTAATTACGTAGGTTTATTAACTAAAATATTATGAATTTTAATTTTAGTTTTAGGTACCAAAAGAGGATAATATATATAATGTGATGGAAGAAATTAGTCATTATTTTTAGTAATTGATATTTCGTATTTATCTTAATAGTACTTAAAAATTTGATTATATTAGATTTATTTTTTATTCTATTTTTATCTTACTTTCTTTTCTATTTCTATTTTATTTTTTATTATATTATTTATTATATTTATTGTTTTTCTCTTTTCATTTTTTTTTCAATCCATATAACCTAAAAATTAGAGTGTATAATCTATATTTTCTCAGAGTATTTAATTTCATTGATATAATAATTTATCCAACAATGAAACAAAATATCTCCATTCATTACATTATTAATTATATTTAATAATTTTTCTCTCCTTTCTCTTTGTTGTAAAAATATCATTTCTTTTTTTCTTATGTATAATAAGTTTTGTACAACTTTATCTTATATCATCTATCTCTTTCTATCATAATGTTTATACATCTCATTTTTTTTTCTTTATCTTAATGTAAAATTTATTGTAAAATTATATTTCTCGTGAATGGGTTTATATGGCTGGAATTGATGGTTTAAATAGGAAGTGTAATTGTGCGTTTTAACTTTCAAAGCAACTGTACTTGAAAGGAGTGAAACTATGAAGTGCAATAGGCATCGTGAATTGATTAGAGTTAAAGTCATCACGCAAGTCATCGCGTGATATACTTGAATTTAGTCTTAAAGCGTAAGAGCAATCAGAATTTGATAATCTTTTGAATAATTTGATTTTTATTCCATTAATTGGTTAATCCTTTATTTTGTTACTTGCTGATATTTAATGTTTCCAATCTTAAATAGTTAATTGTTTGTCTTAACATATATTTGTGTTTGCTTTATGATAGAAACAATGCTTTTTCATATTCATGGTAATTATTATGTGTGTTTGTTTTTTTTGTCATGGACTTCTTTATAGTTGTGAATGACTATGTTAAATATTCAGTCCGCATATTTATATATATTTACATGCCAAACTAATTACTAAACACTTGATATAGAAATTCTATTATTTGGGTTAAAATGATTGTCAAAGAATAAAAGAAGTACATCTCACATTTGAGAACCTAAGCTTCGGATAGAATACCATACAAATATGTTCTAATCTAACTCATGGGTCGGCAACATGTAGATGGTTTAATTTTTCTGTATATATTTTGAGAGAGTGGATACTTTTTAATTCACAGAATTGATTTTTTTTTACTTGTGTTTGTATGATTCTCTTTTCATGGTCAAAAGTATCTAACAATCAACTCTTAGAAGTATTTTTGGTGACATTGCATAGTATGTCAAATCCTAATGTCTAATTTGTATTCTCTTATCAGTGTATTTCTTTTTAAGGTTATAATAAAATTAAGTAAATTCACAAATTTCATGCATGTGATGTATTAGCTTTTGCGTACCAAATTGTTTTCAGATTGAGTAACATCAATTATAATAGTCGATCTCCATAGGTGATACTAACTCATTGCCCTTTGTTCGGATGATTAATTAGCCCTATTAACATAAAAATAACGATATTGATGTACATACTTATCTATTTTAAACTTCCCATGTTTAATCTGCTACCACTAATAGCTTGTTTGGTTTTAGCTTCACATCAGAAAAATGTGCATCTAGTTTCCCATCTAAGATAAAAGTTAGTTCATATCTCATGCTTTTCCATTTTTCTTATGTATGTTTTTGGACTTTTGATGCAAAATTAAAATTATCGAATCATATTGATTTAATCAACATGATAACTCAAGTCAAACAATTAATTTGATTCGGATTGGATGGATTATTATTCTTTTATTTTTAATGGAAGTGTATTGTGTGTTTTATTTCCAAGCATCTGTACTAGAAAGGAAAATTGAAACTATCAAAGTAAGTAGGAATCATGGAATTTAAGTTGCAAAGTTATGACATAAGTGTCGCGTGATATACTTGGAATTTAATCTTAAAGCGTAAAACAATCGATTTGATAATCTTTTGAATAATTTGATTTTATTCAATTAATTGAATTAATCTTTATTTTTGTTGCGTAGTGATGTTTTAATATTTGCGAAATCTCAAAGTTAATTTTTTTCTTAAAATATATTTACAATTTGTTTTCATGATAGAAACAATATTTTCATATTCAACGATGTAATATGTGAGTTGTTTTGTCTTGTACTTTTTTATGGATTTAAGTATTATGTATTTATTTATATTATTCAATTTTTTCTCTCAATTTTTAAAATCAATGTAATGTTATTATTTTCTAAAAAAAAAATAACTAATTTAAAATGTTTATCATTTAATAAAATTTACTATTATGATGCTTTTAAATTATAATAATTTATTTTTTCTAAATTTAAAACCTATAATAAAAATGTAGAAATATAATTGTGTAAAATATTTTAGTATATTTAATAATATAATATAGTAAATAAAATTAAATATTTAATATAATAACTTAAATAATATTTTTATAAAATTTAACATAATTAAATGATAATAAATAATTAATATAATATTATTATAAATATTTTTATTTTTGTATGATCATTTAATATAGTTTATATTATTATTTAAATATTTATAATCGAATATATATTAATTTTATAAGATTAGAATATTAACATATATATATATATATATATATATATATATATATATATATATATATATAACATATATATATATATATATATATATATATATATATATATCTCCTCTCTATGACATGATAAATATTATATAATTAAAGTTTTATTTTATTATAATTTAATAAATTTCATTATAATAAAATTTAAATTACAGTTTGTAAACATCAATTTCCTCTAGATAATAAAAAAATGTATTAAAAAACTACAGTTGAAAATTAAAAGAAATTGGGAAAGAAATGGAAGAAAAGAAGAAGAAATAAAACTATATTTCAACATTTTAACTCCATTTTCTTTATAATTTCTAGTTCCTTTGTATACAACACTATTAAATT
>JAENHJ010000048.1:0-500224 GCA_025330945.1 Mucuna pruriens
CAAACCTTCGTTCAGTTACGTATTGTGTCTTCGCCTGTTTTGGTTCATCATCAAAAAGTGAGCGTTGTATGCTAGTCTTCAATGTTAACTCTAAAGGTTCAATTAGCTTTGATAATTCCTTATTAAGCTTAGAATTGTTAAATTACATGTAATTCTTAACTTTCAAAGTTCTAGAGTTATAGACTCTGTATGTGTTGGACGTTGTTGAGTATTCAATGAATGTTCCTTTATCAGATTTAGGATCAAACTTTACTCAAGTTATCATATTGAGTAAAATAAAAATCACATCTATTGGAAACAAAGATATTAGACATCTGCCCTTCCATGAATTCATGAGTCTTTTCCAAAATGAGTTTTATATATATATTCTATTTTGTAAATAAGAGGTTGTAGTAATAGCTTACGCCTAAAAGTATTTAGGAAAAGTTAAAATCATTCAACATTGTTCTAGCCATCTTTTTAAAGAGATCTTTTCCTTTTCATAACACCATTCTATCGAGGAGTTGTAGACAGGAAAAATTATGATTAATTCCTTATTATTCATAGAACTGTTGAAAGTTTTCATTTCAAATCCTCCTCATAATCACTTCTATTAAAAGCGATATTAATACGCTTTCATTTTGAAATCATTCTGCAGAATAAAGAAGACCTTAAAATATAAAATCATGATGCAGGTAAGGAACATAACTCATGTCCATATAGAATAGCCATTAACTATTAGCAGTCCATAATGCTTTCCACATAATGAAGCAGTTCTGGTAGGCCCAAAAATCAATATGTAATAGTTCTAGAGGTGTAGAAGTGGAAACAACGTTTATGGACTCAAAAGATCCTCTGATTTGTTTTCTTTTCTAACAAGCATCACATAATAGATCAGCTTTGTACACTAGCAGCTAGAAGACCTCTCACTAGGTTATGTTTTTAGCTTGGATATAAGTCTCAGCTTGCATGACCAAGTTTCTTGTGCCACGTCCAATGGACACCAGATATGTTACATGTCGGGTTTATCGAGATTAATCTTATATAGATTGTTATGTCTCTTAGAAGATTATGGAACCTTTGCAGTCCTAATTATGCATTCTCCTTTGTTAAAAAGAAAAATCATACATGCTATCACACAATTGACTTATGCTCAGTAGGGTGTATTTCAATCCTTTAACATATAAAACATTGTTTATGGATAAGAAGGGATGCTTACCAATCTTTCTTATGCCAACTATCTTACCTTTCTCATTACTTCGAAGGTACATCCCTCCTTTCTTTAGCTTGAAGTCTTGAAACATATACTCTTCTTCTATTATTTGAGGTAAGCACCTACTCATGTGACATAAGCACCTATTGTCCAAGTACCATGATAAAGGTTTCCTTCCTGATGTTAAACACATGCAATAAGAATAATCATTGATTTAGGTTCCCAAATTTTCTTGGGTCCTTTTTGAGTTAGTCCTTGAAGGTTTGGAGAATCCTTTTTGGATGCTCTCTAGATTATAGGATCTGTGTCCAATTCCTAATTTGAATAAGTGAATCTTTGTTTTCATTTCATGGATTATCTGGACTTTTGTTATATTTCAATAACTTGTTTAAATCTTTTGTACCATTGACAAATTCAATGTTTCAGGTCAATTCTTCTTTTTAAAGTTATGTTAATTCAAGGTTTGACTTTAGACAAGTCATTGAGTATTCTTCTTTCAACTTTTGTTTTTTCTTAAGGATACTATTTTCTTTTCTAAGCATTCAAAATCTTTATTTTCTTCCAGTTTGAAAAGTTAAGGAGGTGAAAAAGATCTTTCTATTGGATTCTACCTCTTAAATATCTAGATGTTAAATGAAAATGGATTGACAACTGTCTTCGTCTTAAGGATGTGGGTCAGATTTCCCAAGTAGCCATGGGTCTTTTCTTCTTTTCATGAATGGTTCTTATTCTCCTTTCTTCCTTCTTTACAAGGTTAGGACATTAAAATTTAGAGTAATCCCATGTTTTTCTCATTTATAACCACCACCTATGTTTGTCTTTTGTTTCAGCAAGTCACCTTCCTTGATGCATATGTGGAACAACTCTAACATAAAGGACCTATCTGGGGAAGGTTTAAAGGATCAAGGGAAGTACAACATAATTTAATATTTGGAGATGAAGACCAAAGAAAGCCATACTTTATGTTACCCAGGTGCCTTGTGGGAAATGTATAAGGTTGGAAGCTCTTTGTTTCCTTAACCTTTCCTTGTATTTATAGTACATTACACATAGGAAGGATAGGCTTATCTTGTATAAGATGAGAGTCTTGCATTTGAATAAGGAGGTTATTTGATAAAGTCATATTTTGAACCATATTACAAGGTCTTAAGATGAGTATTATTAAGACTATTTAGTGATTAAGAGTCTTGTCTTAGTTACCATGCAGGCGATTATGGATAAGTCTAAATCTAATCCTACAGAATCACTGATTCCTTGATCCTAGAAAATTTCTTGTAGTTACCCGAATTACATATTTCCTAATTTACTCTTCCTATAATCACGCGTTATTCCTTGTTTGTTGGAGTGATTTCCACTGTTGATATCGGTTCTGGCTAGGACCACTTCTTCCAGGGCAAAAGATGCTCTTTTTGGGCGAGATACTCTTAACTTTCAGAGCCTACAAAACAAGTCCAATCTTTTATCAGTTAAAATCCTCATTTTAGCTCATGATTTATATTTTTCCTATTTTTAGGTCTATAATTCGAATCTTAACTAAGACAGGACTCTTAATCACTAAACAATCTTAATAATACCCATCTTAAGACCTTGTGAGGTATATAAAATATGACTTGTCAGTGTTGAGGGGATATCCAGTGTAGTTAGTCTGGGGTTGCTTAAATTCTTAAATTGCATTTTTCATGTTATCCGATTTGACTCTAACTCAGTCTCCGTTTTCTACTTTTGGTGTCCTAGTTTCGATTTTTATGTTTTCTGTTTTCTGTTTTCTATTTTTCTGTTTTTACCTCCCTATTTTTCTATCTTTTTGTTAATTTTTGTTTCTTTCTTTTTCCTTACCTTGTTTTTCCTACAAAGCCTCTACTTCCAAACCATGAGAAAATGGTACTGTAGAGAATCAATTGAAGTCCATAGGTTGGACGAAGCAAACATAGGTAATGTATAATCTTGGATAAAAAGTTCTCAAACTTAACATGGAAGGAAAAATTTTCATCCTAGAAAGATTAGTGACTGAAAGATTGAAGTTGAAACCAATAAGTAATAGAGCAAACATAAACAAGTAAGATTTTTGAGCCTTGTATAGAAAAATGGCTTTTATCTTGCCATTCTCTTCCTTCTTGTGTGATTTTGCATCTATGTTGACAAGATTACTCCAGGTTTTGCCTTGACTCTCTACACTCGCATATGCATTAATGAGATGATCTAGGCCATCTTTTCTTTACAAGCTACTAAGCCAAATAAGACCTACGTTGTGAAATAAATCCCTTGCTCGCCTCTCTTTGAGCCTATACAATCATTCTTTCTATGGTACCTCATTACAAGCCAAAGACTGAAAAACCATGACCAACCCTGAACCTTAGGGTTAAAGGAGCTTTTGGAATTGTTTTGGGAATAGGTTTTCATACAAGTGTGGGGTGGCTTTGAAACATATGAGAATGGTCTATTTGAAAAGTGGTTTGTACCAAGTAGTACTTGGATATTGAGAAAAAAACAAGGGCTAATGTAAAAAGAAAAAGAAGAGGGTAAAAAAAGAAAACAAGGGAAGCTGCAGATAAAAATACGATAGAAACAAAAAGTACAAATACAAAAAGTGAAAGCCACAAGACAAAAAGTCAAGCAAGAGAAAGAAAAAAATGAAATGGGAAGTATTATAATTGTCACTGGATAGCCTCCATACTTGTGGAACTCATTCCCCATTGCTCCCTCTCCCTTCGGTTCTTAAGCTCACTTTACCTTTCTATTTTTCCCACCTTATCCCTGGCCAAGGTACAACCCTTTAAAAAGTCCTTTTGATCGTTTTTGAATGTGGGTTAAAAGAGTGGAATTAGAGATATGTCAAAAACTTAGAAGTGCTGGTTGACATAAGAGTGCTTGAGATAAAACAGCACCCTAAACACTTGAGATTGAGAGCATATAACCATGAAAAGCTCTATCATCTTCTTGTTACTCTTTAAGTCCCTACGTTGCTTATCTACTTTTGGATAAGGGAAGGAATACTTCCATGGATTGCTTATCACCTTTGGATAAGTCAAGGCAAAACCTAGAGTAATCTAGCAACATAGATGCAAAATCACACAGAAAGAAGAGAGTGGCAAAAAGTAAAGCCATTTCATATAAGGCTCAAAAAAATTTTCACACGGATAATTGCTTTATCACTAATGTTTTTCAACTTTAATTTTTCAGTTACTTATTGCCTAAAGATGCAAAAATTTCGTTCCATGTCAAGTTAGGACACCTCTTAATCCAGGATTATGCACTACCCTCTTGTGTTTATTCATCAAAAAAATCCATTTAAACTTTATAAAATATTTTTCTCAACAATGAAAAACAAAAACTAAGAGAGAAAAACAGAAACCAATGGATGACATAGAAAAACAAACATTAAGAAAAAATGAAAAAATGCAATGGGATCGAGAGTTAGCAGGTCGGCAACAAAAACAAGGAATAAGTAAAAATGAATAAAATAAGAAAAAACAGAAAAAAAATACCTACTGCTAAACACCTACTTACAACCTACCCATCTGACTTAAAGGAAGCATTGTCCTCAATGCAAATATATATGCACATAAGGGAAGAAATAAGAAAAAAAAAACTTCTTTCTCAAGGTGGAAAGAATGTCAAAATTGTATCTAGCATTTTGCTCGATTCTTATTTGTAATAACTTAGGGAGCCTCTCCTCATCCCATATTGATAATTTCAATATCATATATTTTGATACTATTGACAAAATATGAATGGTGAATCTTGACAAGTGGTCATAAACTTCTCGATTACTTCCAGGTCTTATAATAGCTCTTTCTTCTGCTCAACCCGAGCTAATTGGTCGAATTACTGGAACATGTAATGGCGGTACCCCAGATGTCAATGGGATTATCTACTACAACCTCCATAATATCGGCATTGTCTATGACTCTTGAACCGCGTGTAGCATTGTTGATTTTTACACGAAGAGAACCTCATAATGAAACAAAAATCTTAAAATTAAAATTTCAGAAAATTCGATGTTTTAGACAATTCAAAATGCAATTTTACTAAAACATAACGATTGTACCATGGATGGCACCGGTATCGACCTACTACTGGTGACGAAAGTCAAGAAGGTTTACTTGTTGCTTTTAAATCATTGTAGAGATTGGGCTTGGCTGTCAAGTGTGGAGTTACATCCGAGTGTCATCTCGGTTGTCTGAAAGTCAATAGAGTTTGTTCATCGGGCATAGTCTCTGATCTTTTGTCTAGTTGCAGCCTTGCTACCGAGACTAGACTCAACTTTTGTTTGGTGGCGGACTCGGCTCATCGAACAGACTGGCTTCTGCACTGCTTTATGGTTTTGGCTACCAGAGGTGGACTCGGTTTTTGTCATTCTGTTGCTTCTATCCCTACTGGTTCTTCAGCAATAGCAACGCAAATTTCTGCACTAAATGGAGCACTTGTGTCTCCATCACACCCTACCTTCAAGGTCAGCTAAACAAGAAAAAAGAAAATCAGCCATATCAACCATGTTAGCAAGGTCAAAAATATCATTCAAAGAGTCGACAAGATACAGACATCAGTAGAAAAAATATTAACAGAGTCCAAAAACTTCAGTCCCAGAATCTGAAACTTTAGCCATATTAGCAAGGTAAGAATTATCAACTAGATTAGCTAAGTTGTACCCAGTTAGCCACAAAATCCAAAATTTCAATCATATCAGCAAAATCGAAATATTGACCATGGAGTCGAAAAACCTCAATCATATCAGCAAGATCCGAAACCTCAACCATAGAGTCGGAAATCTCAGCCATTTTAACACGGTTCGACATATCAACCACAAAGTTGACAATTTCAACCATATTAACATTGTTTGACATACCAACAAGAGAATCGACACCTCAGCTCTATCAGCGAGGTCAAGATCAAGACATACTGAATTAGCAATTTCAGCCATATCAACATCAGCCACAAGATCGACTAACCTTAGCCATATTGATCGAAATATTAAACATAGAATTAGCACCCTTGGCCATATCGATAAGGACAGCAACATTAATCATAGAGTTGGCAACCTCAACCATATCAACCCAGTCAGAAATAGTATCTACACATTCGTCAATCTCGGCCCAGACTTTAGTAGAGTAAAAAAACATCCACTATAGAGGTAGAAACTTTAGCCATCTCAATAAAATCAAAAACATCATCTATAGAGTCAACAACTTCAGCCATCTCAGTGAGAGTTAGCAACTGCAACCATGGAGTTAGCAAAGTTCGACATAGTAGTCATGACTACTAAAGGTTGTCATGGTCTGTGCCATGGACGACAATGGAAGTTGTACTACTACCACTTCAAATTAGCTATAACTCCTGCACCTACATCTACATAAATATCATTACTAATTTCTACACAATTAGAACACTTAGTTAAATCAGTACTAGGTGTAATCAATCAGTAATAGAATTCTCCTAATTCGAATTTCAGAAAATTCATAATGCAAATTAACTGATTATTGTTGTGGTAGCTCCTAGCTACTCCTCATGGTTATGTCACTTATATTTTTCTTCTTGTGGATCTGGGGATGGTCTGAGAAGGACTATGTCCAAATCTCTTAGAAAGTAGGTGATTTGCTGTGGTGGTTAATTCTCTAATTTGTGTTTGCAAATCATGTAGTGTGACATATATCTTCTTGGAATTTCATGTTGTTTGTTGTTAGTTGCTTCATCAACTCTTCCAACAAAGATGTATTATCATGTTGCTGAACCAATTGTTGTTGTTATTATCGGAAAGGTGGTGCTTGGTACACTGCATGTTCAATTTTTGCAAAATGGGACAAGAATTGGTCGATGTCCTACAGAACCCACATACCACATTCTTGCACTAGTGGCCTATAGTGGTGTTGTCCAGCAGCTCACTATCTAACAAGACAGGTCAATTCATCTATGTTATTTTTCCAATCTCTGATTGCCAACAGTAGCTACCTGATAAGTGTTAGATTTAGTTATTATCTACTATCAAAATAACTAAATTCCCTATGGTTTGGGTAGCATAGAGCAATATAGGGTCGAATCTCTCAGGACATGTGATTCTAGTGAATTCTAGTGTAAAGAGGTTGAGATACATGCAAAACTAGTAGAGTGCAGAAGCAGTAATGGAAAGTGAAAATGGGGTTTTTAAACTTATAAAGTGCAGAAAGTAAAGGACTACCTAGGAAAGAAAGCCAAATATAATTAACTATAATTAACAGGACAATTAGTTCAAATAGTTATTGTACTGATTCCAGTTATCAATGAGATGGTTCTAGGTTCGTTCCTATTATGCAAATGAGACTACTTTTGTTAGATAAAATCGATAAATTAGCATGGATTTGTATTTTTCCATATTTTAACCTTGCAAATCCCTGAATCTTAGCTAATATGTGATTCTTAACTACAAAAATAAGTCTACTATGCTACGTCTTAAGACCTTATAGGGTATCCTAAAATATAAAATTATAAGACCCTTACCAAGCCTTTCAATCAATTATGCAAATTACTTTTTCCAACATCATCAAGTGAACAAGAAAAACAACAAAATTAAAAAGAACAATAACAAAAAATGACAGAAAGTGCTCTCACAGTATAAAATTGCTCCTCAATCTCTCAAGTGTTTTAGGGTGTTTTACACTCACATCCTATGTTAACTAGCACTTACCAAGTTTTGACTAGCCTCTTAATTTTTTACAAACTTTAAAAAACCATAATGATAGTGATTAAGGAATTTATTAGGGTTGTAACGTGGATTAGGGTAAGGTGGATATAAGAGGGTGAAGTGAGCTTGAATGACCAAAGGGGAGAAAGGAGCAACGAGAAATAAGTCCCTAAGTATGGAGACTAACCTCACAAAAATATTTCATATAACAACTCACATCCTTCCCTTTATATTCTTTTTTCTTCATTTTTATTTTTTGTATTCTTAGGCCTTGTGTTGCATTTTTCTTGCCACCTTTTGCTTTTCACGCTTTCCTTTATTTATCCTCCGTTTCTTCTTTTACACCAATTTTTTTCTTTTTCAACAACACTTATCACTTGTAAAACATTATTACTTGGTACCAGCCAATCTTTCAAATAATACCTTGAAGTACTACCAATCACACTTATGTGGAACTGTTCTTCAAAAACAATTCCAAGCTCAATCGAATTTCTATGATTTATATTTGATCATGGTTTTTCCACTTTTGGCTTTAATGTGAAATAAGAAAAAAGTTATATAGGCTCAAAAGAGGGTAAGGATTTTATTTACAAGGTAAGTCCATTTTGGCTAGTAGCTTGTGAAGAAAATAAGCAGATCATGTCATTAATTCATGTGAAACAAGGTAGATAAAGAGAATCAAGGCAAAAACTCAGAGTAATCTAGCAACATAGATGCAAAATCACACAAGAAAGAATGGCAAGATGTAAAGCCATTTCATACAAGGCTCAAAAATTCTACTGAAATAATTGCTCTATTACTAATGGTTTCAACTTTTTTTAATTTTCCTATCACTTATTTCCTAGGATGCAAAAAATTTTGTTCCATATCATGTGACGACATCTCTTAATCTAGATTATGCAATTACTTCTTCATGTTTTATTCATCCCAAAGAAATTTGTTTAAACTTTGCAAAATATTTTCTTAAAAATCAAAACAAAAAACAAAGACAACTGTCGAAAAATTGGAAAACAAAGGAAAAACTAAGGCCGAACGAAAAACAAAAAACAAATAGAACTAGAGTCGGCGCAGGACCTGGCAGAAAAAAGAGATAGAAACGGCGCAAATTGGTGAAACCACGAAAGTCAAAAAGATGAAAAGTAAAACAAAAAGCAAATATAAACAGACAAAAAAAAAAAATAGAACACGCCTATGACTAAACCCTATCACACACATTACTAAATGAAACGATCATCTGATACAAACACATATTGAACATAAGGGAAGTAGAAATAAGAGAAAAAACTTCTTTCCTCGAGGTAAGAACGTTCAAAATTTGATATCCGGTATTTTGCTTTCCTCATTGTAACGCTTGATGGTTCCTCATTATCCATTCGATAATGTTAGATTATATCTTCAGAATGGATTTTCAACAAAATCTGCATAATTTGACTACAGCCGGGCCGAAAAACTACCGACAGGATCTTGCGGTCTTTCAACTTAGAGTTGGTTGGTTGTATTTCTACCGAACATGTGATGGGCAGTACCAATTGTCAATGAGTTGTATGGCACACCTTCCACCAATTATTTGCAATTGTCGAGAACTCCTTGCACTTTGGCATTAGTAACGTGACTGATTTTTACACATAAAGAATATTCACAATTAAGAATATGCTTAAGATCATAATTTGCAGAACATTCAGAGTTTTTGAGACAATTCGGAATGCAAATTAAATGAGGCTTATAACGGCTACACCATGGATGGCACTGGTATAGACTTTCGCTGCACGGAAGTGAAGAAGGTTCACTGCTACTTTCTAACTTTCAGTGGCGATATTGGGTTCGACTGTTTGAGTGGAGAATCAATCGTCTGAGTGGAGAATCAGCTTGTCCAAGTGTAGTCCGCTTGTCCACGAGTAGCTCTGTTATGGGCATAGTCTCGACTCTATCTGGTTGCGGACTCGACAATCCAAAACAGACTTCGCATTTATTTGGCGATGGACTCGACAATCCCGAACATACTCGACATTTATTTGGCGATGGACTCGATAATCCGAACAGACTTCTAAGCCTGCTTGTGGTTTCAACTATCGGAGGCAGACTCATTTTCTTCCCTCGATTGTTCGAGTCATAATCGACTACCTCAAGTAGTGCTGTTGGAGTTGGTCCCTGTCTTCATCCTCGCTTTTTAGAGTCGATCTCGCTTCCACTCATTTCTGGTTGATCTGACCTCCACCTCGATTTCGAGTTGGATCCAGCTCCTTCTCATATCGAGAATCGGACTCGGCTCTTTGCTGATTCTTGGAGGGAGTCAGCTCTTCTGATTGTTGGAGTTGAACTGCTCTTTTTATTTCTAGAGTCGAATCGGCTCCCGTCTCGATTTATGAAGTCGACTCGACTCCATTCAGATTTTTTGGACTCTAAGGCACTCATCACTATCACTGCTTTACCCCTACTGGCTCTTGATGAGTCATATTTTATAGTCTACAAAGGGCTTAAATGGGTATTTGAGATCATTTGATAGTTAAGAATCGCATTTTAGCCAAGATTCAGATTATTAACCTAGAAATAGGGAAAGTATAAATCTATGCTAATTTGAGAATTTTAGCTAATAAAAGATTGGATTCATTTGCAGACCAACAAGGACATCTCAGCCCATCAAATAAGTCTCGACCCCGAAATTTGTCTCGGTCGAGCGGCTCCTCCCGGAGACGGTTACTACACAACCTGACGGCCCTAAAGGAGCAAAAGCGGCCCAAGTGTAGTGGCCCCGATCAGGGCCGACCTAGCCTGAAACACGCTCATTCTGACTTAATCAGCTCATTTACCATGTCACTCTTGGAAGAAGCTAGTGGTGCAAGAAAAAATCATTAGATGGGTAGAATAGGCAATCGAGTTTGTAATTCTATGGAGATTATTTAGGGTTAGTGTGCATAACAAGGAATCACTCTTGTATATGGGATTCTGTGCATGTCTTAAACAGCTGGAACTCAAACCTAATTCCATATTCACTGCATTCCAAATTCTACAGCTCTCACCCAACCTACATGATGGTGCATGGTGCTTAAGCGGCGTGTCTCTGTCGAGGGAGGTATAGGTCGAGAACTGGAAAGCCAAAGGTTGCAGAGGGGATTGATTGGTTAGCTAACTTGCTTTGATGGACCGATCCTCAGCGTCTTGACCATTGATGATGAACCATATTTGCTCTTCATGGCGATTGTTGTGGAAAACGAAACCATTGAATTCACACCTTATGTCGCACTCTGTTTCTAAATAATACAAGTAGTTTCCATTGCTTATCTCTTGATTATGAATCCTAAATTTTAATCTACTTCTTTTTATTGTCGCGATTGTACATTGTTGAAGTAGACTAACGTTAGACTAGACCAATAGGAACAGATTTAACAACTTAAGTAGGTAATCAATTAGAGAACCTAAAATCCAACTCTAGGCAACCTTGCCCGTGATGAGGTGGCGATTGTGTGTAAATCATCGATTATTGTAATGGGCGAATGTTTGGCAATCGTCATAAGAATCTCAAGTTGATTCGAAGATGTAATCTTAAGTAAAGAGGTGGAACCAGACTTGCTTATTGAACTCAATATGAATATAGTAGTAGTAATGATGAAGTAGTCTAGTTTAGTTTGAATTTACTTCCATACTTAGTTTAATTCACGCCTTATATTTCTACAACAAAACCTATGTTTTTCCCTACATCAGTCGACTCATTGGGCTTGAGTTTGTCTTAGTGAGGCCGTGTCGGATCTGTCTCTACCAAGACCAGATCGGATCAGTCTTTCTTGAGAAGCAAGTCGACATTACACATAGCATTTTTAAATTATACATTTTTCACACTAAATCATAATTGAGCACCTATGTCCTTGAAGAATTCTTCCTAGGGTTGTTATCTTTACTTAGCTTTAGCTATTTGATGCTTAATAGCGGGCTATAAAACATGAAGTCATTGGCCCTTCAACAATAGCGAATTTCTGCATAAATGGGTGCTTTGTCTCCATCCACTTGCATTTATATTCATTAAACAAAAGGAAAAAGAAAAATCAGCCATATCAACCATGTTAGAAAGGTTAGAAATATCAAAAGAATTGGCAAGATCCAGCATATCAGACAAAAGGATAGTAACTTGAGGTCGTAACTGGTCCCAGAATCTGAAACTTTAGCCAAGTTGGACCCGTTAGCCATGAATCTGAAATTTTAGTCATATCAGTAAAATCAAATATTAACCATAGAGTCATCAATTTTAACACCATTCAACATTTCAACCACGAGTGGCAATTTAACGTCCTTGAGACATCTTAACCACATGTCGGCAATTCCAGTCGTATTAACACCATTTGACATGCCAACGAGAATCGGTGCCCTGGCCTTATCGCAAGATCAGCATCAACACATGCGGAACTAATGATCTCAACCATATTGCCCAGAAATATCAACACGCAATCGACACCTCGGTCGTATCGATACGGTTAGCGACATCGATCACCGAATTGCGAGCCTTAACCATATCAGCTGGGTGAGCATAGTATCTACCACATTGACAATCTCGGCCATCTCGGTAAGTCGAAACATCCCTTCTGGCAAAAGCAGTCATCTCCAGCTTGAGGAGTCAAAACATCCTCTATAAAGGTTGGGCGCAGCCATCTCAATAGGTCGAAACATCATGGGGTGAAACTCGACCATCTAGCATCAAAAACATATCGACTATAGAGTCGACAAAAGTCGTACGATGGTAGTGACTTCTGAAGGTTGCATTGGCTACGCCCTGACGACAATGGAGGTTGTCTGCTACCACTTTAGAATTAGTTATGACTACACCATACATGCATTAATATCATGACAATTAGAACTCAAATCAAATCAATACAGGTGCAATTACATTCGATAATAGAATTCTCTCTGAATGGAGATTTCAAAAATTCATAATGCAAAGTGACTGATTGTTGTTATGGTAGCTCCTTGCTTTCTCCTCGTAGTGTCACTCGTATGTAGGTCTTGTGGGCTGGGGATGGTTTGATAAGGACTACGTCAAATATCTTAAGAATATAGCTAATTTCTGTGGTGGTTAATTCTCGAATTTGCGTTTGCGAATCTTGTAGTGTTTTATATCCTCCTAAATTTCTTGTTCATTGTCGGCTGCTTCATGAACTCTTCCGGTGAATATGCCTTTACTAGGTTGTGGAACTAGATGGTATTGCTTGGCGGTTCCATTTCTTGCAAAATCGACAAATATTGGTTGGATGTCTCTGAGAACCAGCATTACCCACCGATCTTGCATTGGTGACCCATTATGGTGTTGCTTGACAGCTCATTTGTCCTAACAAGAAGATGTGAATTCCTCAGGCTATCTTCCAGCTCTCAGTTGGCAGCAGCAATTGACTCCTTCTTTACTCTGGATGCAGTAGGTCCCAAAGCATTGTTGAGTGTTACCTGCAAATCATGAAACTCGAAGCAACATATGGGTTAGTCTAGACTGATAATGTTCCCATGACCAGGCTTGTTCGGTTTGGAATATTGAGGACACCACGTTTGGTACATCATAGCATCGTATCCTATTCCTGGGGTTAGAACCAATTTCGAATTACCAGGCGGAAGAATGAAAATTGGTACTAGTATCGGGATGGGAGGTTGATATCTAAAGGAGTTGGTTGTTCTTTCCTCTATCGAAAATACTAGATTTTCCTAAGCTAAAGTAGCCTGAGGCCAACCTAGGTCATTCTTCTCAAGGACACTTTTGTTCCTATATTTTCTAAGGTGTAAAGGCTAACAAGGGCAAAACTAGGTCGTAGGATGCAACTCAACAAAATTGTAAAGGGGGGTTTTAATAGAAAAGTAAATTGCAAGAAATGTAAAGATTAACTAAGGTATTTAATAAGAAGGTAAAATAATTACCTTCATTTGTCTAGTGATAGTGAGTTCTTTTAGTTTCTTAAGCGCCTATCCAAATTACTAAAGCTAACTTTATAGTATAGTGTGCAAATTAATTTCTTACCGAGGGCAATGTGTTCGTAATGTGTTTCAATGTGGAATAAGCATTAGGCAAAATCTAAGTGGAAGGAATTGACTACTTTCGACACCCGTAGGGTTGGCTTGGTCTGCTAATTGCGGTGAGGCAGCTATAAAGGCGAACTATCTCATCTTGGAGCTTAAAAACAATAAATGAAGGATTGGTTGGAATGCAATCGAAATCGGGGAAATAGAGATTAACTACAATGCAAATGCAATTACGCTCTTTGCTTTCGAAATGCTATTCTATTACTGTGTTTATGTTTTAGTTCAATAATCAATTCATCAGTTCGATCACTAAATTCTGATCCACATCACCTCCAGTGTTCTTATGTCAATCGCCAAAGGTCAATCCCTTGCCATCTAGAGGATTTACATAATCGCTACCTCATTAGTTGGCATAGATTAAGTTTCAAGCTAATTTTAGATCCTCGATTAACAATCGTTAAGTAATTAACTCTTTGAATTAGCTAAACCGGTTCCAATGGCTTAGTTTAACATTGTTCCATTACTATGTGCAATCGCGGCAATAAATTGAACTAAGTTTAGGAATGCAATGGAGATCGAATACAGGAAAACACTTATATTACTGGAAATGAAATACAAACAAGTGCGGATTCGGTAATTCCATATTTCCCCCGACCATTCGCCATGGGCAAGCTGCGATGATCCACCTCGCTAGCCAGGGCTGAGTTCGAGTTCACCAGAGTGCATTGGTGCTCCAATCGATCTCCTTTGGTAACCTTTGGCTTCTCAGTTCTTAGCCTGCATTTCTGTCGAGAGAAATTCCATTTAACCAAGGTGCACCGCGTGAAGCGGAGGAAGAGCGGCTTGAGAGGAATTGGAGATAATGGACACGGGAAAGTATGAATGCCAAAAGACTCTTAATCATTCAGAGTTCTACCCTATTTATATAGGAGTGGACACAGCTAACTGACTTAAGAAATTACAAGTAGACTCCTTATTCTACTTCTTTGTGACTTGCGTTGCAAGCTCTTTCAGGCTCTTGATGTAGGCGCTTGAGCTAGTGTTGAGGTGGTTCTGTATTCTAGCATTGGAGTGCCACTTGGGCCAAGCTTCTGATTGTGCTTTTGTTTTGTATAGGCCGAGTCTTCAATCTGGATGATGGAGGCTCTCGGCACTGGGCTTCGATGGCGGAGCTGAGCTTAATTTGGACCTCTGATGAAGGGATAGTTAGCTAAAGGCCTTGAATTAACATAGATTGTGCTTTACTCTAATTTTAGGCCATTAATTTGGATCTTAGCTAACAGTCAGTTCTTTTAAGTTCTTAGATCCACCCAATGGCATTTTGCTCAATTTGGCCTCTTCTTGGGCAAGGGCGTGGTGGTTGAGGGAGAGAGTTGAGGAGAGAGATTCTGTTGACTTCCTCGGTTTGACCAAACACATTGGACTCTCTTCTTCCAGGTTCAAAGTGCTCATGCAATCGGGGCCACTTCCTTTGGATTTAAGGCTTTCATGATTTAAACATGGGAGAAGCACCCCAGTGATAGAACCTAACTAGAGCTAATCCCAGAAGAGCTATCTCGATTCTCCAGTGTTTGGCTTGTGTTTACACTCAGCATTGCATGGAATTGGCGTTACCATATCTTGACCAAAGCTCCTTCTTACCTACAAAACACAACAGTCATGATCACTAAGGACTTTTTCGGTTTGTAGCGAGGTTGAGTTATAGGTCGGATAGATGTAAGGAGCCCAGCTTGGGACCCAGAAGGGAGGAGAGGAGCAATAGAGTGGAGTGTAACCAGTATGAATAGTCGGTTGCTATGGTCTCTTCCATCTTTATTTACTCGCCCTTTTTACATTTTTCTTTCTTTTTACTCATGCAGCTTTCTTGATTTGTTTATTTCAGCTTATTTATCTCGACTGCCTGTTTTACGTTTATGTGTACTTTCTTTTCTTTCTTTTCTTTTCTTTCATTTCAATTTCCTTCCTTTTTCTCTTCCTCTGACAGCCATATGCTTTTTGACGAATTTTGCTCCTTGACTTCCCCAGCACTTGATTCTGACTAACTCCCAAGACTTTTCCAAGGCTCCTCGGCTACCGAGGTGAGGTAAGATAATGGTTTTCTGGCCTCGGCTTGTGGTGGCTGCGAAAAATGGTCAGACTGGGCTAAAGGGGGTGACAAGGTCATCTTATTTGGTTACGGGCTCGGAAGAAATATGGCCTAGATCATGTCATTCCTGCATGTAAAAGCAGGTTGTCAGGAGAGTTAAGAAAAATACATAGCGTACACAATTAACATGATTTGCAAGAATCACTTTCGGGAAGAAGGGAGATGGAGGAGAATGTAAGCCCAACCTGGCTACTGAGGCTCGAATTCTCACGCTGGACGTTTACCTTCTTTTCTGAAGGTTTCCTCTTCTATTTCCGTCACTTTGCCACTTAGAACCCAAAGGTTTGGTCCCCTTTAAATGACCTTACTCGGGCATGAGGAGATTGCTACGTTGGCTCAAATCAAACTCTCGGACTCAATAGAAATTTTCTCTTTTTAGTTTTGGCCATTCTGATTGCTAAGCGAGACCATTTTGGCTGTGGCCGACTTCGGCAGTGGATATTAAGCAAAAGAACTTAAGTAGTAGAAATTGAAGGTACTAATGAAACTTTAAATAGTATATCAAGTATGAAAGAAATAGAATGAAAAAGTTAGAGAAGAGAACGGATATGACGTGAATGATCAGTCTCAGATGGTCAGAACCCCCTTACACTTAATTTCGGCATTGTCCTCAATGTGAAGATACAAGGGTTAGAGGTAGGTTTAGGCTGTGCCATCCGGGCGGAGTCGGCTCACTAATAAAATGGTCTCCATGTCCTCTCCAAAAGGTCTTGGACCCGAGAATGGTTTGACTTGGGTGCCCATTGACCTGAAAGGGCGGCGGTATGTTCCTCTTTTAGTTGCAAGCTTTCATGTGGAAATATGTTAGTGATAACAAAAGGTCCATCCCATCTAGAGCGAAGCTTACTTGCTATGAGCTTTAATTTGGAGTTGAACAATAACACTTTTTGGCCAATATGGAGCTCTTTTCTCAAGATCTTTTCGTCATGGAACTTTTTACTTTTTGCTTGCCGGATCTTGGCATTTCCATAGGCTTCCATGCGAAGTTCATCTAATTCTTGAAGTTGGAATTTCCTATGCTCTCTGGCTTGGTCATAGCCATGTTGCATTGTTTGTGCCCGGTAAGCTTTGTGTTCTAATACATGGGGAGGTGGCGAGGCCTTCAGAAAACAATCGGTAGGGGAGACATCCCTAAGCGGTGTTCGGTATGTAGTTCTATGTGTGCCCGTGGGGCGTCATAGAGTTTGCTCGAGTCCTTCTGCTGGGATTTGTCATCTTTTGTAGTGTATGCTTAATTTCCTGTTAAACACCTCGGCTTGCCCGTTAGTTTTGGGGATGGTATCTTTGTAGCTATCAGTGTGCCACCCGTATTTTCTGAAAAAGGAGGCCATGGCTCTGCGAGAAATGACTTATTTGGTCCTTTGATGGCGTCTTTGGTACACAAACCTCAGAAAATATTGGACTTAAGAAAGTCCACTACAACCTTGGCATCATTGGTTCTAGTGGGGAATGGCCTTTTCATCTTGATACATAATCAACGCTTAAGCAGTGATGTATGAGTAACCACCTGAGGCGGGAATGGGCCCATGAAATCTATACCCCAGACGTCAAAGAGTTCGCAACAGAATAGGCTGTTGGGGCATTTCATGTCTCTAGTTCAAGGCCATCCTTGCTTTTGCGGCATTTTGTGCGAGGTGGAGGCGAATTGATGAGCATCTCTGAAAACAGATGGCCAGTAAATTGAGATGTTGCCACGAAGTTGTAGATGTCGGCAAACCATGGTGTGGCCGTCTTGGTGGTGAGGAGTTGCTCGTCGTGAACCTCGTCTCGGATAAGGCAATTGTTCGCTTCCTCCTTCAATCTGCTTAAGTGATCTGCTACAAAGTTTTTGGCACCCTTCTTGTCTTTGATTTCTAAGTTGAATTCTTGGAGAAGAAGCATCCATCGGATTAGTCTCAGCTTAGCGCCCTGGGCTTCTTCAGCAAGTATCTTGAAGCAGCGTGATCGGAGAACACAACTATTTTGGAACAGGAAGGTAGGAATGAAACTTATCCAAGGCAAATACAATTGCTAGAAGTTCCTTCTTAGTTGTCGTGTAATTTTTTTGGGCCAGATCCATAGTTCTGGATGCATAGGGCAATTACATGTGTCGGTTGATCGACTCTAACTCTACGGCCAAGAACAGCTCCCAATGCCGAATTGGATGCATGTGCACATCAGCTCAAAGGCAGGTCCCAGTTTGGTGCTTGCGGGATAGGTGCGGATGTGAGTCTTTCTTCAACTCCTGGAATGCTTCGATGCGGGGCTGATCAAAATTGAATTCGACATCCTTTTTAACAGTGTGGACAATGGCAGGCCGGTTCTTTGCTGAAGTCCTTGATGAACATTCGAAAAAACCGCATGTCTAGAAAAGAGCAAACTTCTCGTACAGAAGTGGGGTTAGGAAGGAGGTGATAACATCTATTTTCGCTTTGTCCGCTTCAATGCCTCTATTGGAGACCTGATGAGTCATAAAATGTACATCTTAAGTGGACCTAAGAAGGGCACCATTGAGCAACTCACGAGCTTAAAAGATGATTTGTTAGCTAAGATCCAGATTAATGGCCTAAACTTGAGTAAAACATAACCTGTGCTTAATCAAGGTTTTTAGCTAACTATCTCTTCATTGCGAGGTTCGCCAAGCCCAGCCCACCATTAGAAGCCCGGCCGAGCCTCCGGCCAAGCGAGAACTTGACCCATGCAGGAGCCCGGTAGATCCAGGGGAATGCCTCGTCAAGCAATCAAAGCCACCTTGGGTCTAGCTCAGCTCCACGCCACTACCGGGTAGCTTGCAACGCAAGTCACCGGCAAAGGGTAGAATAGGAATTGTACATGTAATTGTTAGCATCGTTAGCTGTGTCCTTTCTTGTATAAATAGATAGAACTCGAAGCGAATAAGGGCTTTTGGCATTCAAACCTTCCCGTCCATAATTTCCAAATTCTCTCTTGTTTTCTTCTTCTCCACCCACGGTGGTACACGGCGCTATTAATGGCGTTTCTCTCGATTGAGGAAATGCAGGCTAGGAACTGAGAAGCCGAAGGTTATCAGAGGAGACCGATTGAAGCGCCAACTCACTCTGGTAAATCTGAACCTCAGCATTCTAACAAGCAGAGGTGAATCATCACCGTCGTCCATGGCGATTGTTGTGGAGGATGGAATCATCGAATCCAGGCCCTGTGTTTGTATTTTACTTTCAATATTACAAGTTTTTTCTGACTTTTGATCTCTGTTGCAATTCTGAAATCTAAGTTCATTTACTGCGTTGCGATTGCACATGGTAACGGAACAATGTTGAACTAAGCCGATTGGAACTGGTTTAGCTAATTCAATAGGTAATCACTTAATGATTGTTAATTGAGAATCTAAAATCAGCTTGAACTTAATCTCTGCCAACTGATGAGGTGGTGATTGTGTAAATCCTCGGTATGGTAAGGGACGGATCTTTGGCGATTGCCATAAGAACACTAGAGGCTGATGAGGATTGTAATTGGAGTGATTGAATCAGAAAGAACTTGATTATTGGAACCAAACATGAACGCAGTAATAGCAATAGCATTAGGAGTAGCGTAATTGCATTTGATTATAGTTAACCTCTGTTTTGATTCCAATTGCATTCCAACCCCCCTTGTTTACTGCCTTTAAGTCTGAGACAAAGGTAGTCCACCTCTGTAGCGTTTGTCTGCACTTAACCGAGACCAAGCCGGATCGTCTCTGTTGAGAGCAACTCGGCCAGTGCCGAGACGAGTCGGTATTTTACACTTAGATTCTACTCCCGTTTGCATCACACCAATTCACAACTGAACACACTCTGTCCTTGAGAAGAATGACCTAGGGTTAGCTATACTATAGTATAGTAGAATTTCTAAATCTGCATTGCATTTAATTTTGTAGTACATATTGACCATATTCTGTTTTTAGTAGAATTAATTGCTGCTTTAGTTACTTTGAATTCTGCATAATGCATGACTAGGAGTAGTACTGACCCATTGAATGTTTTTGATCCAGAAATAGAATTAACTTTACGCAGATTGCGAAAAATTAGAAATACCACAGTAAATATCAGTAGTGGTGTAAATTCTGCCATTAACTCTGACTAGTTTTGTACTGACTATTTTATTACTAGTACTAACAATTTCACAGACCCAGGGCAGATGGAACACCAAGACAGGACGTTGAAAGAACTAGCTACTCCAGATGTGGTGTACCAACCATGGTGTATCCAGTATCCACAACTGGAGCCGGCTCAGACATATGAATTGAAGTCTGGTTTGATATATTTGCTGCCTAAATTTCATGGTCTTGCAGGAGAAGACCCCCACAAGCATCTCAAAGAATTCCACATGGTTTGTTCCACGATGAGGCCGCAGGGAATCCCAGAAGATTACATCAAGATGAAGGCATTTCCATTCTCTCTGGACGGAGCTGCAAAGGACTGACTATATCTACAGCCAGCACTCTTCAACACTTGGGGAGACATGAAACGGACCTTCCTAGAAAAATTCTTCCCAGCTTCTAGGACTGCGACCATCAGGAAGGAAATCCGTGGGATAAGGCAGCATACAAGAGAAACTCTGCACGAGTACTGGGAGCGCTTCAATAAGCTCTGTGCCACCTGCCGTCACCATCAGATCAGTGAGCAACTGATGATCCAATACTTTTACGAAGGATTATCGATGATGGACAGGAGTATGATCGATGCAGCTAGTGGAGGAGCATTAATGGACAAAACACCAGTAGCAGCAAGGCATTTGATCTCGAATATGGCAAGCAACACTCAACAATTCGGGATCAGAGGGCCGAATCAGTCTCGGCCAGTGAACGAAATCGATGCAGCCGGCAATCAAAGGCTGGAGAACCAGTTAACCGAGTTGACTTCCTTGGTGAGAGAATTGGCTGTTAGTCAACATCATTCAGCCATGGCAGCAAAGGTCTGTGGCATATGTAGTTCAGTGGAGCATCCAACTGATCTGTGCCCCACTCTCCAAGAGACCGAGTCTAGCCAAACCGAAAGTGTTGGAGCTATAGGAGGACTCCAATATGGGAAGCAACCCTATCAGAACCGGCAGTTCGATAATCAACCATATGGGAAACAACCATTTCGGCCAAGCCCACATCACGGACCATATGCAACTCAAAAAGCCGGATTCATGCCAAATGCACCCTATGGAGTATCTGGTTACCAGCAGCCGAGTCCGAAATACCCAACACCAACCCTCCCGCCACAGCAACAAAGAACTCCTACTCAAGGCAATTCTCCATCACTAGAAGATTTAATGAAGCAGCTGGCAACAAGCAACCTAGAATTCCAACAACCAGTAAGTTCCAGTAACCTACAATTTCAACAGAATATGACCGCCACCATCCAGGATCTCAAGATGCAAATAGGACAGCTAGCAAATACTGTGAGCGAGTTACAGTCAGCCGGCTTAAGCAGCCTCCCCTCTCAATCCATTTCGAATCCGAGAGGGAATGCTCATGCAGTGACACTGAGAAGCGGTAAGGAATTACCTCGGCATGAATAGCATCAGGAGCCGCAACCAGCTAAAGCCAACTCTGAAGCATCAGCCAACTCAAACTCTCGTCCAAAGATAGCTGTCCCGTTACCGTTTCCATCCCGGATTGTCTCGGCAAAGAAATCAGATTCTAATGACGAGCTGCTGAAGATGTTCCGGAAGGTGGAAATCAACATTCCACTTCTCGATGCGATCAAGCAAATTCCGAAGTACGCAAAATTCCTCAAGGAATTATGCGTACACTAAAGAAGAAAGATGAAGGGGAATCGAGAACTTGGAGGTGTGGTCTCAAGCTTAACTAGGAATAACCCCACTGCAGGGATTTCACAGGTTTTGCCAAGGAAGTGCCGAGACGCCGGTATCTTCTCGGTCCCATGCACTATTGGTGATTGCACATTTGCTGATGCTATGTTGGACTTGGGAGCGTCAATCAACGTCATGCCTGCATCAACTTATAGGTCCCTCAATTTCGGAGATCTAGAACCCATAGCGATGACCATTCAGCTTGCTAATAGAAGCATCGTGCAACCCCTGGGAGTTCTCGAAGATGTCCTAGTCCAAGTGAACAAATTAATATTTCCAGCTGATTTCTATGTGCTTGACATGGAGGACGAGACATCAGGGAAGGATCAACCTTAATATTGGGAAGTCCATTTTTAATGACAGCAAGGACAAAGATTGACGTACATGCTGGAATGCTCTCGATGGAATTCGGTGACACATTGGTGAAGTTCAATATTTTTGAAGCCATGAAGCACCCCACCGAAGACCACTCCCTCTTTGGTATAGACATAATGGAAGAGCTAGTGGAGGAATACTTCCAACTAGACAGTTGCACTGAGGGAATGGAAGACCTTGCTGAAACTGCTGAAGTGAGTAGCTGCTCAAAGGCTGACCACACGAAAGTACTGGAGACCCCAAACTTTGAGGATGATCATAGTGACATCAGCAACTTGGCGCTTGAAAAAGAATTAACCGAGTTAATAAACCAAGTTTGCTACCCCAAGCCCTTAGAGAGTGATAATAGTGCAGAGGTAAAAGTTGCCGAGACTAAAAAGCTTATACCTGCACAGCTGGCAACCATATTCACGGCCGAAGTGAAGTCGGCCAAAGAAGGCCGAGTCAATGTAAGGCCAAAAGTCAACTCGGCCGACGAGTCAAACACGCAAGCTGACACACTAGCCGAAACCATCCTTCCGCGTCGGTCGACGCAGCACAAGGCCGAGATTATGACGGCAGTCCTAATGCCGAGTCTAGAACAAGCCGGCTAGATGGATCCGAGAGCTGTAACTCAGGAATCTCCATCTCCACCACCCATGGAGCTGAAACCATTGCCTAGCCACCTAAAATATGCATACTTGGACAGTGAACAACAGCTCCCGGTCATTGTAGCCAGTAACCTCCTCCCGGAGCAAGAAGAGGAGCTGCTGAAAGTCCTAAGGCAGCACAAAAAAGCAATTGGGTGGAAATTCTCTGACCTTCCAGGCATAAATCCTTTCATCTGCATGCATAGAATACTGATGGAGGAGGACATCAAGCCCATAAGGCAACAGCAACGAAGGCTGAATCCTACCATCCTAGATGTAGTCAAGAAAGAAGTCATGAAGCTACTTGCTGCAGGCATCATCTACCTTATCTCAGACAGCCAATGGGTGAGTCCTGTGCAAGTAGTGCCAAAGAAATCTGGAATGACCGTCATGAAAAACCAATAAGATGAGTTGGTACCTACACGGATTCAGAACAGCTGGCGGGTATGTATCGATTACAGAAGACTCAATCAGGAAACCCGCAAGGATCACTTTCCTTTGCCTTTTATTGACCAAATGCTTGACAAAATAGCAGGGAAATCCCACTACTGCTTTCTGGATGGATTCTCGGGATACATGCAAATACACATAGCACCTGAGGATCAACATAAGACCACTTTCACATGCCCGTTTGGCACTTTTGCGTACACCCGCATGCCATTCGGCCTGTGCAACGCTCCGAGCACATTTCAACGTTGCATGATGAGCATCTTCTCGGTTGCTACTGAGGATTGCATGGAGGTGTTTATGGATGACTTCACGGTGTATGCAGAATCATTTGATGCATGCCTGAACAACCTGTCCAAGGTGTTAAAGAGATGCATGGACACGAACTTGGTTCTCAACTTCGAAAAATGCCATTTCATGGTGACCGAGGGAATAGTATTGGGACACCTGGTCTCCAACAGAGGCATCGAAGTGGACAAGGCAAAAATAGACATAATCACTTCCCTTCCAAACCCCGCTTCTATGCAGGAAGTTCGCTCATTCTTGGGACATGCAGGTTTTTATAGAAGGTTCATCAAGGACTTCAGCAAAATAGCTCTGCCTCTGTCCCAACTTCTATAGAAGGATGTGGATTTCAAATTTGACCAACCCTGCATTGAGGCATTTCAGGAGCTAAAGAACAAACTCACATCTGCACCTATCCTACAAGCACCAGACTGGGACCTGCCATTTGAGCTCATGTGCGACGCATCCAATTCGGCACTAGGAGCCATTCTCAATCAGAGAGCGGGAGTCGGCCAACCAGTCCATGTTATTGCGTATGCGTCTAGAACCATGGACTCGGCCCAGCAAAATTACACGACGACTGAGAAGGAACTCCTGGCAATTGTGTTTGCCTTGGATAAGTTTCGTTCCTACCTTCTCGGTTCTAAGATAGTCGTGTTCTCCAATCACGCGGCTCTAAAGTACTTGCTGAAGAAGTCGGATGCCAAGCCGAGACTGATCCGGTGGATGCTTCTTCTCCAAGAATTTGACTTAGAAATCAGAGATAAGAAAGGTTCTGAGAATTCTATAGCGGACCACCTCAACAGGATTGAAGGAGAAAGCGAACAATTGCCTATCCGAGACGAGTTCCCTGACGAGCAACTCCTGCACCTCAAGACGGCCACACCATGGTTTGCAGATATTTGTAATTTCGTGGCAACATTTCAATTTCCACCTGAGGCATCTCGAACTTACAAAGAGAAGATCAGAAGTGATGCTAAGTACTACGTATGGGATGACCCCTATCTCTAGAGATTATGCAGTGATAAGATCATCCGCAGGTGCATTCTTGATACCGAGATCAAGTCGGTCCTCCACTTCTGCCATTCGGCCCCTGGAGGGGGCCACTACGGCTCATCTCGGACTGCCAGGAAGGTGCTTGATTGTGGCCGCTATTGGCCTTCTATTTTCCGAGACGCTCATCAATTCGTCTCCACCTGTGACAGATGTCAAAAAGCAAGGATGGCCCTACACCAAAGACATGAAATGCCCCAGCAGCCTATCCTATTCTGCGAAGTCTTTGACGTCTGGGGCATAGATTTTATGGGGCCATTCCCAATCTCCAACGGTTATTCATACATCTTGCTTGTCTTCGATTATGTATCAAGATGGGTAGAAGCCATTTCCACCAGAACCAATGATGCCAAGGTAGTAGTGGACTTTCTTAAGTCCAATATTTTTTGCAGGTTCGGTGTCCCAAAAGCGCTCATCAGTGACGAGGGGAGTCACTTCTGCAATAGAGCCATGGCCTCTCTTCTTCAAAAATATGGGGTGGCACACAGGATACCTACAGGATACCACCCCCAGACTAATGGGCAAGCTGAGGTGTTTAACATGGAAATTAAGCATACATTGCAAAAAATGACAAATCCCAGCAGGAAGGACTGGAGCAAACTCCTTGAAGATGCGTTATTGGCTCACAGGACTGCATACCGAACACCGCTAGGGATGTCTCCCTACCGAATTGTTTTCGGGAAAGCCTGCCACCTCCCTGTGGAGATAGAGCACAAAGCTTACTAGGCAGTCAAGCAATGTAACATGGCCTATGACCAAGCGGGAAAGCATAGGAAATTCCAACTCCAAGAATTAGACGAACTTCGTAGGGAAGCCTATGAGAATGCCAGGATCTACAAGCAAAAGGTAAAAAAATTCCATGACCAAAAGATCCTGAGAAAAGATCTCCATATTGGCCAAAAAGTGTTGCTCTTCAACTCCAGATTAAAGCTCATAGCAGGTAAGCTTCGCTCTAGATGGGATGGACCTTTTGTTATCACTAACATATTTCCCCATGGTGCAGTACAGCTCAACGAAGAACATACCAATCGCACCTTTCAGGTCAACGGGCACCAAGTCAAACCTTTCCTCGAAGGTCCAGCACCAACTGGAGAAAATACGGAGAGCATCTCCTTGGTGGAACCGACTTCACCAGATGGAACAGCCTAAGCCCACTCGGCCAACCTCTTCACATTGAGGACAATGCCGAAACTAAGTGTGTGTGTGTGGGGGGGGGGGGTTCTGTCCATCTGGGACTGATCATTCACGTCATATATGCTCTTCTCTTCTCTAACTTTCTCATTTCCTCTAACTTTTTCATTTCGTTTCTTACATATCTAATATACTATTTTAAGTCTCATTAGTATTTTTGCTGCTTAAGTTTGTGTTTAATAAAAGAGTCTCCACTGCCGAGTCTACCATAGCCGGAATGGCCTCATCTTAGCAGAATTACGTGTCCAAAAAGAAGAGAGGAAATTCCTCGTTGAATCCGAGAGTCTGACGATCCAGTAGAAGGAATCTCTTCATTCCCAAGCAGAAGCTGCCTCTGCCTGAAGGGAACCAAACCTTTGGGTCCTAAGCGGTAAGTGGCGAAAATGGGAAGAGGGAACCTTCAGAGGGAAGAAACAGAATCAGCCAGTCTGAGAATTTGAGCCTTGCAACAAAGATGGCTTACACTCTGCCATCTCCCTTCTTTCTGAGTGATTTTTGCAAGCATGTTAATTGTGTGTGCTGAATTTTGCCTTAACTCTCTAGATACAACTGCTTTACACATGCAGGATTGAAATGATCTAGGCCATATTTCTTATGAGCCCAGAGCCAAATAAGCTGTCCAAAAATAAGTTGACCCTTGTCACCCCCCTTTTTAAGCCTAAATTGACCACTTTTTCTTGCAGCTCTTTACAAGTCGAGGCCAGAAAAACCATTCTTACCTCACCCTCGAGAAGCCGAGGAGTCGTGGAATCGTCTTGGGAGTGAGTTAGAATCAAGTGTGGGGGAAGTCTAGGGAGCATAATTCGGTCAAAAAGCAGCTGAAGGTTCAGAAGAAGAGAAAAAGGAGAGAAAATGGAATGAAAGAAAAGAAAAGAAAGTACATAAAAACAGAAAACAGGCAGCTGAAATAAATGAGCTGAAATAAACAAAATCATCAAGCTGCATGAGTAGAAGAAAGAAAGAATATAAAACGGCGAGTAAATAAAGATCAAAGGAGACCACAGCAACCGGGACTGCCCTCATACTGGTTATACTCACTCCCCATTGCTCCTCTCCTCCCCGTGGGTCCTGAAGCTAGTTTTCTTACATATATTCGACCCATAACCTCAACCTCGCTACAAGCCAGAAAAGTCCTAGTGATCATAACTGTTGTGTTTCGCAGGTGTAAGAGGAGAGCTCTGTCAAGATATGGTAACACCAATCCCATGCAATGCTGAGTGTAAACACAGCCTAGACACTTAAGAGAAGCGAGAAAATTGAGCACATGAGTAAAAGTTCTATCACTCTGGGGGCACCCCTTCCCAATTGGAAACCATGAAGGCCCCTGAGAACCAAAGGAAGTAGCTCCCTGATTGCATGAGCGCCTTGAACTGGGATGAAGAGAGGCCGACTCTATAGAGTCAGCTTAAGGAAATCAAACAGAAAAATCTCTCACTAAAGTCACCCTTAATTGAGTCATATGTTTTGCCTAGGAGTGCAAAAGGCTAAGTGTGGGGGTTTGATGAGTCATAAAATGTACATCTTAAGTGGACCTAAGAAGGGCACCATTGAGCAATTCACGAGCTTAAAAGATGACTGTTAGCTAAGATCCAGATTAATGGCCTAAACTTGAGTAAAAGACAACCTGTGCTTAATCAAGGTTTTTAGCTAACTATCTCTTCATTGCAGGTTCAGCCAAGCTTAGCCCGCCATCAGAAACCTAGGCCGAGAGCCTCTCGGCCAAGCCGAGACTCGACCCATGCAAGGAGCCCAGACAGGTAGATCTAGGGGGAACGCCTCGTCAGCAATCAAAGCCACCTTGGGTCTAGCTCAGCTCCACGTCACTACCTGGAGTAGCTTGCAACGCAAGTCACAGCAAGGGTAGAATAGGAATTGTACATGTAATTCTGTTAGCATCGTTAGCTGTGTCCACTCTTGTATAAATAGATAGAACTCTGAACGAATAAGGGCTTTTGGCATTCAAACCTTCCCGCGTCCATAATTTCCAAATTCTCTCTTGTTTTCTTCTCCTCCGCCCACGGTGGTACACGACGCTGTTAATGGCGTTTCTATCGATTGAGGAAATGTAGGCTAGGAACTGAGAAGCCGAAGGTTATCAGAGGAGACCGATTGGAGCGCCAACGCACTCTGGTAAATCTGAACCTCAGCATCCAAACTAGCAGAGGTGAATCATCCTTGTCGTCCATGGCGATTGTTGTGGAGGATGGAATCATCGAATCCAGGCCTTGTGTTTGTATTTTGCTTTCAATATTACAAGTGTTTTCTGACTTCTGATCTCTGTTGCAATTCTGAAATCTAAGTTCACTTACTGCGTTGCGATTGCACATGGTAACGAAACAGTGTTGAACTAAGCCGATTGGAACTGGTTTAGCTAATTCAGTAGGTAATCACTTAACGATTGTTAATTGAGAATCTAAAATCAGCTTGAACTTAATCTCTGCCAACTGATGAGGTGGCGATTGTGTAAATCCTCGGTATGGTAAGGGACGGATCTTTGGCGATTGCCATAAGAACACTAGAGGCTGATGAGGACTGTAATTGGAGTGATTGAATCAGAAAGAACTTGATTATTGGAACCAAACATGAACGCAGTAATAGCAATAACATTAGGAGTAGAGTAATTGCATTTGATTATAGTTAACCTCTGTTTTGATTCTAATTGCATTCCAACCCCCTTGTTTACTGCCTTTAAGTCTAAGACAGAGGTAATCCACCTCTGTAGCGTCTGGCTGCACTTAACCGAGACCAAGCCGGATCGTCTCTGTTGAGGCTGACTCGGCTCAGTCTCTGTTGAGAGCAACTTGGCCACTGCCGAGACGAGTCGGTATTTTACACTTAGATTCTACTCCCGTTTGCATCACACCAATTAACAACTAAACACACTGTGTCCTTGAGAAGAATGACCTAGGGTTAGCTATACTATAGTTAGCTTTAGTTATTTGATAAGCGTTCAAAACGACTAGAAAAACGCCATCATTAGAGACCAGGTGTCCCAACACTATTCCCTCGGTCACCATGAAATGACATTTTTTGAAATTTAAAACCAAGTTCGTTTCAGTACATCTCTTCAACACCTTGGATAGGTTGTTCAGGCATCCGTCGAATGATTCTGCATATACCGTGAAGTCATCCATAAACACTTCCATGCAGTCTTATAGAAAATCTGAGAAGATACTTATCGTGCAGCCTTGAAACGTGCTCGGTGCGTTGCACAAGCCAAATGGCATGCGTGTGTACGCAAAGGTACCAAATGGGCAGGTGAAGGTCGTTTTGTGCTAGTCTTCCGATGCAATGTGAATTTGCATGTATCCTGAGAATTCATCCAAAAAACAGTAGTGGGACTTCCCTGCTATCTTTTCCAGCATCTGGTCAATAAAAGGCAAAGGAAAGTGATCCTTGCGGGTTGCCTGATTTAGTCTTCTATAATCAATGCACACCCGCCAGCTGTTCTAAATCCTCGTAGGTACCAACTCGTCTTGTTGGTTTTTCATGACAGTCATTCCATATTTTTTTGGCACTACTTGTACAGGACTCACCCATTGGTTGTCTGAGATAGGGTAGATGATGCCTGCAGCAAGTAGCTTTGTGACTTCTTTCTTGACTACATCCAGGATGGTAAGATTCAGCCTTCGTTGTTGTTGCCTTATGGGCTTGATGTCCTCCTCCGTTAGTATTCTATGCATGCAGATGGAGGGATTTCTGCTTGGAAGGTCAGAGAGTTTCCACCCAATTGCATTTTTGTGCTGCCTTAGGATTTCCAACAGCTTCTCTTCTTGCTCTGAGAGGAGGTCGTTGGCGATGATGATTGGGAGCTGTTGTTCCCTGTCCACATAGGCGTATTTCAGGTGATTTGGCAACAGTTTCATCTCCATGGGTGGTTGAGATGGAGATTCCTCAGTTGTAGGTCTCAGATCCGTGTGGCCGGCTTGTTCTAGACTCGGTATTAGGATTGCCGACATGATCTCGGCCTTGTGCTGCTTCGACCGACTCAGTAGGATGGTTTTGGTTCTTGTTAGATTGAGGTCGGCTTTGACTTTGTGCAGCTTTGGTCTCGGATCCAGGTGAAACAGTGAGCTTTTCAACTTGAGTCTGATCTTTATTGGCCGAGATGGTTTCGGCAAACGTGTCGGCCTTCATGCTTGACTTTTCGGTCGAGTTGACTTTTACCCTTGCGTTGACTCAGCCTTCTTTGGCCGACTTCATTTCGGCTGTGAATATGGTTGCCAGCTGTGCAGGTAGAGGCTTTTTAGTCTCGGTGACTTTTACCTCTGCATTGTTCGTGCTTGCTGAGGTCTTAGAGTAGCAGACTTGATTTATTAACTCTGTCAATTCTCTTTCAAATGCCAAGTCAATGACGTCGCTATGATCATCCTCAAAGTCTGGGAACTCTTGTGCTTCATCATGGTCGATCTTTAAACAACTGATTGATTCAGTGATTTCAACGCAATCTCCCACTTTTGCACTGCAGCTATCTAGTTGGAAGTGCTCTTCAACTAGCTCTTCCATTATGTCTATGCCAAAAAGAGAATGGTCTTCGGTGGGGTGCTTCATGGCTTCAAAAATGTTGAACTACACCAATGTGCCACTGAATTCCATCGAGAGTGTTCCGGCATGTACGTCAATCTTCGTCCTTGCCGTCATTAGAAATGGTCTCCCCAGTATCAAGGTTGATCCTTTTCCTGATGGCTCGTCCTCCATGTCAAGCACATAAAAGTTAGTTGGAAATATTAGTTCGTTTACTTGGACGAGGACATCTTCGAGAACTCCCAGGGATTGCACAATACTCCCGTTAGCGAGCTGGATGGTCATCCCTATGGGTTCCAGATCTCCAAAATTAAGGGACCTGTAAGTTGATGTTGGCATGACGTTGATTGACGCTCCTAGGTCCAGCACAGCATCAGCAAATGTACAATCACCAATAGTGCATGGGACCGAGAAGATACCGGGGTCTCGACACTTCTTTGGCAAGACCTGTGAGATTCTTGCAGTGGGGTTATTCTTCGTTAAGCTCGACACCACGCCTCCAAGTTCTTGACTCCCCTTCATTTTTCTTCTTTTGTGCACGCATAATTCCTTGAGGAATTTTGCGTACTTCGGAATTTGCTTGATCGCATCGAGAAGTGGAATGTTGATTTCCACCTTTTGGAACATCTTCAGCAGTTCGTCGTCAGAATTTGGTTTCCTTGCCGAGACGGTCCGGGATGGAACAGTAATGGGACAGTTGTCTGTAGATGGGACTGTGAGTCGGCTACTGCTTCGGAGTCGGCTTCAGCTGGCTATGGCACCTAATGCTGTGTAGGCTGAGATAGTTCCTTGTCGCTTCTCAGTGTCACTGCATTAGCATCCCCTCTCAGATTCGGAATGGATTGAGAGGGAAGGCTACTTGAGCCGGTTGACTGTAACTCACTCACTGTATTTGCTAGCTATCCTATTTGCATCTTGAGATCCTGGATGGTGGCGGCCATGTTTTGCTGGAATTGTAGATTGTTGGAACTTACTGATTGTTGAAATTCTAGGTTACTTGTTGCCAGCTACTTCATTAAGTCTTCTAGTGATTGTGAGTTGCCTTGAGTAGGAGTTCTCTATTGCTGTGGTGGGAAGGATGGTGCTGTGTATTGCGGACTCGGCTGCTGGTAACCAACTGCTCCATAGGGTGCATTCGGCATGGATCCGGCTCTTTGAGCTGCATATGGTCCTTGTTGTGGGTTTGGCCGTAATGGTTGTTTCCCATATGGTTGGTTATCGAATTTCCGGTTCTGGTATGGCTGCTTCCCGTACTGGAATCCTCCTACGGCTCCAACACTTTCTCTTTGGCCCGACTTGGTTTCCTGTAGGGTGGGGAATAAATCGGTGGGATGCTCCACTGCGGTGCATATGCCACATATCTTTGCTGCCATGGCTGGATGATGTTGACTAACAGCCAATTGTCTCACCATGGATATTAACTTGGTTAGCTGGTTCTCCAACCTTTGGTTGGAGGCTGCACCGATTTCATTCACTGATCGGGACGGGTTCGATCCTCTGATCCCAAATTGTTGAGTGTTGCTCGCCATGTTCGAGATCAGATGCCTTGCTGCTGGTGGTGTTTTGTCCATTAGAGCTCCTTCACTAGTTGCATCGATCATACTCCTGTCCGTCATTGATAATCCTTCGTAAATGTATTGGATCAGCAGTTGTTCGCTGATCTGAAGGTGAGGACAGGTGGCACAGAGCTTGTTGAAACGCTCCCAATATTCATGCAGAGTTTCTCCAGTGTGCTGCCTTATCCCGCATATTTCTTTCCTGATGGTCGCAGTCCTAGAAGCTGGGAAAATTTTTTCTAGGAAGGGTTGAAGAGTGCTGGCTACAGATATAGCCAGTCCTTTGCGACTCCATCTAGGGAGAATGGGAACGCCTTCATCTTGATGTAGTCTTCTGGAATCCCCTGCAGCCTCATCGTGGAACTAACCATGTGGAATTCTTTGAGATGCTTGTGTGGGTCTTCTCTTGCAAGACCATGAAATTTGGGCAACAAATGTATTAGACCAGACTTTAGTTCATAGGTCTAAGCCCGCTCCAGTTGTGGATATTGGATACACCATGGTTGATACACCACATCTGGAGTGGCTAGCTCTTTCAACGTCCTGTTGTGGTTCTCCATCTTCCCTGGCTCTGAAAAAATGTTAGTACTAGCAACAGACTGGTCAGTACAAGATTGGTCAGAGTTAATGACAGGATCTACACTACTACTAATATTTACTGTGGTATTTCTAATTTTCCGTAATCTACGTAAAGTTAGCTCTATCTTTGGATCAAATGTATACAACGGCGCCAATTTGATAGTGAGTTCTTTTAGTCGTCTTAAACGCCTATCAAATTACTAAAGCTAAATATAGTATAGTCAACCCTAGGTCATTCTTCTCAAGGACACACTGCGTTCGTAATGTGTTTCAATGTGGAATAAACGGGAGCAAAATCTGAGTGGAAGGAATTGACTCACCTCGGCACTGATGAGTCACAATTTATACATCTTTTAGACACCTAAGAAGGAGGTTTACAAGACTATTCTGTGCTTAAGAGTGGATTGTTAGCTAAGATTCATTCTATGGGTTCGATTACAGAGGAAATACAAATCTGTGTTAATTTAGATTCCTTAGCTAATAAAAGTGTCACTCCTTCTTCTGCAGGTCAAGCCGAGTTGACCAGGGTCAACAAAAGGAGTCTCAGCCGAGATGAAGTCATTCTGGCCAGTCCGACTCCATCTGGGCCGGACCAGAGTCGTCTCAGCAACCCATGCCTTGCAGCCCAGCAGCCTAGTAGAGAGGCCCAATTGTATTGACCACATCAGCTATCCAGCTCGGAGGCCATCTCAGCGTTAGCTCAGCTGCCATATCACTCCTAGGAAATCTGCCATGTCACGTTAGAAGATCCGCATAGGGGTAGAATAGGATCTTTCACAATGTAATTCTGTTAGGATTCGTTAGGATTAGCATATCACAGCTCGTGTATTTATAGGAAGAGCTGTGCACTTTTTACACATTTTGTCTTTGAATTCACTCAAATTCCATACTCATTGTACCCATTTTTCTCGCTCTCGCTCTCTCCGTTTTCACGGTGGTGCACGATGCTCATTGGCGTTTCTCTCGATTGAGGAAGTGCAGGTCTGAGACTGGGAAGCCGAAGTCTGCCAGGGGGGCCGATCAGACTACTAATGCACTCTGGTGGAACTGATCCTCAGCGTTCAGGCTAACGGAGGTGAACCACCACCATCAACCATGGCGATCGTCGTGGAAGATGGACTCATCTGAAGTCAGAACCACTGTATTTGTATTCTGTTTATGTTAATCAATTTCACTCTGCATTTCATATCTCCTTTCTCTTCCCTCTTCCTTAATTCATGTTTGAATCGCGATTGCATTTGAATATGAACAATGTTAAGCTAAGCCGATCGGAACTGGTTTAACTAATTCAGTAGGTAATCAGTTAACGATAGTTAATCGAGAACCTAAAATCAGCTCTGCACCTAATCCCTGCCAACTGATGAGGTAGCGATTGCATAATTCCTCGGTATGGCAATGAACGAATGTTTGGCGATCGTCATAAGACTACCAAAGGCTGATATGGACTGAAAACTGGAGTGTGGAACCGGGATTGGACTTGAACTAATGGAACTGAACATGAACACAGTTATATAATAATAACAATAGTAATTAGTAACAGTAGTACATGCTTACTGCATTCATAGTCTTAGTTTACTTTCTGCTTTACTTGCACTCCAACCCCCCCTTGTTTACTGCCTTTAAGTCTGAGGCAGAGGTAGTCCACCTTTGTAGCGTCTATCTGCACTCAACCGAGATCAAGCAGGATCGTCTCTGTTGAGGTCGACTCGGCTCAGTCTCTGTTGAGAGCAACTTGGCCATTTCCGAGACGAGTCAGTACTTTACATCTCAGATTCTACTCCACTTCACTTTACACCAATTCAAAACTGAGCACACTATGTCCTTGAGAAGAATGACCTAGGGTTAGCTATGCTATAGTTAGCTTTAGTTATTTGATAAGTGCGTTGAAACGACTAAAAACGTCCATCATCAAATTGGTGTCGTTGCCAGGGACACAAGTTCTTTTGTGTCTTTGTGTGCCAAGTTAAGTGAGGTCGAATTCCGAGTCTGTAAAGTGTGTCTGTCAAGTCAGTCTTGAGTCTTTTGAACTTGTCTATGTCTGTCCGTTTTGTTTATTGATCCTAAATACAAAGCATGTTGACTATTATTCGTTTCTCTGCGTAAATTCACCGATAAAAACTGCTACGTAGAATTAGCATTCTATTTTGTATTCACTACTACATCTTTCTTTCTGCACTACATTCTTGCATTCAGCTAGTCTTTCTGTTTTGCATTCTTGCTAGTTTAATTGCATTCTTTCTGTATGTCATTTTGTAGTTCCATTGGTTAGTTAACTGATAGTTGTAGTTTCTAATTCTGCATTTACTATTTCAAATACTATTTCTAATTCTGAAATTTCTGCATAACATGTACAATGCATGACTAGAAGTAGTACTGACCCATTGCATGTTTTTGACCCAGAGATAGAATTAACCTTACGTAGATTACGCAAAATTAGGAACATTGCAGTAAATACTAGTATCAATATAGATTCTATAGCTGACTCTAACCAGTTTTACACTAAGAATTTTGTTTCTAAATCTAACGTCTTTGCAGAATCAGGACGAATGGAGAATAACGATAGGACGCTGAAGGAATTAGCCACTCCAGACGTGGTGTATCAACCTTGGTGCATCCAATACCCACAGCTGGAGCCAACTCAAACATATGAGTTAAAATCTGGTCTTATACACCTGTTGCCTAAGTTTCATGGTCTTGCAGGAGAAGACCCCCACAAGCATTTAAAAGAATTCCATGTGGTCTGTTCTACAATGAGGCCGCAAGGGATATCGGAAGACTACATCAAAATGAAGGCATTTCCATTCTCCCTGGATGGAACAGCGAAGGATTGGCTGTATCTTCAGCCAGTACTTTTCAATACCTGGGGAGACATGAAGCGCACTTTCTTGGAGAAGTTCTTTCCGGCATCCCGCACTGCGTCCATTAGAAAGGAAATATGTGGGATAAGGCAACATACAGGAGAAACACTGCACGAGTACTGGGAGAGGTTCAACAAACTCTATGCCACCTATCCACATCATCAGATCAGCGAACAGTTGCTGATCTAGTATTTTTATGAAGGATTATCGCTGATGGACAGAAGTATGATAGACGCAGCTAGTGGCGGAGCTCTGATTGACAAAACACCACCAGCAGCACGGCATCTGATTTCCAATATGGCAAGCAATACACAGCAGTTTGGGATCAGAGGGCCAAATCAACCACGGATGGTGAATGAAATCGGTGCAGCTTCCAATCAGAGGTTGGAGAATCAGCTAACCGAGTTAACATCATTGGTGAGACAGCTTGTTGTTGGGCAACACCAACCAGCCATGGCAGCAAAAGTATGTGGCGTATGTACTTCCGTGGAGCACCCCACTGATATGTGCCCCACTCTCCAAGAAACCGAGTCGGACCTGCCAGAAAATGTTGGAGCCATAGGTGGATTTCAGTACGGGAAGCAACCGTATTAGAATTGGCCATTTGATAACCAACAACAGGGAAGACAGCCATTTCGGCCAGGACCGAATCAAGGACCATATGCAACCCAACAATTCAGAACCACACCGAACACCTATTAGAGGCAGGCAGGATATCAATAGCCGACTCCGCAATACCAAGCACCACCTTTCCAACAGCAACAACAACAACAGAGAATGCCTACTCCAGGCAACTCTCCATCTCTGGAAGACCTGATGAAGCAGCTTGCAACCAGCAACCTGGAGTTCCAACAATCTGTGAGCTCTAGCAATTTACAGTTCCAGCAGAACATGACCGCCACCATCCTGGACCTCAAAACACAGATTGGACAGCTAGCTAACACTGTAAGCCAATTACAGTCGGCAGGATCTAGCAACCTTCCCTCTCAACCCATTCCAAATCCAAGAGGTAACGCCATTGTAGTCACTCTTCGAAGTGGAAAAGAACTACCTCAACCTACATTGGAGCAGGTGCCGAGATCAAAAGAAGCCGACTCTGAGTCAAATGCCGACTTACAGTCTCGGCCAGAGACAACTGTCCCATTGCCATTTCCATCTCGGACCACTTCGGCAAGGAAGCCAGAGTCGGATGAAGAATTGTTGAAGAAGTTCCGCAAGGTGGAAATCAATATTCCACTCCTCGATGCTATTAAACAGGTCCCTAAGTATGCAAAATTCCTCAAGGAATTATGTATACATAAAAGGATAAAAATAAAGGGGAGCAAGGAAACTGGAGGTGTGGTGTCGGCTCTGATACAGAATGGAGCAATCACTACAAGTGCCTTAACTCTGCCAAAAAAATGCAGAGACCCTGGAGTCTTTTCGGTCCCATGCACCATCGGCGAATGCACTTTTGCCAATGCCATGTTGGACTTGGGAGCCTCAATTAATGTCATGCCCACATCAATCTACAGGTCCCTGAATTTTGGTGACTTGGAACCCACAGGGATGACCATTCAACTGGCAAACAGGAGTATTGTCTAGCCCCTGGGAGTTCTCGAGGATGTTCTCGTCCAAGTCAATGAACTAATATTTCTAGCTGATTTTTACGTGCTAGACATGGAGGACGAAACATCCGGGAAGGAATCCACCTTAATTCTGGGAAGACCTTTCTTGATGACAGCCAAAACAAAGATTGATGTATGCAGGACGCTTCTCCATGGAATTCGGTGATGCCTTGGTGCAATTCAATATTTTCGAAGCTATGAAGCACCCAACCGAAGACCACTCTCTCTTTGGCATTGATGTACTTGATGAACTAGTTGAAGAATATCTTCAACTAAATGGCAGTGGTGAAAACATTGAAGAGTCGGCTGAGAATGATGATGAAAGTAGCTGCCCAAGAGTTACAGATGCAGAGGCCGACTATGAAGAAGTACAAGACCTCTCCAACTCTGAGGGCAATCATAGTGATGTTGCCGACTTGGCCTTTGAAGTGGAACTGTCCGAATTGTTAGACCAAGTCTGCAGCATAGAACACTCAGAGTATATAAATGATGCAGAAAACAAAGTCGCTGAAGCTGAAAAGCCTTCCATTGCACACTTAGCGACAATTTTTACGGCCAAGAATGAGTCGGCCAAAGAAGGTCGAGTCAATGAAGAAGTCAAAGTCAACTCGGCCAAAGAAGTCAAAGCCGACAAGCTTGCCGAGACCATCTCGACCACAAAAGACCTAACTCATACTGTAGCAAAAATAAAGAGTCCATCCGGATCCGACTCAGAAGGAACGCTTAAAGCCAATGCCGACTCCATTTCGACAATAGCCAAAACCATGAAGTCGAGCCGGCCGAAGCAGACATAGGCCGAAATCATGTCGGCACACCTGGTGCCTGATCAAGATCAAGTCGGCCAGTCGGATCCAACCTCAGAAACTGACAAATCTCCATCACCGTCACCACCCATAGAATTAAAAACATTGCCGAGTCACTTGAAATATGCCTACCTGAACAAGGACCAACAACTCCCGGTTATTATTGCTAGCAATCTCGACCAAGAACAAAAGGACAAGTTGTTGGAGGTTCTCAAGAAACATAAGAAGGCAATAGGGTGGAAGCTAGCAGACCTTCCTGGCATAAACCCCTCCATGTGCATGCACAGAATATTAATGGAGGAGGAAATCAAGCCCATAAGGCAGCTGCAAAGAAGACTGAATCCAACACTCCTGGACGTGGTCAAAAAGGAAGTTACCAAACTCCTTGCTCCAGGGATCATCTACCCCATCTCGAATAGCCAATGGATGAGCCCTGTGCAAGTGGTGCCAAAGAAGTCTGGAATGAGTGTCATGAAAAATCAGCAGGATGAGTTGGTACCAACAAGGATTCAGAACAGCTGGAGAGTGTGCATTGATTACAGAAGATTAAACCAAGCAACTCGTAAGGATCACTTTCCTCTGCCTTTCATTGACCAAATGCTTGAGAAGTTAGCAGGGAAATCCCATTACTGCTTTCTGGATGGATTCTCAGGCTACATGCAAATCCATATAGCCCCTGAAGATCAACATAAGACAACCTTCACCTGCCCATTTGGTACCTTTTTATTACACACGCATGCCATTTGGCCTCTGCAATGCTCCGAGTACATTTCAACGTTGCATGATGAGCATCTTCTCGAACTTGCTGCAGGACTGCATGGAGGTATTCATGGATGACTTCACGGTATATGCCGATTCATTTGAAGCATGCCTGAGTAATCTAGAAAAAGTGTTGAAGAGATGCATTGACACAAACCTTGTGCTCAATTTTGAAAAATGTCACTTCATGGTGACTGAAGGAATAGTGTTGGGACACCTGGTATGCAACAGAGGCATCGAGGTAGACAAAGCAAAGATAGATATCATTACTTCCCTTCCAAGCCCCGCTTCTGTGCGGGAGGTTCGCTCATTCTTAGGACACGCAGGTTTCTACAGGAGATTCATCGAAAATTTTAGTAAAATTGCCTTGCCTCTGTCCAAGCTGCTATAGAAGGATGTAGAATTTCACTTTGACTGACTCCGTATGGAAGCATTTCAAGAGCTGAAGAGAAGACTCACATCCGCCCCTATTTTGCAAGCACCAGATTGGGACCTCCCCTTTGAACTAATGTGTGATGCATCCAACTCGGCATTAGGAGCCGTTCTCGGCCAAAGAGCTCGAGTCAGTCAACCGGTGCACGTGGTGGCCTATGCATCCAGAACTATGGATCCGGCCCAGCAAAACTACACAACAACTGAGAAGGAGCTCTTGGCCATAGTTTTCGCCGTGGACAAATTTCGTCCCTACCTTCTCAGGTCCAAGATAATTGTGTTCTCTGACCATGCCGCCTTGAGGTACTTGCTGAAGAAGCTTGATGCTAAGCCAAGACTGATTAGGTGGATGCTTCTTCTTCAAGAATTCAACCTGGAAATCAGAGATAAAAGAGGTGCTGAGAATTCTGTAGCTGATCATCTGAGCAGAATTGGGAAAGAAGGCGAACTGATGCCTATCCGAGACGAGTTCCCTGATGAGCACTTGCTACACATTAAAACGTCTCTACCATGGTTTGCTGACATTTGTAATTTTGTAGCAGCATCTCGGTTTCCACTAGAGGCATCTCGAGCATACAAAGATAAACTCCAAAGTGATGCCAAATACTACATTTGGGATGATCCCTACCTTTGGAGACTGTGCAGTGACAAGGTCATCCGCAGGTGCATTCCTGAAGCCGAGTTCAATTCGGTTCTCTAGTTCTGCCACTCGGCTCCTAGAGGCGGTCACTATGGGTCAACTCGGACTACCAGGAAAGTACTCGACTGTGGCCTTTACTAGCCAACTATCTTCAGGGACGCGCATGAATTCGTCTCCACCTGCGAGAATTGCCAAAAAGCAGGAGTGGCCATGAACAGAAGGCATGAAATGCCCCAGCAACCCATCCAATTCTGTGAAATCTTTGATGTTTGGGGAATAGACTTCATGGGGCCATTCCCAGTCTCCAATGGGCACTCCTACATTCTGCTGGCCGTGGATTATGTGTCAAGATGGGTAGAAGCCATTGCCACCAGAACAAATGATGCAAGAGTGGTTGTGGACTTTCTAAAGTCCAATATTTTCTGCAGGTTCGGTGTACCAAAAGCACTCATAAGCGACCAAGGCAGTCACTTCTGTAACAGAGCCATGGCCTCCCTTCTTCAAAAATATGGAGTAGCACACATAATTGCTATTGCTTACCACCCCCAAACAAATGGGCAAGCAGAAGTGTTCAACAGGGAAATCAAGAAAACATTGCAAAAGATGACCAATCCCAGCAGGAAGGACTGGAGCCGCCTCCTTGAGGATGCTCTCTGGGCACATAGAACTGCATACCGAACACCTTTAAGGATGTCTCCCTATAGGATTGTTTTCGGTAAAGCCTGTCACCTTCTTGTGGAGTTGGAACACAGAGCATACTAGGCTGTTAAGCAGTGCAATCTAGCTTATGACCAAGCAGTAGAGTAGAGAAAATTTCAGCTGCAAGAGTTAGATGAACTCCGCTTGGAAGCATATGAAAACTCTAGGATCTACAAGCAGAAAATCAAGCGATTCCATGACCAGCAGATCCTGAGAAAAGAATTCCGAGTTGGCCAGAAAGTCCTCTTGTTTAACTCACGCCTCAAGCTCATTGCAGGTAAACTACGTTCTAGATGGGATGGGCCTTTTGTTATCACTAATGTGTTTCCCCATGGTGCAGTACGGCTAAAAGATGAACACAGCAACAGCACCTTCCAGGTCAATGGGCATCAGATTAAGCCATTCCATGAAGGTCCAGCGCCTATCACTCATGACATGGAGATAATATCATTGATGGAACCAGCATCACCAGATGATCCTGCCTCTCATTAAGGACAATGCAGATTTTTAGTGTGGGGGGGATAAATATACAGTCATCTCAATTGCCACGTCTTAACTCTGTCCCCACTCTCCTGAACTCTACTAATTTTAATTTTTGTTTTGATAGTTTTAATCACCTTGTTGTTTTCTTTCAGTTGCGTCGTTTCATTTTATTTAAAAAAATAAAAAATAATCTGTCATGTTTTTCAATAAAAGTTGCCTAAGCCGAGTCCATGCCGGTTTCGTGCCATCTCGGCTGGATCTGGAACATCTTCGGCCTGGCAGAGTTTCAATTTTGTCATTTACCTTTAATCTTTCCTCCTAAATCAGAATTTCCAAGTGGACGGTCAAAAGTAAAATTGTTTTGAAAAGAATCTTGAACTGGCTTCTGAAAGTTTAAATAAGTCAGTAGGAAGTAACTCTGCAACTGTGGCAGGAGATTTCTCTAGCTTGAGGGGAATGAAACTTTTGTGCTCTAGTCAATAGTTGATTGAGAATCTAAGAAGGAAACCCCCTGTGTTAGAGCAAATACAACCTGTGTGAGATTTTGAGCCTTGTAAACATTGATGGCTTACATCTTGCCATTTCTCTTCTTTTTCTAGTGTGATTTTTGCATTCATGACAACTGCATATTCTACATTTTGCCTTAACTCTCTGGATACAACTGTTCTCACATGCAGGAATGACATGATCTAGGCCATGTTTCTTATAAGCCTTGAGCCAAATAAAGCCTACCTGAACAAATGTGTCTGTTGTTTACCCCTTTTGAGCCTAATGTAACCATTCTTCCTAACAGTTCACTACAAGCCAAGGCCAGAAAAACCATGAATCAACCTCACCTTCGAGGAGCATAGGAGCTTTGGAATTGTTGTGGGAGTAAATCATTATCAAGTGTGGGGGAACTCCAGGAAGCAAAAGGTTGTTCAGCACCCTCTAAGGCTTGAAAATGCAAGAAAAAGAATAAAAGCGAATGAAAGAAAGGAAAGAGAAAAAAGGAAGCAGTAGCTAAAAATCTGAGCTGAAACGAATAAAGAAAGAAAACAGCTGCATAACTTGTATAATAAGAAAAAGAAAAGAAAATGCGCCGGTAGCAGCAAGAAGGAGGAATTGACAACATCCTGGGTTATCCCTTAGGCTGAAAAAGCTTACTCCCCATTGCTCCTCTCTTCCTCATGGGTCCTGAAGCTAGTTTTCCCATATTCTATCCTACCCGTGACCCAGCCTCGCTTCTGGCCCAGAAAAGAAGTCCTAGTGATCATAACTGTGTGTGTTTTTGCAGGTGTAAGAAGAGAGATTCGCCAAAGTATGGTAATATCAGTTCCATGAATGTTGAGTGTAAATACAAGCCCAGACACGTGAGAAATAAGGGAGTTATTTGCCTAAAAGAGAGCTCTGTCACTCTTGGTTACCTTCTCTTGTTTGCAGGTCATGAATTTGCCTAGAGCACGGAAAGAGTAATTTCCGGATTGCTAGAGTATCTCGATCCCAGAGTGAATGAGTGCCGACTATGTCTCGGTTGAACTAAAGGAAGCCAAGTGAAGAAAATTCTTTTCTATCTTTAAAAATTTCCCCCTTGTTGATTTTCATTTTATTTTGCCCAGGAGTGCAAAAAGGTAAGTGTGGGGGTGTGATGAGTCACAATTTATACATCTTTTAGACACCTAAGAAGGAGGTTTACAAGACTATTCTGTGCTTAAGAGTGGATTGTTAGCTAAGATTCATTCTATGGGTTCGATTACAGAGGAAATACAAATCCGTGTTAATTTAGATTCCTTAGCTAATAAAAGTGTCACTTCTTCTTCTGCAGGTCAAGCCGAGTTGACCAGGGTCAACAAAAGGAGTCTCAGCCGAGATGAAGTCATCCTGGCCAGTCCGGCTCCATCTCGGCCAGACCAGAGTCGTCTCGGCAACCCATGCCTTGCAGCCCAGCAGCCTAGTAGAGAGGCCCAATTGTATTGACCACATCAGCTATCCAGCTCGGAGGCCATCTTAGCGTTAGCTCAACTGCGATGTCACTCCTAGGAAATCTTCCATGTCACGTTAGAAGATCCGCATAGTGGTAGAATAGGATCTTTCACAATGTAATTTTGTTAGGATTCGTTAGGATTAGCATATCACAGCTCGTGTATTTATAGGAAGAGCTGTGCACTTTTTACACGTTCTGTCTTTGAACTCACTCAAATTCCATACTCACTGTACCCATTTTTCTCACTCTCGCTCTCTCCGTTTTCGCGGTGGTGCACGATGCTCATTGGCGTTTTTCTCGATTGAGGAACTGCAGGTCTGAGACTGGGAAGCCGAAGTCTGCCAGAGGGGGCCGATCAGACTACTGACGCACTTTGGTGGAACTGATTCTCAGCGTTCAGGCTAACGGAGGTGAACCACAACCATCAACCATGGCGATCGTCGTGGAAGATGGATTCATCTGAAGTCAGAACCACTGTATTTGTATTCTATTTATGTTAATCAATTTCACTCTGCATTTCATATCTCCTTTCTCTTCCCTCTTCCTTAATTCATGTTTGAATCGCGATTGCATTTGAATATGAACAATGTTAAGCTAAGCCGATCGGAACTGGTTTAACTAATTCAGTAGGTAATCAGTTAACGATAGTTAATCAAGAACCTAAAATCAGCTCTGCACCTAATCCTTGCCAACTGATGAGGTAGCGATTGCATAATTCCTCGGTATGGCAATGGGACGAATTTTTTAGCGTCGTCATAAGACTACCAAAGGCTGATATGGACCGAGAACTGGAGTGTGGAACCGGGACTGGACTTGAACTAATGGAACTGAACATGAACACGGTTATATAATAATAACAATAGTAATTAGTAACAGTAGTACATGTTTACTGCATTCATAGTCTTAGTTTACTTTCTGCTTTACTTGCACTCCAACCCCCCTTGTTTACTGCCTTTAAGTCTGAGACAGAGGTAGTCCACCTCTTTAGCGTCTGTCTGCACTCAACCGAGATCAAGCAGGATCGTCTCTATTGAGGTCGACTCGGCTCAGTCTTTGTTGAAAGCAACTCGGCCATTGCTGAGATGAGTCGGTACTTTACATCTCAGATTCTACTCCACTTCACTTTACACCAATTCACAACTGAGCACACTGTGTCCTTGAGAAGAATGACCTAGGGTTAGCTATGCTATAGTTAGCTTTAGTTATTTGATAAGCGCGTTGAAATGACTAAAAACGCCCATCATCAGGCATCGGCCAAGTCGGCTTGGTCTCGGCTAACTGACTTAACAGAATTACAAGTATACTCCTATTCTTACCCTTGCTGTGACTTGTGTTGCAAGCTACTCCAGGTACTGATGTGACACTTGAGCTGGTGCTGAGGTGGTTCTGTATTACTGACGTGGAGTGCCACCTGGGCCAAGCTTCTTGATTATGCTTTTGGCTGCATAGGCCGAGTCTTCAACCTGGCTGACAAGCTCTCGGCCTGGGCTTCTAGTGGCGGGCTGTGCTTGGCTGGACCTATAATGAAGGGATAGTTAGCTAAAGGCCTTGAATTAACATAGATTGTGCTTTACTCTAATTTTAGGCCATTAATCTAGATCTTAGCTAACAGTCATCTTTTAAGTTCATGAGTTGCTCAATGGCACTCTTCTTAGGTCCACTAGAGATATGCATTTTATGACTCATCATCTAGCATATATTTATCTAACATATATTTATTATATCGGTATAATGAGATCAAAGAATGGTTCTGTTTAAGACTCCTAGCATGCAAATATTTCCTCACTAACCTATTTCCTAAGGCAACCGCCTAACATTCGTCTGTTACCCATTGAGGGCTTACGCAACTGCGACCTCGAGTTAGTGGGGGTTAAGCTCATGGTTGACGTAAATTATCTAAAGATTATCTATATTATTACCAAGGTAGGTTCCGACTGGCCCCGTATCTATTGTGATCGATTCTTAAGCAAGAAAAGATTTATATAACAGGAATTGCAACACATACCAACAGTTAAAACATATGCATTCATTGATTAGTCAAAATACCAATACATAGATGGATTCAAATGGAAAAGATGTGGTGTGATGATCTCCAACGACAACTGTCATACTAGCTGCAATGTTCAACCAAAGGAGAACAGTGAACATGAGAGGCCATACCTCTAGAGTGTGCTAGATTCCTGGTTAGTCCCCTCTAGCAACTCTACTCAGCTTGAACTCTATCCTACGCCCACTCGATTGACTAAGCGTCTCTGAAGCATCATTGAACAAGGATGTGGAAATCGAAGTGTATATGAGAGTTTAGAGCGAGTTTATCGATAATTTGCGCTAACCTCCAAATGTAACCTTACATTCCTATTTATACATGTACGATCTAACTAACTCTATAACCATAATAACCGTTTTAACATATTTAACTACCTAATCTAACAAAAATACCATAAATAACTACTTTAACAGATTTTCCTAACTCCCACGTGCGATATTACACTTTGCACGTGTTTGAATCTTGCTGGAGTGGAGATGGCCTTTAGATGCCGGGATGAATCCAGTTCCGGATGGGAGTTGGCTCTACTTTGAGGTCACCCACGGAGTTGGTTCTACGGAGTTGGCTCTGTCTAGCCAAGACAACTCCTTCTTGACTTTAACTTCGTCCAGTCTCTCTTTTGACCTATAAAACAAGACTTGCCTTTTGTTAGCTAATATCAAAAACTTAGCCTAGATTTGTATATTCTTTAGTTCAACTTTGGAAATCTAGATCTTGGCTAATATATGATTATTAACTATTATTTATATTCTATTTTACCCATCTTAAAGACCTACTAAGGGGTATAAACTGTGTACTATCAGAGGTATACGTGTTATTAACAAAATCAAATAAAAAACAGCATAACAACTTATGCAGAAAAGAACGAAACAGATTATCCCATGTAACAGAAAAAAAAATAACCAAAAATAAAGTAATGATCTAGATAACAGTAAAAAAACAAATTTCAGAAAAATAAGAAAGTAATGATGAAGATGCAGTAAAAAAATTATGCAAAAAAAAAAATGAATGCAAGATATAGTAACAAATGTGACGCGACCTAAATCGCACCAGGGGCGATTTGGAAAAATTTATGGGTTGAACCGTAGAGGTTGATTTTTTGCAATTATTTTTTTTGCACAGGATAGGAATGGTGAACCGGGTCCATCTGAGACAAAAGCGGTTATACTGTGCCGACGTCATTTTGGTCAACCCGGGTGGATCAACCGAATACGACCTGGCTTGGGGGAGTCGCCACCAACGTTCAAGGTACGTCGAAAACCTAAGGTGGATAAGACGGGTCTTCAAAATAGGGATCTGGGTAAGGGGTCGGTTACGCGCGGTAGTGAAATGCCACTTTGCTTTCCTACCATCTGGTAGTTACCCTACAACTTACACAAGCTAGCACAACCTTTAATGCTAGTTTGTTTAGAAAGATCTAAGTATGTACCAGGATGGCAGGGGTGAGAATGCAAAACTTGACAAGAGTGTGCCTCTTGCTCCTACGTACCTCTCGTGGCCGTGAGGAATCAAAGTTCACGTAGTTCTGGGTGCATTCGGTGAAATACAGAGTCGGCATTTCCCTTGGGTGGCAGGCTCTCGGGTAGGGACCTAGCTACAAACATGCGATGCTGGTTTGGGCATGGTCAAACTTTCCTTTTGGCGTCTACTAGAATTTGGAAGTAGGGTCTAAACTTTCCCTTGGGAATTTATCCCTCGAGGGTTGGAGTTCAGAGTTAGGACTATCCAATAGGCGTCCTGTCTCGATGCTGAATGCAATGTTTGTGCGAATACTTCCTGGATTGACTCATAGGTGTCTCTATTGGCTCAGAGTCAGGTGGGATGCACAGTGTTATGAATTGAAGGGTCCAAGACTGACTTGGTCCTAGACTAAGGCGGGCTACATGCCTGCCATTTGAAGTATGATTGACTTGGATTGAGTTAAGGCTGGCTACGTGCCTGCCATCTATGCCTGCCATCTGGAGAGTGTGATGATGGGCGTTTTTAGTCATTTCAACGCGCTTATCAAATAACTAAAGCTAACTATAGCATAGCTAACCCTAGGTCATTCTTCTCAAGGACACAGTGTGTTCAGTTGTGAATTGGTGTAAAGTGAAGTGGAGTAGAATCTGAGATGTAAAGTACTGACTCCCCTCAACACTGGCCGAGTAGCTCTCGACAGAGACTGAGCCGAGATGATCCCGGTAGAGATAATCCGGCTTGGCCTCGGCTGAGTGCAGACAAACGCTACAGAGATGGACTATCTCTGTTCTAGACTGAAAAGTAGTGAACAGGGGGGTTGGGAATGCAAGTAAAGCAAGAAATAGACTAAGACTATGAATGCAGTAAACATATACTACTGTACTAATTATCTATTATTATTATTATATAACTGCGTTCATGTTCAGTTCTATTAGTTCAAGTCTAGTCCAGGTTCCACACTCAAGTTCTCAGTCCATATCAGCCTTTGGTAGTCTTATGACGATCGCCAAACATCCGTCCATTGCCATACCGAGGAATTATGCAATCGCTACCTTATCAGTTGGCAGGGATTAAGTGCAGAGCTGATTTTAGGTTCTCGATTAACTATCGTTAACTGATTACCTACTGAATTAGTTAAACCAGTTCCAATCGGCTTAGCTTAACATTGTTCATATTCAAATGCAATCGTGATTCAAACATGAATTGAAGAAGAGGAAAGAGAAAGGAGATATGAAATGCAGAATGAAATCGATTAATAGAGACAGAATACAAATACAGTGGTCCTGACTTCAGGTGAATCCATCTTCCACGACGATCGCCATGGTTGATGGTGGTGGTTCACCTTCGTTAGCCTGAACGCTGAGGATCAGCTCCACCAGAGTGCGTCAATAGTCTGATCGGTCCCCTCGGCGGACTTGGCTTCCCGATCTCGGGGCCTGCACTTCCTCAATCGAGAAAACGCCAATACAGCACCGTGCACCACCAGGAATGGAAGGATGAGGGTGAGGAGATGGAGTAAATGAAGTGTAGTAAGAGTGAATTCAAAGACGAGCGTGTAAAAAAGTGCACAGCTCTTCCTATATATACACGATTTGTGATATGCTAATCCTAACGAATCCTAACAGAATTACATTGTGAAAGATCCTATTCTACCCCTATGCAGATCTTCTAACGTGACATGGCAGATTTCCTAGGAGTGACATGGCATTTGAGCCGATTTGAGATGGCCTCGATTTGGATAGCTGATGTGGTCAATACAACTGGGCCTCCCTTTTTGGGCTCTTTGGGCTGCAAGGCGTGGGTTGCCGAGACGACTCTGTTCCTGCCGAGATGGAGTCGGACTGGCCAGGATGACTTCATCTCGGCTAAGACTCCTTTTGTTGACCCTGGTCAACTCGGCTTGACCTGTAGAAGAAGGAGTGACACTTTTATTAGCTAAGAAATCTAAATTAACATAGATTTGTATTTCCTCTATAATCGAACCCATAGAATGAATCTTAGCTAACAATCCACTCTTAAGCACAGAATAGTCTTGTAAACCTCCTCCTTAGGTGTCTAAAAGATGTATAAATTGTGACTCATCAGAGTGATAGACTCAAGTGAGGCTGACTGCATGTCTTCCATCTGAAGTGTGGTTCGGGGGAGTAATGAGGTGTTCAGAGTTTGGTCAAGTTACTTACCTAGTATCCAGAGAGATGGCTGGTACCTTTGCTTGGAGTTGGACATCTTTCTGTAGTGTAATCCTTGAGTCGTTGGTTGCACAACAATTCGTCAGTAATCTTGCTCTGTGGGTTCTATCGTAAAATTCTTGGCCCTGAGCTCTTTGCATTGGGTCCTTTTATAGCCTTCAGGAAGGTGATGAAGGTGCACCTGATATTGCCACGTGGGATTGCCCCAACCTCTTAATTCAATCAGTTAGCCTTGGCACTTCCCATGCTGATTCTCATTGGTTCCCATGCTCGATCATGGCATGTTCCCCTTGAATTATGATGCATCTCATGGGTAGTGGCTGACATAGTGCTTCTTCGTGCTATGATTGACAAGGATCACAATTATGTTGATGCGTGGAACCTAGGTCTGCCTGACGTGGCTTTGTTAAGGTCATCTCACACCTGGGGAAGATCCAATGGTTCAAAGCTTGGTGAGGTGGCATCCTCCTCTGAAGTGTCCACTTCTAATGACCTGGGCGGCTTCGTCAGCACTAAGCTGGGGTTCTCGGACTTGGTTTTGGGCTGGTTTAAGCTACTTGGGCCACACTCGATGAAGCCATGCTCGAGAGTCTATTTTCTCACGAGTCTCTCCCTCTTGAGCCGGGGAGCGTGTTTGCTAGGCTGGGCTTTGACCATGGGATTGGGACTCTCCTGCGTAGGCCGCCTTGGACCCCTCTTTCTGGATGCATTGGGCTGAGTCTGATGGTCTCTCCTGAATGGGTTGATCCAATTCTTCTTGCCTTGTTTGGACCACCTGGGCCGGACGATTTTGGGGTCCTACAAAATGATGCAGAAAAATGAATGTATGATACAGAAAAAATGTAGAAAAAAAAATGAATGTACTACAAAAAAAAACTATATAGAAAAGAAAAATGAATGCAAAATACAGAAAAGAAGAGAAAATTTATGCAAAAACATTTACACAAATTGGCTTTTTTTTCCTAAAAAATTACTCATGCAGCTGCTCCACATACACTCACATGCAAACTCAACTATACATGCAAACTTAGCACATACTAACTTAACACATATGGATCTGGCACATGCAAAATTCAGCATATACATTTTCAGCACATACAATGATTTATTACCATCATAAGCAAAAACATAAACACAAACTATGCATGCATAAAAACCTAAACTCGACAAACTAAAATAGACTTAGCATGCATAAACTTGTCTCGATACCAAAACAGACTCACAGTTAGTAATCAAAAACAGACTTGTCAATTAGTAAAAAAAAACAGACTCAACAGTTAGTAAAAAAATAGACTCAATAGTTAGAAACAAAAATACTCAATATATGATAAAAAAAAAACAGACGTAGCCACTGAAAAATTAGACAAGGCACTCTACAGACTCAAGTTTGACAATTACTCAGACTCGGCACACTAGGACACAGAATGTGTGTCCCTAACAATAGCGCCAATTTGATAGTTAGATTTAGTCATTATTTCTACTATCAAAATAACTAGATTTCCTATGATTTGGGTAGCATAGGGCAACCTAGGTCAAATCTCTCAAGGACACGTGATTCTAGTGAATTCTAGTGTAAAGAGGCTGAGATACATGCAAAACTACGAGTGTAGAGTGATGACATGGTAACGGAAAGTAAAATGGAGTTTTTTAAGCTTGTAAAGTAAAGTGCAGAAAGTAAAGGACTACCTAGGAAAGTAAAGGCAACTACAATTAAATACAATTAGTACAAATAGTTTTTATACTGATTCCAAAGTTATCAATGAGATGGTTCTAAGTTCCAATTCCTATTATGCAAAATGAGACTACTCTTTTTGTTAGCTAAAATAAGCAAATTAGCATTGATTTGTATTTTTCCTATTTTAACCTTGGAAATCTAAATCTTAGCTAATACGTGATTCTTATTTATAAAATAGAGTCTACTATGCCCATCTTAAGACCTTATAGAGTTTCTAAAATATGAATTATCATTGCATCATTCCTTACTCTAGATGCAGTAGATTCCCTAAAGTCACATTGTTGAGTGTTACCTATAAAATCATGAAACTTAGGCAACACATGGGTTAGTCCCGACTGATAATGTCGCATGATCGGGCTTGTTCCAAGTCAAAATATCATGGACACCACGGTTGGTACATCATAGCATGTGTAGCCTATTCCCTCAGGGTCAGAACCAATATCTTAATCGGAACCAGTATCAGAATTATCAAGATGAAAAAAATTAGAATTGGTACCCGTATCAGAATTGCCAAGATTAGAAGAATTAGAATCGGTACTAGTATCAGGATGAGATGGACATGTGTTATCAATAAAATCAAATACAAAAACAACAAAACCACTAAATGTCACTACAATTAAAATAATATGCAGAAAAGAAACAATGGATTATCCTACATAACAAAAAAAAAATCAACCGACAATAATGAAATGATCCAGATAACAACAAAAAAATTCAGAAAAATAAGAAAATCACTTACGCAACTGCTCTATACACTTAGAGACTCATACTCACACAGATATAGACACAGACTCAACATGCTAAAAAACTCAGACTTGATAAACTAAAAACAGACTCAAACTCAATATATGCAACAAATACAGGCACGACATTCTACAGACTCAGATTTGGCATAATACAACTCAAACTTGGCACACTAACACAACAAAATGTGTGTCCCCAGCAACGGTTTGATAACTGTTGTCAATGCAGTCTCATAATAAAACTAGATTACCTATGATTTTTATAGCATAGGGTGCAACCTAGGTCGAATCTCTCAAGGACACATGTATTTGGTTTGCCTAGTGTGGGAAGCAGAGAATCATGTAGAATACAAAAATGTAGAATGCAGACTTGGACACCAACTAGAATGTAAAGGAAGAGGGGTTTTGGTTTGTATCGGAAATGCTAAGTAAATGCGAGACGAAAAGTAAAATACCTACGAAAAGTAAAAACAAACAAGCAACAAACAAATATTTAGCATGTCAATCCAAGGTTCGGCAAGTAATCAGTTTCGGTTCCTAGTAATGGATGCAATTCCAAACCAACCTAAGTTCTTAAGACGACCACCTTAGATTCGTCCATTATCGACTGAAGGCTTACACAACCGCGGCCTCGAGTTAGTAGGAATTACACACATGGTTGATTTTGGGCTTCCTATTGATTACCTAACAAGTTGTTAGATTGGTTCCAACCAGCTCCTAACCTAATGTGATTTACTCTTACGCATGCATGATCATGACACAAGCAAGAAGCAAAGAAATAGAATAGGAATTACATACGAACAGATAGAGAAACACAAACCAATTCATTGCAGAACAATTGTATTGATACTAGCAGTTATGGGATCATGGACTCAACCTCCCATAACAATCGCCATGGAAGAACAACAATGGTTCATCGAAGATGGCTAGAGCATAGAGGGGTTAGTCCACCAAAGTGTGCCAGCTAAACTAGTCAATCCCCTTTAGCAACTGGCCACTACCCAGACTCTAGACCTACACCCACTCCATTGACTAGACACCATACTCAAGCACTATGAATCACTGGGCAATGGAAGTAAGAGTGTAATTGAGTGTATGTACGAATAATAAAGAACAATGTGGAAAAATGGAAGTGGGCCCAATGAATGAGCTATACATCTCCTTATATACATGTTTGCCTTAACTAACTAACCATAAACTAACTAACTAAATAACAGAAATAACTAACTAACAAAAATAATAGACTTAACTAACTAACTAACTGTTTCCTAAATGACCACGTATTGAATTTGCTGGAATGGAGTCAGTCTTGCAATCAGGATGAATCTGGATAGACAGGACAAACTCAGCAAGCAGAGACAAACTCAGCATGCGAAGCCGACTCAACTACTGGAGATGGAGTCGACATGCTAGAGTCGGCTACTAGAGTTAGAGTCAGTTGATAGAGATGGAAAGGTCTTGGCTACTGGAGGTGGAGTCAGCATGGAGAGGAACTCGCCTGGCTGGGATGACTTCATCTGGCTAGGATGCCTTTAGTTGGCCGGGATGACTTTATCTGGCCAGAATGCCTTTAGTTAGTCGAGACACCTTCGGTCTCGGTTGGGATGGGCGAGAGGACTCGGACTCGATCTCAACTAGGATGGTCCGAGACTCCAGATTTGACCTACAGAACGAATTAACCTTTTTGTTAGGTAAAATCCATAAATTAGCTCAGATTTGTATTTTCCCTCTTTTCAGCTCAATAATCTGAATCTCAACTAACATGTGATTCTTAGCTACAAAATAGAGTCAACTATACCCATCTTAAGACCTTATTAGGTGCCTAAAATATGAATTATCATACGTCACATTCAATTTCTTTGAGTTTAGCTTTCCTTTCTTGAGCTTTTTTGGCTTGTCAATTTTCTTAGCTTCCAATGTTTTGTCTCTGAGTTTTCTTTCCTTTGCTTTCCTAAGAGTATCTTGATATTTTCTTAGGTTTCAATTGTAGCTAAGATGTTTGATTAAGAAAGGAGGTTTGTTAGTTAATCTCAGAGTAGGAGTTAGGAGGAACAAGGCTAGAGAAAACCTTAGAGAAAAGCCATAAAAGTATGAAACACAAGAGTGAGTGACAAACACTTAGAGAGTTTGCTGAGGTTGTTTTTGTGCAATTCAGTACTACAGTAGTTTTAGGAGGTTTATGAGGCTTTGGGGAGTGAAGAAGTGAAGAAAGGATGGGAAGTTCAAGTATTAATTGGGAAGGTATTTCGCCTAAGTCCAAATACATCATAGATACCATGAATAAGCTTAGAGAGAAATTGGACCTAGTTGGAAAGGGGTTTGATTTGGTGCAAAAGGATGCATAGAGTACTAATGATAAGGTTGAGGCTTTGAGTAGAGCTAAGGAGGATTGTTTTGGAGGATGGAACTATAGTGACCATAGTAGAAGTTCATGATCCTCTAGGGAAGAAAGGCATGAGAGGAATAGAAGGGAGGAAAGGGATGAGAGGTGTGATAGAAGAAAAGAGGATGGATGGAATGAGTTGGACATGAGTAAATTGAAGATACCTCCAGTCCTAGGGAATTGTAAGTCTAAGTTTTATAAAGGTTAGGAGCTCAAGGTTGAGCAAATGGTGGCTAGTTTTGATATATAGGGCTGGAAAGGGTGAGGTTGGTAACCTTAGCTTTTGGCGACTATGCCTTGATTTGGTGGACTACCATGATGGATGATATAGGAAAAGGTCTAGTTGAGCTTTGTGAGATTTGGTATGACTTGAAAAGGTTAACGATGGAAAGATTTGCTCCACCTTCATATGCAAGGGACCTATATAATAAGCATCAAAGATTATACCAAGGGTCCAAGAGTGTGGAGGATTGATAAGTCATATTTTATTAGGATGGGTGCTTTTGAGATTATTTGGTGCTTAAGAATTCAGTCTTAGCTAAGATTCATATTATGAACCTAGAAAAAGGGAAAGTATAAATTTGTGCTAATTTGAGAGTCTTAGCCCATCAAGAGAGCCTCGGTCCAAGAGAGCCATCTCGACCAAACCGACTCCTTCCTAGACTGGCCGACTCTGTAGTCCAACAGCCGAATAGGAGCGGCCCAGTTGTGTAGTCCAACCTAGGTGCCAACGCAGCTCCAAAGCCAGCTCAGTTGCCATATCACCTCTAGAGAAGCTTGCAATGCAAGGAGAATCTTTAAAATGGTAGATTAGGAAATGCAATATGTAATTCTGTTAGAAATTCATTAGGTGTAGTGTGCATCGTAAGAAATTCCAGCTCGTGTACATATAGGAAAAGCCGGACACGTTGTAAGGTTGTTGAATTCAAACCTAAGTCCCATACGTCACACACTCCATTTTTCTCGCTTACATTTCCATTCTCACAGTGGTGCACGATGCATTCAATGGTGTTTCTCTCGATCGAAGAGACACAGGTCAAGAACTAAGAGGTCGAAGGTTGTCAGAGGAGACCGCTTGGCTTGCCATCACACTCTGGTAGACCTAATCCTCAGTGTCTTAGCTAACAGAGGTGAACCATCGCGTTCGTCAATGGCGATCGTCGCGTGATGAGTCATAAAATGTACATCTTAAGTGGACCTAAGAAGGGCACCATTGAGCAACTCACGAGCTTAAAAGATGACTGTTAGCTAAGATCCAAATTAATGGCCTAAACTTGAGTAAAACACAATCTGTGCTTAATCCAGGTTTTTAGCTAACTATCTTTCCATTGTAGGTCCAGCCAAACTCAGCCCGTCATCAGAAGCCCAGGCCGAGAGCCTCTCGGCCAGGCCAAGACTCAACCCATGCAGGGAGCCCACTCAAGTAGATCCAGGTGGAAACCCCTCGTCAGCAATCAGAGCCGCCTTGGGTCCAACTCAGCTCCGCGTCACTACCTGGAGTAGCTTGCAACGCAAGTCACAGCAAGGGTAGAATAGGAATTATACATGTAATTCTGTTAGCATCGTTAGCTATGTCCACTCTTGTATAAATAGATAGAACTCTGGACGAATAGGGGCTTTTGGCATTCAAACTTTCTCGCGTTCATCATTCCGAACTCTCTCGTTCTCTTCTCCTCCGCTCACGGTGGTACACAGTGCTGTTAATGGCGTTTCTCTCAATTGAGGAAATGCAAGCTAAGAATTGAGAGGCCGAAGGTTATTAGAGGAGACCGATCGGAGTACTAACGCACTCTGGTGGACCTGAACCTCAACGCCTTAGCTAGCTGAGGTGAATCATCGCCGTCGTCCATGGCGATCGTCGTGGAAGAAGGAATCATCAAATCCAGGCCCTGTGTTTGTATTTTGCTTTCAATATTATGAGCATTTTCTGAATTCTGCACTCCATTGCATTCCTGAACTTTAAGTTCAACTACTGCGTTGCGATTGCACCTAGTAATGGAACAATGTTAAACTAAGCCGATTGGAACTGGTCTAGCTAATTCAGTAGGTAATCACTTAACGATTGTTGATTGAGAATCTAAAATCAGTTTGAACTTAATCTCTGCCAACTGATGAGGTGGTGATTGTGTAAATCCTCGGTATGGTAAGGGATGAACCTTTGGCGATTGCCATAAGAACACTGGAGGCTGATAAGGATTGTAATTGGAGTGATTGAACCAGAAAGAACTTGATTATTGGAACTAAACACGAACACAGTAATAGCAATAGCATTAGGAGTAGCATAATTGCATTTGATTATAGTTAAGCTCTGTTTTGATTCCAATTGCATTCCAACCCCCCTTGTTTACCGCTTCCTAAGTCCGAGACAGAGATAGTCCACCTCTGTAGCGTCTGTCTACACTTAACCAAGACCAAGCCGGATCGTCTCTGGTGAGATCGACTCGGTTCAGTCTTTGTTGAGAGCAACTCGGCCATTGCCGAGATGAGTCGGTATTTTACACTTAGATTCTACTTCCGTTTGCTTCACACTAAATCACAACAGAACACACTGTGTCCTTGAGAAGAATGACCTAGGGTTAGCTACACTATAGTTAGCTTTAGTTATTTGATAAACGCGTAAAACGACTGTAAAAGCACGCATCATCAAATTGGCGCCGTTGCCGGGGACACAAGTTCTTTTGTGTTTCGGTGTGCCAAGTAAACTGAGTCAAATCCGAGTTGTAAGAAGTTTTGTTTAGAGTTGTTGAGTCTGAATTTGTCAATAAATTTCTACGTGAATTCACTGATAAAACAAAAACAAATATATACAGTAGAATTTCTAAATCTGCATTACATTTAATTTTGTAGTACATATTGACCACACTCTGTTTTTAGTAAAATTAATTGCTGCTTTAGTTACTTTGAATTCTGCATAATGCATGACTAGGAGTAGTACTGACCCACTGCATGTTTTTGATCCAAAAATAGAACTAACTTTACGCAGATTGCGAAAAATTAGAAATACCACAGTAAATATCAATAGTGGTGTGAATTCTGCCATTAACTCTGACCAGTTTTGTACTGACCGTTTTATTACTAGTACCAACAACTTCACAGAGCCAGGGCAGATGGAACACCAAGACAGGACGTTGAAAGAGCTAGCCACTTCAGATGTGGTGTACCAACCATGGTGTATCCAGTATCCACAACTGGAGCTGGCTCAGACATATGAATTGAAGTCTGGTTTGATACACTTGTTGCCTAAATTTCATGGTCTTGCAGGAGAAGACCCCCACAAGCATCTCAAAGAATTTCATGTGGTTTGTTCCACGATGAGGCAGCAGGGAATCCCAGAAGATTACATAAAGATGAAGGCATTCCCATTCTCTCTAGACGGAGCTACAAAGGACTAGTTATATCTGCAGCCAGCACTCTTCAACACCTGGGGAGATATGAAATGGACCTTCCTAGAAAAATTCTTTCCAGCCTCTAGGACTGCGACCATCAGGAAGGAAATATGTGGGATAAGGCAGGATACAGGAGAGACTCTGCACGAATATTGGGAGCGCTTCAACAAGCTTTGTGCCACCTGCCCCCATCATCAGATCAGTGAATAGTTGTTGATCCAATACTTTTACGAAGGACTATCAATGATGGACAGGAGCATTTACGAGGAGCATTTACGAGGAGCATTAATGGACAAAACACCAGTAGCAGCAAGGCATCTGATCTCGAACATGGGCAGCAACACTCAACAATTTGGGATCAGAGGACCGAATCTATCTCGGCCAGTGAACGAAATCGGTGCAGCCTCCAACCAAAGGATGGAGAACCAGCTAACCGAATTGACATCTCTGGTGAGATAGCTGGCCGTTAGTCAACATCAGCCAGCCATGGCAGCAAAGGTCTGTGGCATATGTACTTCAATGGAGCATCCAACTGATCTATGCCCCGCTCTCCAAGAGACCGAGTCTGGCCAAACAGAAAGTGTTGGAGCCGTAGGAGGATTCCAGTACTGGAAGCAGCCATATCAGAATCGGCAGTTCGATAATCAACCATATGGGAGACAACCATTTCGGCCCAGCCCACAACAAGGACCATATGTAGCTCAAAGAGCCGGATCCATACCGAATGCACCCTATGGAGTATCTGGTTACCAACAGCCGAATCCGCAATTCCCAGCACCATCCTTCCCACCACAGCAATAGAGAACTCCTATCCAAGGCAATTCTCCATCACTAGAAGATTTAATGAAGCAGCTGGCAACAAGCAACCTAGAATTCCAACAGTCAGTGAGTTCCAACAACCTACAATTCCAACAGAATATGACCGCCACCATCCAGGATCTCAAGATGCAAATAGGACAGCTAGCAAATACTGTGAGTGAACTACAGTCAGCCGGCTCAAGTAGCCTTCCCTCCCAACCCATTCTGAATCCGAGAGGGAATGCCAATGTAGTAATACTCAGAAGCGGCAAAGAATTACCTCAGCCTGCACAGCATCAGGCACTACAGCCAGCTGAAGCCGACTCTGAAGCAATGGCCGACTCACTGTCTCACCCACAGACAACTGTCCCATTGCCATTTCCATCCCGGACCGTCTCGGCACGAAAACCAGATTCTGACGACGAGCTACTGAAGATGCTCCGGAAGGTGGAAATCAACATTCCACTTCTCGACGCGATCAAGCAAATTCCGAAGTACGCAAAATTCCTCAAGGAATTGTGCGTACACAAAAGAAGAAAGATGAAGGGGAATCGAGAACTTGGAGGTGTGGTCTCAAGCTTAACGAGGAACAGTCCCACTGCAGAGATTTCACAGGTCTTACCAAAGAAGTGCCGAGACCCTGGTATCTTCTCGGTCCCATGCACTATCGGTGATTGCAGATTTGCTGATGCTATGCTGGACCTGGGAGCATCAATCAACGTCATGCCCGCATCAACTTATAGGTCCCTCAATTTTGGAGATCTGGAACCTACAGGGATGACCATACAGCTTGCTAATAGAAGCATCGTGCAACCCTTGGGAGTTCTCGAAGATGTCCTCGTCCAGGTGAATGAACTAATATTTCCAGCTGATTTTTATGTGCTCGACATGGAGGACGAAGCATCCGGAAAAGGATCAACATTGATATTGGGGAGACCATTTCTAATGACGGCAAGGACGAAGATTGACGTACATGCCGGAACACTCTCTATGGAATTCGGTGACACGTTGGTGCAATTCAACATTTTTGAAGCCATGAAGCACCCCCCCTGAAGATCACTCTCTCTTTGGCATAGACATAATGGAACAGTTGGTGGAGGAATACTTCCAACTAGACAGTTGCATTGAGGGAATGGAAGATCTTGCTAGAACTGCCGAAGCCAGTAGTTGCTCCAAGGCCGACCATAATGGAGTACTAAAGTCCCCAGACTCTGAGGATGATCAGAGTGACGTCAGCAACTTGGCATTTGAAAAAGAACTAACCAGGTTAATAAACCAAGTCTGCTACCCTAACCCTTCAGAGAGTGAGAATAGTGCAGAGGTAAAAGTTGCCGAGACTACGAAGCCTCTACCTGCACAATTGGCGACCTTATTCACGGCCGAAGTGAAGTCGGCCAAAGAAGGTCGAGTCAATGCAAGTTCAAAAGTCAACTCGGCCGACGAGTCAAACACACAAACTGACACACTAGCCGAAACCATCTCGGCAAGTAAGGACCAAACTCAATCCAAGAAGCTCATTGTTCTGCCCGGATCTGAGACCGAAACTGCACAAGCAGTCAGAGCCGACCTTAATCCGCCAAGAATCGAAACCATCCTTCCGCGTCGGTCAACGCAGCACAAGGCCGAGATTATGACGGCAATCCTAATGCCGAGTCTAGAACAAGCTAGCCAGACGGATCCGAGAGCTGGAACTCAGGATTCTCCAGTTCCATCTCCACCACCCACAGAGCTGAAACCATTGCCTAGCCACCTGAAATATGCCTTTTTGGACAATGAACAGCAGCTCCCGATCATCATTGCAAGCAACCTCTTCTCGGAGCAAGAAGACAAGCTGCTGGAAGTCCTTAGGCAATACAAACAGGCAATTGGGTGGAAACTTTCTGACCTTCCAAGTATTAACCCCTCCATATGCATGCACAGAATATTAATGGAGGAGGACATTAAGCCCATAAGGCAACAGCAACAAAGGATGAATCCTACCATTCTAGATGTGGTCAAGAAAGAAGTCACGAAACTGCTTGCTGCAGGCATCATCTACCCTATCTCAAACAGCCAATGGGTGAGCCTTGTGTAGGTGGTACCAAAGAAATCTGGAATAACCGTCATGAAAAACCAACAAGATGAATTGGTATCTACAAGGATTCAAAACAGCTGGCGGGTGTGTATAGATTACAGAAGGCTGAATTAGGCAACCCGCAAGGATCACTTCCCTTTGCCTTTTATTGACCAGATGTTAGAGAAAATAGTAGGGAAGTCCCATTACTATTTTCTGGATGGATTCTCAGGATACATGCAAATACACATAGCATCGGAGGATCAACATAAGACCACCTTCACATGCCCGTTTGGCACTTTTGCGTACACCCGCATGCCATTCGGCCTGTGCAACGCTCCGAGCACATTTCAACGTTGCATGATGAGCATCTTCTCGAATTTGCTACAGGACTGCATGGAGGTGTTTATGGATGACTTCACGGTGTATGCAGAATCATTTGACGCATGCCTGAACAACCTGTCCAAGGTGTTGAAGAGATGTATTGATACGAACCTGGTTCTCAACTTCGAAAAATGCCATTTCATGGTGACCGAGGGAATAGTGTTGGGACACCTAGTCTCCAATAGAGGCATCAAAGTGGACAAGGCGAAAATAGGCATAATCACTTCCCTTCCAAACCCCGCTTCTGTGCGGGAAGTTCGCTCATTCTTGGGACATGCAGGTTTTTATAGAAGGTTCATCAAGGATTTCAACAAAATAGCTCTGCCTCTATCCCAACTTCTACAGAAGGATGCGGATTTCAACTTTGATCAGCCCTGCATTGAGGCATTTCAGGAGCTAAAGAATAAACTCACATCTGCACCTATTCTGCAAGCACCAGACTGGGCCCTGCCATTTGAGCTCATGTGCGACGCATCCAATTCGGCACTAGGAGCTGTTCTCGGCCAGAGAGCGCGAGTCGACCAACCAGTCCATGCTATTGCGTATGCGTCCAAAACCATGGACTCGGCCCAGCAAAATTACACGACGACTGAGAAGGAACTTCTGGCAATTGTGTTTGCCTTGGATAAGTTTCACTCCTACCTTCTCGGTTCTAAGATAGTCGTGTTCTCCGATCACTCGGCTCTAAAGTACTTGCTGAAGAAGCCGGATGCCAAGCCGAGACTGATCCGATGGATGCTTCTTCTCCAAGAATTCGACCTGGATATCAAAGATAAGAAAGGTGTTGAGAATTCTGTAGCAGACCACCTCAGCAAGATTGAAAGAGAAAGCGAACAATTGCCTATCCGAGACGAGTTCCCTGACGAGCAACTCCTGCACCTCAAGACGGCCACACCATGGTTTGCAGATATTTGTAATTTCGTGGCAACATCTAAATTTCCACCCGAGGCATCTCGAACGTACAAAGAGAAAATCAGAAGTGATGCTAAGTACTACGTATGGGATGACCCCTATCTATGGAGATTATGCAGTGATAAGATCATTCGCAGGTGCATTCCTGATGCCGAGATCAAGTCGATCCTCCACTTCTGCCATTCGGCCCCTAGAGGAGGCCAATACGGCTCATCTCAGACTGCCAGGAAGGTGCTTGATTGCGGCCTCTATTGGCCTTCTATTTTCCAAGACGCTCATCAATTCGTCTCCACCTGCGACAGATGTCAAAAAGCAGGGATGGCCTCGAACCAAAGACATGAAATGCCCCAGCAACCCATCCTGTTGTGTGAAGTCTTTGACGTCTGGGGTATCGATTTTATGGGGCCATTCCCAATCTCCAATGGCTATTCATACATCCCTTTGCCGTCGATTATGTATCCAGATGGGTAGAAGCCATTCCCACCAGAACTAATGATGCCAAGGTAGTAGTGGACTTTCTTAAGTCCAATATTTTCTGCAGGTTTAGTGTCCCAAAAGCGCTCATCAATGACCAGGGGAGTCACTTCTGCAACAGAGCCATGGCCTCCCTTCTTCACAAATATGGGGTGGCACACAGGATAGCCACAGCATACCACCCCAAGACGAATGGGCAAGCTGAAGTGTTTAACAGGGAAATCAAGCATACTCTGCAAAAGATGACAAATCCCAACAGGAAGGACTAGAGTAGACTCCTTGAGGATGCTCTATGGGCACATAGGACCGCATACCGAACACCTTTAGGGATGTCTCCCTACCGGGTTGTTTTCGGGAAAGCCTGTCACCTTCCTGTGGAGCTAGAGCACAAAGCTTATTGGGCAGTTAAGCAATGCAACATGGCTTATGACCAAGCAGGAGAGCATAGGAAGTTCCAACTTCAACAATTAGATGAACTTCGCATGGAAGCCTATGAAAACGCCAGGATCTACAAGCAGAAAGTAAAAAAGTTCCACGACCAAAATATCCTGCGGAAAGATCTCCATATTGGCCAAAAAGTGTTGCTATTCAATTCCAGATTAAAACTCATAGCAGGTAAGCTTCGCTCCAGATGGGATGGACCTTTTGTTATTACTGACATATTTCCCAATGGTGCAGTGCAGCTAAGGGAAGAACAGACCAACCGCACCTTTCAGGTCAACGGGCACCAAGTCAAACCTTTCCTCGAAAGTCCAGCACCAACTGGAGAAAATACAGAGAGCATCTCCTTGACGGAACCGACTCCTCCTGATGGAACAGCCTAAGCCGACTTGGCCCTTTTCACATTGAGGACAATGCCGAAATCAAGTGTGGGGGGGGGGGTTCTGTCCATTTGGGAACTGATCATTCACGTCACATATGCCCTTCTCTTCTCTAACTTTTTTATTTCGTTTCTTACATATATACTATTTTAAGTCTCATTAGTAAGTTTGTGTTTAATAAAAGAGTCTGCTACAGCCGGAATGGCCTCAGCCTAGCAGAATTACGTGTCCAAAAAGAAGAGAGGAAATTCCTTGCTGAGTCCGAGAGTCTGACGAGCCAACAGAAGGAATCTCTTCATTCCCGAGCAAAAGCTGCCCTGCCTAAAGAGAGCCAAACCTCTGGGTCCCAAGTGGTAAGTGGCGGAAATGGGAAGAGGGAACCTTCAAAGTGAAGAAACAGAATCATCCAGTGTGAGAATTTGAGCCTTGCAACAGAGATGGCTTACACTCTGCCATCTCCCTTCTTTTTGAGTGATTTTTGCAAGCATGTTAATTGTGTGTGCTGAATTTTGCCTTAACTCTCTGGATACAACTGTTTTACACAAGCAAGAATGAAATGATCTAAGCCATATTTCTTATGAGCCTAGAGCCAAATAAGCTGTCCAAAAACAAGCTGACCCTTGTCACCCCTTTTGAGCCTAAATTGACCACTTTTCTTGCAGCTCACTACAAGCCAAGGCCAGAAAAACCATTCTTACCTCACCCTCGAGAAGCTGAGGAGCAGTGGAATCGTCTTGGGAGTGAGCTAGAATCAAGTGTGGGGGAAGTCTAGGGAGCAGAATTCGGTCAAAAGCAGCTGAAGATTTAGAAGGAGAGAAAATGGAATGAAAGAAAAGAAAAGAAAGTACATAAAATCAGAAAACAGGCAGCTGAAATAAATAAGCTGAAATAAACAAAATCAGCAAGCTGCATAAGTAGAAGAAAGAAAGAATGTAAAACGGCGAGGAAATAAAAACCAAAGGAGACCACAACAACCGGGACTGCCCTCATACTGGTTGCACTCACTCCCCATTGCTCCTCTCCTCACCGTGGGTCCTGAAGCTAGTTTTCTTACATCTATTCGACCCATAACCTCAACCTCGCTACAAGCCAGAAAAGTCCTAGTGATCATAACTGTTGTGTTTTGCAAGCGTAAGAAGAGAGCTCTGTCAAAATATGGTAATACCAATTCCATGCAATGTTGAGTGTAAACACAGCCCAGACACTTGAGAGAAGAGAGAGAATTGAGCACTTGAGAGAAGAGAGAGAGAACCAAAGGAAGTAGCTCCCTGATTGCATGAGTGTCTTGAACTAGGATGAAGAGAAGCCGACTCTGTAGAATCAGCTTAAGGAAATCAGACAGAAAAATTTCTCACTATGGTCACCCTTAATTAAGTCATATGTTTTGCCCAGGAGTGCAAAAGGCTAAGTGTGGGGGTTTGATGAGTCATAAAATGTACATCTTAAGTGGACCTAAGAAGGGCACCATTGAGCAACTCACGAGCTTAAAAGATGACTGTTAGCTAAGATCCAGATTAATGGCCTAAACTTGAGTAAAATATAATCTGTGCTTAATCCAGGTTTTTAGCTAACTATCTCTCCATTGCAGGTCCAGCCAAACTCAGCCCGCCATCAGAAGCCCAGGCCGAGAGCCTCTCGGCCAGGCCGAGACTCAACCCATGCAGGGAGCCCAGTTAGGTAGATCCAGGTGGAAACCCCTCGTCAGCCTATCGAGCCGCCTTGGGTCCAGCTCAACTCCACGTCACTACCTGGAGTAGCTTGCAACGCAAGTCACAGCAAGGGTAGAATAGGAATTGTACATGTAATTCTGTTAGCATCGTTAGCTGTGTCCACTCTTGTATAAATAGATAGAACTCTGAACGAATAGGGGCTTTTGGCATTCAAACTTTCCCGCATTCATCATTCCGAACTCTCTCGTTCTCTTCTCCTCCGCTCACGGTGGTACACAGTGCTGTTAATGGCGTTTCTCTCGATTGAGGAAATGCAAGCTAAGAACTGAGAGGCCGAAGGTTATTAGAGGAGACCGATTGGAGTACCAACGCACTCTGGTGGACCTGAACCTCAGCGCCTTAGCTAGCTGAGGTGAATCATCGCCGTCGTCCATGGCGATCGTCGTGGAAGAAGGAATCATCGAATCCAGGCCCTGTGTTTGTATTTTGCTTTCAATATTATGAGCATTTTCTGAATTCTGCACTACATTGCATTCCTGAAATTTAAGTTCAATTACTGCGTTGCGATTGCACCTAGTAATGGAACAATGTTAAACTAAGCCGATTGGAACTGGTTTAGCTAATTCAGTAGGTAATCACTTAACGATTGTTGATTGAGAATCTAAAATCAGTTTGAACTTAATCTCTGCCAACTGATGAGGTGGCAATTGTGTAAATCCTCGGTATGGTAAGGGATGAACCTTTGGCGATTGCCATAAGAACACTGGAGGCTGATAAGGATTGTAATTGGAGTGATTGAACCAGAAAGAACTTGATTATTGGAACTAAACACGAACACAGTAATAGCAATAGCATTAGGAGTAACGTAATTGCATTTGATTATAGTTAAGCTCTATTTTGATTCCAATTTCATTCCAACCCCCTTGTTTACCGCTTCCTAAGTCCGAGACAGAGATAGTCCACCTCTATAGCATCTGTCTACACTTAACCAAGACCAAGCCGGATCGTCTCTGGTGAGATCGACTCAGTTCAGTCTTTGTTGAGAGCAACTCGGCCATTGCTGAGACGAGTCGGTATTTTACACTTAGATTCTACTTCCGTTTTCTTCACACTAAATCACAACAGAACACACTGTGTCCTTGAGAAGAATGACCTAGGGTTAGCTACACTATAGTTAGATTTAGTTATTTGATAAGCGCGTAAAACGACTGTAAAAACGCCTATCATCATCGTGGAAGACAGATTCACTAAATTCATACCCTGTGTTTGTACTTTGTTCTTAATAATATAAGGAGTTTCTAATTCTAATCTCTAGTTTACGAAGCCTACACTATAATATGCTTGTTGTATCGTGATTGCACATTGTTTAGTGGACAAATGTTAGACTAGGCCGATCGGAACCGGTTTAACAACTTCAGTAGGTAATCGATTAGAGAACCTAAAATCAACTATGAACATAATTCTTGCCAACTGATGAGGTAATGATTGTGTAAATTCTCGGTATGGCAAGGGACGAATGTTTGGCGATTGTCATAAGAAAATCTCAGGTTGATATGAGGCATAACCTTGAGTGAAAGAACTAGAACCAATTGGATTATTGAGACTTAGAATGAACACAGTAGTAGCATTAGAGGTAGCCTAGTTTCGCTTGCATTTACATTCTTACTTAGCTTAATTTTTGTCCTACTTTACCTGCAACCAAACCCCCCCCCCTATTTCCTACATTTCAGTCCAAGACCGAGTCAGTCTGATTCTATTGCATCTATCTGCGCTTAGCCGAGATCATGTTGAATACGTCTCTACCGAGACCATATCAGACCAATTCTTGCCAAGAGCAACTCAACACCTAGCTGAGAGTGAGTTTGCGTTATACACTTGAGAGTTCCCGCATTACTTTAGTTTTCACACAAAAGTCATAATTGAGTGCATTGTGTCCTTGAGAGAATTCGACCTAGGGTTGACTATGCTATAGTTAGCTTTAGTTTATTTGATGCACGTAAGGATGACTAAACACAAGCTTATCAAATTAGCATCGTTGCTGGGGACACCAGTTCCTTTGTGACTTTGTGTGCCAAAACTAAGTAAAACTGAATCCCGAGTCTGTGGAATGTTTTGTGTGTCAGTGGAGTCATAGAGTCTAATTTGAGTCCATGTCTATTTTGATTTGGATCCTAAAATAATAGAGCATGCTAAGTATGTGTTAATTTTTGTGCATGAGTTTGACTGCTAAGATAACAAACAAAATAATAGCCATTTCTACATCATTGACATCATTTCCTTTTCTGCATAATTGATTCTATTTTCTGACAGCTACTTGTTTTCTACTTCCTGATTTGCATAACTGATTAATTTTTTCTTCATAACTGAATTTTTCGTTACTATTGCTGATTTGTACAACTAACAATAACTCTTCTGCATAGGTAACTTGCATTTTTTGCATGATTTAGTATGATGCATGACTAAGAGTAGTTCTGACCCATTGTATGATTTAGATCCTGAGATAGAAATAGCTTTACATAGGTTCAGAAAAGCTAGGAATCTAGTAGTAAGTAATAGTAATAGTTTGATTCGGTTTTCTAACAACTACTTGTTTTCTGCTTCGTGATTTGCATAACTGACTTTAATTTCTTCTGCATAACTGATTTTTTCGTTACTGTTGCTAATTTGTACAACTAACAATAACTCTTATGCATGGATAACTTGCATTTTCTGCATGATTTAGTATAAGGCATGACTAGGAGTAGTTCTAACCCATTGTATGATTTAGATCCTGAGATAGAAATAACTTTACGTAGGTTGAGAAAAGCTAGGAATCTAGTAGTAAGTAATAGTAACAGTTCTAATTCTGTTTCTAGTTCTAACAATAGTAGTCCTGTTACTAACGATTCTAATTCTGTTGAATACAGTAGCACTAAAAATTTTGCAGAGCTGGAATAGATGGAGAACGATGATCGAACTCTGAAGGAGCTGGCTACACCAGATGTGGTGTACTAACCTTGGTGCATCCAGTATCCACAGTTGGAACCAGCTCAGACATACGAACTGAAATCTGATCTTATACATTTGTTGCCTAAATTTCATGGTCTTGTAGGAAAAGATCCCTACAAGCACTTGAAGGAATTCCACGTGGTCTGTTCCACAATGAGGCCGTAGGGGATACCGGAATATTACATCAAAATGAAGGCGTTTCCATTCTCCCTAAATGGAACTACAAAAGATTGGTTGTACCTACAATCGGTTCTCTTCAACACTTGGGGAGATATTAAGTGCTTATTTTTGGATAAATTCTTTTCGGCATCCAGAATCGCAACCATCAGGAAGGAAATCTGTGGGATAAGGCAACATTTTGGAGAAACTCTGCATGAATACTGGGAAAGATTCAACAAGTTGTGTGCCACATGTCCACATCATCATATCAGTAAGCAATTACTGATCTAGTATTTCTATGAAGGTCTAACGATGATGGACCGAAGCATAATCGATGCTGCTAGTGGAGGAGCATTGATGGACAAGATGCCAGCAGCAGCAAGGCACCTGATCTCTAATATCAAGGCACCTGATCTCCAATATGGCAAGCAATACACAACAGTTTGGGATCAGAGGAGCCAGCCAACCCCGAATGGTGAATGAAATCGATGCAGTGGATAACCTGAGACTAGAAAACCAACTGACCGAGTTGACATCATTGGTGAGGCAACTTACTGTTGGACAACACCAACCAAGCATAACAGCCAAAGTATGTGGCATATGTACTTCTGCGGAGCACCCTACTAATATGTGCCCCACATTGCAAGAAAATGAGTCGGACTATCCAGAGAGTGTTGGAGCAATAGGTGGTTACCAGTATGGGAAGCAACTGTATTAGAGTCGGCCATTTGATAATCAGTAGTTTGGAAGGAAACCAATTCGGGCAAGGCCGAGTCAAGGGCCATATGCAGCTCAGCGATTTGGACCTTCCCTGAATGCAACTCAAGGTCCAACAGGTTATCGACAACCAACTCTGCAATACTAGGCACTGCCGTTCCAGCAGTAACAACAACAGAGAATGCCAACTCAAGGCAACTCACCGTCTCTGGAAGACCTGATGAAGCAATTAGCAACTAGTAACCTGGAGTTCCAGCCAACCATGAGTTCCAAGAATATGCAATTCCATCAAAATATGAATGCCGCCTTCAAGACCTCAAGATGAAAATAGAACAATTAGCCAACACTATAAGCCAATTATAGTTGGCTGGATCTAGCAACCTACCCTCACAAACAATTACAAATCCGAGAGGGAATTCGAGTGCAGTTACTCTAAGAAGTGGAAGAGAATTGCCATAGCCAGCACCGCAATAGTTTTCGAGATCGACTGATGTCGACTCTAAGTCGGATGCTGACTTATAGGCACTTTAACAAGACAAAACTGCCCCATTATCGTTTCCAACTTGAACCTTCTCAGCAAGGAAGCCTAAATTCGATGAAGAGTTGTTGGGGATGTTTCGGAAAGTGGAAATCAACATTCCACTCCTAGATGCCATAAAGTATATTCCCAAGTACGCAAAATTCCTCAAGGAATTGTGTGTGCACAGGAGGAAAAAGATGAAAGAAGGAGTGGAAGTAGAAGGTATAGTGTCGGTGTTGACCAGAAACGAAGACTTCACTACAGGAGCCCAACAAGCAAAGCCAAAGAAATGCCGAGACGCTGGAATTTTTTCTATCCCATGCACCATTAGCGATTGTACCTTGGCCGATGCCATGCTAGACTTAGGAGCTTCAATCAATGTCATGCCAACATCAATTTACAAATCCTTGAATTTTGGTGATCTGGAACCCACCGGGATGACAATACAACTAGCAAATAGAAGTGTTGTCCAACCTTTGGGCGTCCTAAAAAATGTACTTGTCCAAGTTAATGAGCTGATTTTCCTAGCCGACTTCAATGTGCTAGATATAGAGGACGAGATATCAGGGAAGGAATCCACCTTAATCTTGGGGCGACCATTCCTCATGATTGCCAGAACAAAGATTGATGTGCATGTCGGGACTCTTAATGGAATTTGGTAACACCCTAGTGCAATTTAACATTTTCGAATATGAAGCACCCCACCAAAGACCGTTCACTCTTTGGCATGGATTTGATTGATGAACTAGTTAAGGAGAATCTTCAACTAGATAGCAGAAACGAAGATATTTCCGATTTTGCTGGAGATACTGATTCATTTCATTGCTTAGGGTCCATAACAGAAGGAGTCGACTATGATGAATTATGGGAAGTACACAATCTTTCCAACTTCGAGGATGATAACACTGACCTTGCCGACTTGAGTCAAGAAGCTAAATTGCTCAAATTATTAGACCAAGTGTGCAAGCATGAGAAACTAGAGTGTTCGCATAATGCAGATGTTCAAGTTGCTGAGACCAAAAAGTTATTCCCATTATAAGTGGCAACAATGTTCACAGCCATGTATGAGTCAGTCAAAAAAGGTCGAGATCGAGAGAAGACCGAAGTCAACTCGGCCAAAAAGACAAGTGTCAAGGTCGACCTGATTGTGCATACACGAGCCAAGACCATCTCGGCTAGTAAAGACCAGAAGCAAGCAAGAGCAAAATTTGTTTCGAATAATCAAATCTAGAACCATGTTCCATCCGGATGTAATGCTAGTGTAAGACAATGCACAAAGTCCGACCCCAATCCGATAAGATCCGATTCTATCTTGGTCAATAGGAGTCGGTCACAACAGCAAAAGGCCGAGATCATGTCGACACACCTGGTGCCAAGTTCAATTCAAGTCGGCTAGTTGGATCCGAAAACAAATAATGATAACTCTTCATCTCTGCCACCACCCATGGAATTAAAGCCATTGTCGAGTCATTTGAAATATGCCTATTTGGATACTAAACAACAACTTCCAGTCATCATTGCAAATAATCTCCACCAGAAGCAAGAAGATAAATTGTTGCGCGTCCTAAGGCAACATAAGAAGGAAATCGGGTGGAAACTATCTAACCTTCCAAGGATAAACCCCTCCATCTGCATGCATAGAATTTTAATGGAGGAGGAAGCTAGGCCCAAAAGGAAATAGCAAATAAGGATGAATTCGACCATCCTAGACATGGTCAAGAAAGAGGTGATGAAACTGCTGGCTGCAGGGATCATCTATCCCATCTCAGACAGCTAGTGGGTTAGTCTTGTGCAAGTAGTACATAAGAAGTCTGGGATGACCGTCATGAAAAACCAGCACGATGAGTTGGTACCTATGCGGATTCAAAACAATTGGCGAGTCTGTATCAACTATAGAAGATTAAATCAAGCTACTCACAAGGAGCATTTTCCTTTACCTTTCATTGATCAAGTCTTGGAGAAACTTACAGGAAAATCCCATTACTGTTTTCTGGATGGTTTCTCTAGATATATGCAAATCCACATTGCACCTGAAGATCAACGCAAAACTACCTTCACTTGCCCATTTGGTACCTTTGCGTACACTCGCATGCCATTTGGCCTATGCAACGTGCCAGTACATTTCAACGTTGCATGACAAGCATCTTCTCGGACCTGCTATAGGATTGCATAGAGGTGTTTATCAATGACTTCACGGTGTACACTGATTTGTTTGATGCATGTCTAGAAAACCTATCCAAGGTGTTAACGAGATGTATTGATACAAATTTAGTACTCAACTTTGAAAAATGCCACTTCATGGTGACCGAGGGAATTGTGTTCGGACATCTGGTATCCAACATAGGCATCAAGGTTGACAAATTAAAGATTGACATCATCACCTCTCCTCCAAACCTCGCTTCTGTGCGGGAGGTTTGCTCATTTTTGGGACATGCAGGATTCTACAAAAGATTTATCAAGACTTTCAGTAAGATTGTCTTGCCACTATCCAAACTACTACAAAAGGATGTGAAATTTAACTTTGATCAGCCCTACGTTGAAGCATTTCAGGAGCTAAAGAACTGACTCACATCCACCCCTATCCTTCAAGCACCTAACTGGGAGCTGCCATTCGAGCTTATGTGTGATGCATCCAATTCGGCATTAGGAGTCGTCTTAGGCCAAAGAGCTAGCGTCGGCAAACCAGTGCATGTGATTGCTTATGCGTCCCAAACAATGGACGCAACCCAGTTAAACTACACAACAATTGAAAAAGAGCTGCTGGCAATTGTATTTGCCTTGGACAAATTTCGTTCATATTTATTGGGCTCCAAAATCGTTGTGTTCTCAAACCATGCTACATTGAGATTCTTGCTGAAGAAGCTAGATGTAAAGCTGAGATTGATTCGGTGGATGCTTCTCATCCAAGAATTCAACATAAAAATCATATATAAGAAGGGTGATGAGAATTCGGTAGCAGACCATTTGAGTCAGATTGACAGGGGGAATGACCCGATGCCTATCAGAGATGAATTCCCAAATGAGAAACTACTACACATCAACACGCCTACACCATGGTTTGTAGATATCTACAACTTTGTGGTAGCATCTCAGTTTCCACCAGAGGCATCTCGACTATACAAGGAAAGACAAGCGATGCCAAATACTACATATGGGACGATCCTTACCTATGGAGACTTTGTAATGATCAAGTTATTCGCAGGTGCATTCCTAACGTCGAGGTCAATTCGGTCCTCTAGTTTTGTCATGCAACACCTGGAGGTGGCCATTATGGATCAACTCAGACGGTCAGGAAGGTACTTGATTGTGGGTTCTATTGACCCACCATTTTTAGAGATGCCTATCAATTTGTCTCCACCTGTGAAAAATGCCAAAAAGTTGGAGTGGCCATTAGCAAAAGGCATGAGATGCCCCAACAACCCATCCTGTTCTACGAAGTTTTTGATGTTTGGGGTATTCACTTCATGGTGCCATTCCCAGTCTCCAATGGTTACGCATACATTCTGCTTGTCGTAGACTACATATCAAGATGGGTAAAGGTCATAGCCACCAAAACCAATGATGCTAAGGTTGTAGTGGATTTTTTGAAGTCTAATATCTTCTGCCGGTTTGGTGTGCCGAAAGTGCTCATAAGCGACCAAGGTAGTTACTTCTGCAACAGAGCCATGTCCTCTTTAATCCACAAGTGTAGGGTTGTGCATAGAGTTTCCACAGCTTATCACCCCTAGACAAACGACCAAGCTGAAGTTTTTAACAAGGAAATAAAGAAAACGTTGCAAAACATGACCAATCCCAACAGGAAGGACTGGATCCGACTCCTTGAGGACGCTCTTTGGGCACATAGAACTACATACCGAACTCCATTGGGGATATCCCCCTACCAGATTGTCTTTGATAAATCCTATCATCTCTTGGTGGAAACAGAACACAGAGCTTACTAGGCAATTAAGCAGTGCAACCTAACATATGACCAAGCATGGAAGCAAAGAAAATTCCAGCTACAAGAATTGTACGAACTCCGCTTGGAAGCTTATGAGAACTCTCGGATCTATAAGTAGAAAGTCAAGCAATTTCACGATCAACAGATCCTGAAGAAAGAATTCAAAGTCGACCAGAGAGTACTCCTGTTCAACTCACGTTTAAAGCTCATCGCAAGTAAACTCCATTCTAGATGGGATGGACATTTTGTTATCACTAACGTTTTTCCCTATGGTGCAGTCAAACTAAAGGATGAATGTGCCAACAACACCTTTCATGTCAATGGGCATACAGATCAAGCTATTCCATGAAGGTCCAACACCAATAGTGGGAAACATGGAGACCATCTCACTAATGGAACTAACTCTGCCAAATGAAACACCTTGAGAAAGTCTCAAGAGCCCCTCTGTATTCATGCCATGCATTGAGGACAATGCAACATTCAAGTGTGCGGGGAGAGTGTAGCCATCCAAGGCTTGCTGAACTCTATGCTTGGAATTTTCTGTTCTGTTCTTGAAATTTCAAACTCCATGTCAACTCAATTCTAACTGTTTATATCTGTTTTGTTACTTTAGTTTTGGTTTTCTCTCCCATTTTAGCTCTCGTTTCGATTTTATTTCAGTCCAATTTTTCGCAAGTATCATTTTCCTTTGTTTAGAATAAAAAGCTGTTCAAGTTGAATTTGTTCCGACTCTGGCTCCAACTCGGTTGAATTCGGACCGACTTCGATTCGACCAAGTCAGTTTCAATTTGCATTTATTCTGATTTTTGTTTTGTTTTCCCTGACGGAATTCTGATTTCTGATTGTTGAGAAAATGCTTTGAAAAAGAATTTAAATCAATTTCTTTAGTATTGGACGAAACAGTAAAAAGCAATGTAGAACCCTAGAGGAAAGGTTTATCAAACTTGACAGGGAGTGAAATTTCTGCATCTTTGGGCAGTAGGTGGTTGAAAAACATAAAAAGATAAACCATTAGTGTAGAGCAATTAGCCATATGAGAATTTTTGAGCCTGTGTACATATAAATGGCTTTGCATCTTGTCATTCTCTCCTTTCTTGTGTGATTTTTGCATTCTTGTTAGCTGTGTATTTTAGATCTTGTGTTGACTCTGTAGATATATCTAGGTTCGCATGCAGGAATGAGATGATCTAGGCCATGTTTCTATTAAGTCCCGAGCCAAATGAACCTACCTTGTAAATTTTATCCATTGTTTACCCTCTTTGAGCTTGAATAATCATTTTTTCTTATATGACAGCTCATTACAAGCCAAAGCCGAAAAACCATGATCAACCTCAACCTTAAGGGACAGAGGAGCTTTGGAATTGTTTTGGGAGTAGGTCATGTTCAAGTGTAGGGGAGACACCAGGGGACATAGCAAGATTAGTTTACCCAAAAGGGTTCAAAAGGAAAAGAAAGAAAAACAAGTGCAAGATAAAGCAAAGAGAAACAAGGAAGCAGGCAAAAGTCATAAGTTGTAACAAAAATACAGCATAATCTGCAAAACAAGAAGTGAAAAAAAAAAGAAGAAAAAAAAAAGGGAAAAAGGGAAGAAGGGAAAGAAAAGAATTTAGCAAGAAATGTTGCAAGTAGAATCGTAGTGTCCTAGGGATATCCCCCATACTCGCGAACTTACTCCCTATTGCTCCTCTCTTCCCTATGGTTGGAAAAATCACATTTTCCCATCCTATACCCACCTTTAACCTTGGCCACGTTAGAAGCCAAGAAGAAAGTCCTTTTGATCATGACTGCATGTGTTTTTTGAGGGTGTGGAAGGAGAGGCCAGTCAAGGTCTGGTAGTACCAGTTGCATGGGATGTTCAGTGTATATACAAACTCAAACACTTGAGAGACTGAGAAAATATTTTCCTAAGAGAGAGCTCTGTCACTCTCGGTCATCCTTTGATGTTTGTAGGTCGCTTATCTGCCTTGGATGTGGAAAGAGTAATTTTCATAGATTGTGTGAATATCTCAATCTTGGGGTGACTGAGTGCTGACTTTGTTTTGCCTGGACTTAAGAAATTCATTTGAAAACGTTTCGCTTTTAAAAATCTCCTTTGATGATTAAAACCTGATTTTGCCCAAGAGTGCAAAAGTGTAAGTGTGGGGGTCTGATAAGTCATATTTTATACACCTTACATGGACTTAGGATGGGTGTTTTTGAGACTATTTGATGCTTAAGAATTGAGTCTTAGCTAAGATTCATATTATGGACCTAAAAATAGGGAAAGTATAAATTTGTGCTAATTTGAGGGTCTTAGCTAATAAAAGATTCATTCCTTTTTGCAAGACATAAAGCATTGATCTTGGCCAATCAAGAGAGCCTTGGTCCAGGAGAGCCATCCCGGCTAGACCGACTCCTTCCTGGACCGGCCAACTCTGCAGTCCAACAGCCCAATAGGAGCGACCTAGATGTGTAGGTAGGCGACCCAGCCTAGGAGCCAACGTAGCTCCAAGCCAGCTCAGCTGCCATATCACCTCTAGAGAAGCTTGTAGCACAAGGAGAATCTTTAGGAGGGTAGATTAGGAAATACAATCTATAATTCTGTTAGGAAGTTGTTAGGTGTAGTGTGTGTCATAAGAAATCCCAACTCGTGTACATATAGGAAGAGTTGGGCACGTTGTAAGGTTGTTAAATTCATACCTAAGTCCTATACGTCACACACTCCATTTTTCTCGCTTACATTTCCATTCTCACTGTGGTGCACGATGCATTTAGTGGTGTTTCTCTCGATCAAGGAGACACAGGTCAAGAACTGAGAGGCTAAAGGTTGTTAGAGGGGACTACTTGGCTTACCATCGCACTCTAGTGGACCTGATCCTCAGCGTCTTGGCTAATAGAGGTGAACCATCACCGTTCGTCCATGGTGATCGTCGCGAAAGACAAACTCACTAAATTTATACCTTGTGTTTGTACTCTGTTCTTAATAATATAAGGAGTTTCTAATTCTAATCTCTGGTTTACGAAGCCTACACTATAATCTGCTTGCTATGTCGCGATTGCACATTGTTAAGTGGACAAACGTTAGACTAGGCTGATCGGAACCAGTTTAACAACTTCAATAGGTAATCGATTAGAGAGCCTAAAATCAACTATGAACATAATCCCTACCAACTAATGAGGCAGAGATTGTGTAAATCCTCGGTATGGTAATGGACGAATGTTTGGCGATTGTCATAAGAAAATCTCAGGTTGATATGGGGTGTAACCTTGAGTGAAAGAACTAGAACAAATTTGATTATTGAGACTTAGAATGAACACAGTAGTAGCATTAGAGGTAGCCTAGTTTAGCTTGCATTTACATTCTTACTTAGCTTAATTTCTGTCCTAATTTACCTGCAACCAAACCCCCCCTTATTTCCTGCATTTTAGTCCGAGACCGAGTCAGTCCGATTCTATTGCATCTGTCTACGCTTAGCCTAGATCATGTCGGATACGTCTCTGCCGAGACCATATCAGACCAGTCCTTGCCAATAGCAACTCGGCACCTATCCAAAAGTGAGTCTGCATTCTACACTTGAGAGTTCCCACATTATTTTAGTTTTCACACAAAAGTCATAATTGAGTGTACTGTGCCCTTGAGAGAATTCGACCTAGGGTTGACTATGCTATAGTTAGATTTAGTTTATTTGATGCACGTAAGGACAACTAAACACAAGCTTATCAAGGAGTACCACAAAAAGATGGAGATTGACCGATTGAGAACCCATCTTAAGGAGAGTGAAAAAGCCACTAGGGCTAGATTTCTGCATGGGTTAAATAAGGAGATCTAGGATGTGGTACAGTTGTAGAATTATGACACTCTAGGAAAGTTGGTGCATCAGATCGTGAAGGTAGAAATGAAATTGAGGAAGAGGAGTGCATCTAGGAGGTCCATAGTTAGCTCTAATAGTTGGAGTGGAAGAAATAGGGAGAAGGAGAACGTTAAAAGTGTCAAAAGTCCTAAGAAGGGGAGTGAACGCTTCCAAGGCTGAAAGGAGAGCTCCATTACATCTTAACCTAGCGCCCCTCGAACAAGTAGCATTTAGTGTTTTAAGTGTCTTGGCAAAGGCCATATAGCTTCTCAATGTCCTATTAGGAAAGCTATGATTGTGAAAGATGATGGAGAGGTGTCAAGTGAGAAATCACATTGAAAGACATTTACCTCTAGTGAATTTGAGAGCCATATTAGTGATTCCCACTATGAGACTTGATGGTAAAGAGGTTGATGGGTAGCCAGATGGAAAATGAAATTGAGACAAAAAAGGAGAACATTTTCCATTCCAAGTGTCTAGTCTTGGGTAATTTGTGTTCCATAATCATTGGTTAGGGGAGTTGTCTGAATATGGCTTGTGAAAGACTTGTTAAGAAGTTAGCCTTACCTACTTTTGTACATCCAAGACCATATAGGCTTTAGTGGCTTGGTGAGCATGGAGAATTGATTGTGAATAGGAAACTTGAAGTGGCATTTAACATGGGAAGGTATGAGGATAAGGTATTGTGTGATGTGGTGCCAATGGAGGCCACACACCTATTGTTAGGTAGGCCATGGCAGTTTGAAGGAAGGTGATTCATGATGGAGTCACAAGCAGGTTCACATTTGTACATATGGGGTAGATGGTAGTTCTTAAACAAGTGTCTCCAAGAAAGGTTCAGGAAGATCAAAATAAAATCAGAGAAAAAGAAAAAAAAAAGAAAGGGAGGTTAAGAAGAGAGAAACTAAAACAAAAAGAGAAAAAAATGAGAAAAGCAAGAGTGTGAGAGAAAATGTAGGAATAAAATATCCAACCAAGAGTGGTAAAAAGCAATAAAGAGGAAAAAGGAAGGAATCCCTACTAGTTGGCCCTAGGGAGGTGAGAAAGGTCCTCTTGACCAAGAGGGGGCCTTTATATGCTATGCCCACTAACATGTTATTACATCCTTCTCCTTCTTATTTGGTTTCTTTGCCTATAGGTATGAAAGACTTGTTGAAAGAGTTCAAGGACGTGTTCCTTGAACACATACCCCTTGGGTTGCCACACTTAAGGGGTATAGAACACCATATTGACCTATCTCTTGGAGCAACACTACCTAACAAGGATGAATATAGGATGAATCTTGAAGAAGGAAAGGAAATACAAAAGCAAATGGGAAATGACAGAAATGAACTTAATGAGATTATGGATGGATCCTATTGTGAAATGCCTTAAGAGTTATATGTATGGATCCTTGAGTAGAGGAATTAATTTTGAAAGTTTATTGTAGGTGTTTGAATTTTTAGAAGTGTTTAAGAATGTTAAATTGTGTGAAAGATTTCATAGAGATCATTAGAGAATAGCCCTGGGCATCTTCAAAATATTGGAGTTTATAGAATGTGTATTTTGGTGATGTTCCCTTAAACTATGTTAGCTTTAATACAAAAATTAATTACCTTGCTTATGATTCCAACATTCATATCTTTGATCTTGGAGGAACATGGATTTAGTCTTCTTATGAATAATTTCCCTTTCTTTTGACATATGACTTATCCTTGTCTTTGTTCTTGTAAGAACTCAAAAAATGAATTTGAGGTCAATTCTCTTCAAGAAGAGGAGGATGATGCATATATGGAAGGATCAACCCCTACACTTGAAAGACCTATCACTAAGGGAAGGATTAAGAGAATCCAAGAGAAAGTACAACACAATTTTCTACTCTCAAGGACCAAGGAAAAGACCAAGAAGGCCACACTTTGTACCATTTGTCCAATTGTCTTATGGGCAATGTATAGGGCTAGAAACACTTTGTTTTTCTTGTACTTTTCCTTGTATTTCTCCTTGTATTTCTAGTACATTACACATAGGATAAGGATAGCCTTATATTTGTATAGGATGAAAGTGTTTCATTTGGATAAGGAGGTTATCCTAACCACCTAACCATATCCTAATCACCTAACCACCCAACCATATACTAACCACCTAACCATATCCTAATAGCCTAATCCAACCACTAATCAAGTCTATTTGAGGACCCTGTGTACTTACACTTGTAACTTTTGTCATTTTGATTTTTGAATGCAAGGTGTTTTGCACTTGTGTTTGAGCTTTCTCTCTATTCTTGGCTTGAACAAGAAACCTCTATTCCCATCAAGCATCCATGGTGCTCATGGAGAATCTCACTACTCTTATCTAGTTCATCATCGAATTAGTGGCGAGAATCCATTCCTTTCTTTACCATCTTTTTCCTTTCTTTCTTACTAATTTCCGCATTTCTTGCATCCTCTTGCGTTTCTTGAATTTTATTGCATGCTAGACTTGATTGATGATCCAAGGCTACATCATTCCTAAAGTTGTTCTCCCATCTTGATCCTCTCTTGTGCTTCCACATAGATTGGATCTTTCTTGAAATGAAGTAGAGTTCATCCTCATTAGAATAATTTTGGTAAGATGTGTTTCAACATGATTCCTCTCCCTTAAAGGCTTTTGATGTTGAGCCTTTAGAAGACTTTTGAGCTTTGAGGGCTATAGACTTTCATTTTCGTTGCCTTTCATCTTTATTTATCTCCATCTCATGAAACTTTGAGTGTGCCCAAAAGTTCTTCCATGAGAAGCTTCTTAAGTCCTTTGGACGCTCTCAAGGCTGTGCAACCTGTGGTCTCCATCTTCTAGGAAAACTACTCAAAATTTTTGTTATGTAATCATAATTATTATGAGTTTTTCTTAGTGATCTAAAATTACTAATAATGGTTTGCAATCTTCCAAACATTAGATCAATGGTTTCATTATCTTTCATTTTAAACAATTCATATTATTGTACTAGCATACTAAGTTTAGAGTCTATTACTCGAGACGTACCTTTGTAGGCTAGAGCAAGAGTGTCCCACATTTCTTTGGACTACTTGCAATTGTGGACTTTCTCATATGCTGATTCTATTAAAGGACACGTGAGAAAGTTTCTAGCCTTTGACTTTAGAAGGTACCTTGTCTTCTATTCTTCATTACACAAAGATCTTGGAATCTCGAAGATCTTGGAATCTCTACTCCTTCTTTATTGGTAGGGATATAATTGTCATTTTCAACTACATCACATGTGTGAATGTGACATGCATCAAAGAATGTCATCATCCTTTATTTCCAATAATCTAGTTTTGGCCTTTGAACTAAGGAGGTCTACTCACTATGTGTTCTTTAGTTTCCATAGCTTTTAGGATCATTTCCCCTACACCATTAAATGCTCAACCCCTAAAGGATGAGCTTTGATACCAATTGAAGGAAAAGATAACACACAAGAATGGGGTGTTGAATTGTGTGTGTGATTTTTGAAAGCTTTTCACAAATTTAAAGGATTTAAAACACAGTTTGATATGGTCATCCAAAAGGAGCGTCCAAACTGGTAATCCAATAGGGACCGTCCAAAGAAGTGCAAAAATAAAAGAGTGAGGGTAAGAGAGAAAAACACACAAAGATTATACTAGTTTACTAAAATAAAGTTGCATCTAGTCCCATTAACACTAAGGAATTTCACTAAGTCTATTTGACTTACAACCAAGTATTCTCTACCTCTCCAGGCATTCCAACCCTTGTAATCTACCTAATTGCAAAAAAAAAAAACAAGTATTCTTTATCACTTAGCCTCTTTAGGCTATCACACCAACTCAATGAGTTTTGCAATGAACTCTACTCACACATTGAGTGTATTACAATACAATTCACAAAGACTTAGATTTACTAAGCTAAGTAAGTTATACAAAGAGTGAAAGAAAGTGTCGTCCAAAAGTTACTTTAAGAGCATAAGAGTGTTTCATGTTATTTTCGTTCTTTTTCATTTTCAAATTCCCTACTCTGTTCAATCTTAATCCATCCCTTCTTATAGCATGTTAAAATTTGAATGTTGCTTGTGCATGAGGAGTGGTTAAGCCAACATTAAATACTATAGTTTTGATTTTTGTAGAGCTTCTGCAAAGGCTCTTCATTTTCTAAAGACAGAGAAGATTGTGTTAGGAAAAAGCTACTTTTCTTTAAACTCTACGTGTTGTCTACTATTGAGGAGCGAGGAAGCTTCTATTTGTTCCTTTTGAATGGAGTCGAAATCTAGGCTTCCTTTTAAAAGACTTGACTTGTATTATAAAATCTTTGTTGTTATTCTTTATTGATCTAAAGACTTAACACGTTGTCAAACAGTATATTAGGCAGATATTTGAACATTGGATCAAGCCAATCAATTCTTTATACTAATAAAAGAATTCACAAAATAAGATAAGCAAGATAAACAAAGTCTACACTTTTAAGAAAGATACTTCCTGATTTGGAGCAATGTAGTTGTTCCACCTTTTGAACAATCTCTGCTTTTGACAACAGAGGTGTCTTTGTTCACTTGTGGAAGGTGAACTCGCCATTGGACGTCATACTCTTCTATGCATTGGATGAGTCCTTGGGACGTTGAGCTCTCATATTGGATGTTGAGTTCTTCTTTGGATGGTGAAAATGTCCTTTGGACTATAAGTCTCTTTTTGGACAATGAGTCCCTCTTTGGACAACCACCACGTCTATTGACATTGAGCTCTCCTATGGACCCTTGACTTCGTCTTTGGATGTTGATTCCCTCTATAGAAGTTGAGCTCTCATTTCAAACGATGATTTTCTCTATTGGCATAGAATGTCCTTTGGACAATGAGTATCGCTATGGATATTGGGAATGTCCTTTGGACAACGATTTACTTTATGGACGTTGGAAATGTCCTTTGGACGACAAGTGACTATATGGACATTGAGCACATCTTTGGATGCTAAAAATATCCTTTGGAAGATGAGTCAGACTATGGACATTGGGAGTATCCTTTGGATGGTGAATGACTATATAGACACTGAGTCTTGCTATGGATGCTGAAAATGTCCTTTGGACAGTGAGCTCCTTATGGATATAGTAGATGAAATTCTAATATAAAATTAGTTTCCCTTAAATAGATGCTTTCTAAATTTTAAGTCCAATAACCTATAGTTCTTCTAAAATCTAAGGAACAATGGTTAATCATAGTATATTATCCATTTCCATAATGTTTGTTATCATCAAAACACTTGAGTCGTTTTAGAGGCATAAACTTATGTTCTAACAAAGAAGAGATCATCCAAAAATTGAAATTATTTCACTATTCCAATCAGAAGGAATCTCTCGTAAAAGCATAAAGTGTTGTTTATCTTGCTTATCTTGTCTCATGAACTCTTTCATTCATACAAAGAGCTAATTATCTAGATTCAATGTTCAAATGTCTACCAAATATACTATTTGAGAACGTGTTAAGCTTTTAGATTGACGAAGAACAACAACAAAGATTTTATAATACAGGTCAAGTCTGATAAAAGGAAGCCCAGATTATGATTCCATATGGAAGGAACCAATAGAATCTTCCTCACTCGTCAATAGTAAACAACTCATAGAATTTAGAGAAAATTAGTTTTTTCTTTATGCAACCTTTCTGTGTCTTCAAAAAAAGAAGTCTTTGCATAAGTACTACAAGAAGCAATCATGTAGCATTTAATGCAAATCCAACCACTCCTCATGCAAAACGCAACGTTCAAATTTTTATATGCTATATAAAGAGATCTATCAAGCTCAAAAGTAGATTAAGCTACGCTACAACGCATTTTATCAAAAAAAGAAAAAACACTCTCTTACGCTTTGGATGATTGTCATGTAAAACTTTATTTGTGAAGCAAAGTAAAGTTTGTGCTTTCGATTGTAAACGTTCACTAAATTTCAAAGAGGATAAATTAGTGTAATAGCCTGAAGAGGATAAAACACTCTCTTACTCTTTTTTAAAAAGATTTACTAAATTAGTGTAATAGCCTGAAGAGGATAAATTTCAAAGAATACTTAGGTCTCTTATAATCAGGTGGATTACAAGGGTTGGAATACTTGGAAAGCTAGATAATACTTGTTTCTAAGTCAGTTAGACTTAGTGAAATTCCTTTGTGTCAAAAGAACTAAGCGTAGCTCTGTTGAAAGAGTGAATTGGTATAATCTTTGTACGTTTTTCTCTCTTACCCTACACTCTTTTATTTCAACACTCCTTTGGACAACCAGTTTGGATGATCCCTTTGGACGACCATATCAAATTGTGTTTTTAAATCCTTCAGTTTTGCGAAAAGCTTTCAAAAATCACAAATACACAATTCAACCCTCCCTCCCCCCCATATCAATAGGATAGCCTTAGGACAAAGACCATTGGATAGCCCAACCTACTTAGCCATTTTTGGTCTCCAAATTTGTGGTTAAGGCTAATCTTGTTTTGGTTGCTAAGTTAGGGATAGGGCTAGTTTTGCTTATTGGACCCTATGTGTTTCAAACCTTTTCATGGGCCTTAAGCATGATTAGTGAAGCCCACTTAGTCATTAATCATGCTTTAAAAGGATCCCCCATGCAAGGGTGTAAGAAATTTTGATTCATTTTTTCCTAAAGGAATAAAGCAGTGTTGTTGCACTTTCAGTTCTCTCCTTCTTAGATTTCCCAAGAAATCCATTCTCATCAAGTATCCATGGTGTTCATGGTGAATCCCAATTCTCTTATCCATCCCCAAAAGCTAGTGGCCAAATTCCTTTCTTCCTTCACCACATTTTTCATTTTTCTTCCTTTTACTTGTTTCTTGCTTCTGTCCAACCTTCACAGGATTTCTTAGAGGATTCTTGAGTGATTCATGTGAGTTTTGGTGGGAGGTCAAGTCCATCCATTTCAAGTGGTATCAAAGCCAGCTCTAGCACTGAAAAATCAAGGTAGCAACTCGCAAAGCATTGCAACATGGAAGTTTCTATCATACCGCGTAGTGGTTACACGAACCACTTTGAGTAAGTACATAAGCTTCGTTCTTGCACATTTCTAATCCATTTTCGTTTGTTCTTATTTCATTCTTTTTGTCTTTGAGTCTAGTTTCTAGTCATAATCTTGGTTTGCTGAAATTCGTTTTGTGGGTTCACTTCTTGAGTCGTAAATGGAAGTCATTTTGGCTGAAGGTTTTTTTTTTTTTTTTGTCCATTTGAGTTCTTGATCCATGTGTTGATTCTTTTGCATGGCATGTATCGTTGCATCTTGGTCGTTGTTATTGTTGTAATTTGAGAAAACATGATTTTCTTGTTGTTATTACATGCAGTTCTGTAAAGATATGACTACCATGTGTTTGTAGAAATGCTTGTGAAAAGACTATGCAAATGTGTTAGAAATTTGCTCTTGTGCTGGAAGTTTGTGGACCACATGTTTGTGTAAAAGAACTAGAAAAAAAAGTGAAAGAAAAAAGAGTATTCTATGGTTGTTTCTCTATAATAAGAAAACGTGTAGCCACTTAGAAAAAAGTTCAAATGAAAAAAGGTGTTGGAAGGTCCCAAAAGTTCTAAGTTGCATGTGTAAATTTTGGAGTCTTGAATTGCTAGATATGGTACATGGAATGTGTAGTAATTTTTGGCCAATCATCTTGAGTTCTTGGTATGTTTTAGAGTCATTTCTTTGTTCCTTGAGTCTTCTTTTATGTCACATTTAATTCCTATTGAGTTTAGCTTTCTTTCTTAGTTGTTTTGCTTGTCGAATTTTTGGCTTCCTTTAGTTTTGTCTTTGAATTTTCTTTCCTTTAATTTTCCTAAGAGTATCTTAAGATTTTCTTATCTTTCACTTGCAACTAAGATGCTTGATTTGTGGATAGTAGGTTTCTTAGTCAATCTTAGGTAGTGAGAGTTGAGAGGTAAGAGGCTAGAAAGTGCATTAGAGAAAAAGCTTAAAAAGAGTGAAACACTTAAAGAGTGAATAAGGTTTTGTTTTCCTTGTGTTTTGGTGCTTTGTAGTATTGAAGGTTAGGAGGATTTTTTGGGAGAGATTGGTAGAATGGGGAGTTTTAGTGTGAATTGGGAAGGTTTTTCACCTAGGTCTAGGTATATCATGGACACTATGAATAAGTTAAGGGTAAAACTAGACTTGGTAGGTAAAGGACTTGACATAGTGCAAAAGGATGCCCAAAGCACTAATGATAGATTAGAGACTTTGAGTAAAGCCAAAGAGGAAGGGTATGGAGGAAATTATGTGAATAGGGTAGGAGTTCCCACTCCTCTACAGAAGACAAGTATGAGAGTCGTAGGAGGGAGGAGAGGCGTCAAAGGCGACATAGGAGAGATGTAGATTTGGATGTTAGGAAGTGCAAAATACCTCTATTTGTAGGTGACTATAAACCTAAAGTATACATAGATTGGGAGCTCAAAGTGGAAGAGATGATAACCAGCTTTGGAATACAAGGCCAAAAAGGGGTGTGGTTGGTCACTCTGGCGTTTGGTGATTATGATTTGATATGGTAGAATTCGATGTTAGATGACATAAGGAAAGTCATCATTAAGCCTTGTGATAATTGGTATGATTTGAAACGCATGATAAGGAAGAGGTTTGTACCATCTTCATATACTAGGGAACCCTAAACCATAGACTTTAGAGTCTATATCAAGGTTCTAGGAGTGTGGAGGAGTTCCACAAGGATATGGAGGTGATTATGTTGAGAGCTCAGATCAGAGAAAGAGAAGAGGGTACCATTATTAGGTTCATGCATGGGTTGAATAGAGATATGCAGGATGTAGTATATCCGCATGACTATGGCAGTCTTGGAGAGTTGGTACAACAAGTTGTGAAGGTAGAGATGTAGCTGAAGCGGAGGAGTGCCTTGAGGAGATCCACAGCTAGTACTAGTGGCTGGAAGGGAAGAGATAGGGAGGAGAAAGTTAGGAGTAATAGGAGCCCTATGAAGGGGAGTGATCCCTTTCAAGGTCCTAAAGAGTTGTATGTTACACCTTCTGCCCCTAGGACGAGTAGTATTAAGTGCTTTAAGTCCCTTGTCAAAGGTCACATAGCCTCGTAGTGTCCTAATAAGAGAGCCATGATATTAAGAAAGGATGGCGAGATTGCTAGCGATAGCTCACAGGAGACATCTACCTCTAGTGAGTCTAAGAAGCGTAGTGATGATTCACATTATGATGGTGACTTGCTAATAATAAGGAAGTTTATAGGTAGCCATAAGTTTGAGGAAGTTGAGACACAAAGGGAAAATATTTTTTCATTCTAGGTGTATAGTCTTTGGTAACATGTGTTCATGGTCATTGATGAGGGTAGTTGTGTGAACATAGCCAATGAGAGGTTGGTGGGTAAGTTAGCCCTACCTACTATTGTACACTTGAGGTCATATAAGCTTCAATGGCTAAGTGAGCATAGAGAATTTATAGTGAACCATCAAGTTGAGGTAGCCTTTACCCTAAGTAAGTACAAGGATAAGGTGTTTTGTGACATGGTGCCAATGAAGGCCACACACCTTTTGTTAGGGAGGCCCTAGCAGTATGACAAGAAGGTGATTCATGATGGAGTCACAAACAAGTTCCATTTGTACATATGCGACAAAAGGTAGTTATTAAGCCTTTGTCTCCAAGAGTTGTTCGGGAATTTTAAAATAAAATGAGAGAAAAGAAGGGGAAAAGAAAAAGGAAAAGTTGGGTTGAGAAGACTTGAGAAAAAAAGAGAAAAAAAGTGAGAAAAACAAGAGTGAAAAAAAAGTAAAAATAAAGAAGCCAATCCAGAGTGGTAAAAGCATAAAAGAGGAAAAGAATGAAGAATCCCTATTAGTTGGCCTTAGGGAGGTGAGAAAGGTCCTCTTGGGCAAGAAGGAACTTTTATATGCTTTGACCACTAACATGTTGTTACATGATTGTTCTTCTTTTGTTATTTCTTTGCTTGCAAGTATGACATCATTATTAAAAGAGTTCAAGGATGTGTTCCCAAATGATATACCTTTGGGGTGACCACCCTTGAGGCGAATTGAACATCATATAGGTCAATCTCCTAGAACACCATTGCCCAACAAAGCTGCATACAGGACAAATCTTGAGAAGGGAAAAGAAATACAAAAGCAAGTGGGAAAGTTTCTAGAAAAAGGATGGGTAAGAGAAAGCATAAGCTCATGTGCCATGCCTTTGATCCTTGTACCCAAGAAAGATGGTACTTGGAGAATGTGTACTGATTGTAGATCTATCAATGATATAACTGTTAGATATAGGCACCCTATTCCTCGTTTGGATTTCTTACTTGATGAGTTGCATGGTTCTCAAATGTTTTCCAAAATTAATTTAAAAAGTAGGTACCATCAGATACGGGTAAAGGAGGGATGAATGAAAAATAGCTTTTAAGATAAAATTTGAGCTTTATGAATGGTTAGTAATACCATTTGGTTTGACTAACGCTCCAAGCACATTTATGAGGTTAATGAATCACGTCTTAAGAAGCTTAATAGGAAAGTGTGTGGTTGTTTACTTTGATGATATCTTGATTTATTTTGCTTGTCTGAATGACCATCTCTTGCATGTGAGAAGTGTATTGGAAATTTTGAGGAAGGAACCTTGTTTGCTAATCTTGAGAAATGTATATTTTGTACTAACGAGGTTGTCTTTCTTGGATTTGTGGTAGGCTCCAATGGAGTCAAGGTAGATAGTGAAAAGGTGAAGGCTATCCAGGAATGGCTCACACCCACCACTATTAGGGAAGTTTGAAGCTTCCATGGGCTTTCAAGTTTTTATCAAAGATTTGTAAAGGACTTTAGTTCACTTGAAGCTCCCTTAAATGATGTTATAAAAAAATGTAGGTTTCAAGTGGGAGGAGGCTCAAGAGAGAGCTTTCCAAGAGCTAAAGGAAAGACTCACCCAAGCTCCAATTCTTTCATTACCAAACTTTTTAAAATCTTTTGAATTGGAATGTGATGCTTTTGGGGTTGGGATAGGGGTCGTGCTCCTAAATGAAGGGTACCTAATTGCTTACTTTAGTGAAAAATAAAAAGGTGCTCATTTAAATTGTTCAACCTATGACCGAGAGTTGTATGCTCTTGTGAGGGTCATATAAATATGGCAACATTACCTATTGCCTAAGGAATTTGTGATCCATAATGATCGTGAAGCTCTTAAGCATCTAAGATGGCAAAGCAAATTAAATAAAAGGCACACTAAATGGGTAGAATTCTTAGAGCAGTTTCATTACATGATTAGGCATAAGCAAGGTGAATTGAATGTTGTAGCTGACACATTATCTAGGAGACATACTTTAATTGCTATGGTTGGTCTTGACTGCATTAAGGAATTGTATGAGAAGGACATTGATTTTTGTGATCCTTATGCCATGTATGTCAATGTTGCATTATGTGAATACTATAAGCATGATAGCTTTTATTTAAAGGCAGGAAATTATGTGTGCCAATGAGCTCCATTATGCAATTACTTGTTCAAGAGGCGCATGAAAGTGGCCTCATGGGTCACTTTAGAGAGCTAGAGAATTTTGATGGTTGAGTGAACATTTCTTTTTGCCTTATATGAGGAAAAATGTGCATAATATGTGTAATAAATGCTTGATTTATAAACTGGTAAAGTCTAAAGTTTCTCCACATGGGCTATATACCCCACTCCCTCTTCCTACTACTCCTTGGACTAATATTTCTATGGATTTTGTGCTTGAATTGCCTAGATCTAAAAGAGGTAGAGATTCCATTTTTGTGATGGTTGACAGGTTTTCAAAAATATCCCACTTTATTCCTTGTCACAATAGTGACGATGCTTCACATGTAACCAATCTATTTTTCATGGAGGTGGTAAGGATACATGGTCTTCCAAGGACCATTGTGTCAGATAGAGGCTCCAAGTTCTTGGGTCAATTTTGGAGGTCTCTTTGGAGTAGACTCGGAACTAAGCTACTCTACTCAACTATTTTTTATCCCCAAACAGATGGACAAACAGAGGTAGTTAAAAAAACTTTAGGTCACCTATTGATATGTTTTGTGAAAAGGAGTTTAAAAGATTGGGAAGAATGGAGCCTCATGTGGAATTTTCTTATAATCGGGTATTCAATACTACCACTTCTTATTCACCTTTCAAGTTGGCTTAGGGTTTTAACCCCCTCTCCTTGCTTGATTTGCTTCCTTTACCTATTTTTCCTAATTGTGCTATTGATGAAGGCTTGACCAAAGCCTAGTTTGTTCAATAGTTGCATGATAAGGCCAGGTTGCACATGAAAAGGAAAGAAGAACAATATGCTAGAAGTGTTAACAAGGGAGGAAGAAAGTTCACTTCAACAAAAAAGATCTTGTGTGTAGAATAGCCGAATTTGAGGGCAAATTCTCTTCAAGAAGGGGAGGATGATGCATATACAAAAAGGGAAAACCCTACACTTCAAGGACCTGTCACTAAGGGAAGGCTGAGGAGGATTCAAAAAGAAGTTCAACACCAGTTGACCACCCTCAAGGACCCAAGGGAAGGCCACGAAGGTCCTTTGTATATTGTGTGACTAGCTTCCCTGAAGGTAATGTATAGGATTAGGAATACTCTATATCTTTGTACCTTTTTTTTTATAGCTTGTAGTATAGGATAACCTTAAGACAAAGTTCATTGGATACTCCAACCTACTTAGCCATTTTTGCTCTCCAAATTCGTGGCTAAGACTAATCTTGTTTTGGTTGCTAAGCTAGGGTTAAGGCTAGTTTTGCTTATTGGATCCTATCTATTTCGGACCTTGTCATAGGCCTTAGGCATGATTATTGAAGCCTACTTAGTCACTAATCATGCAAGGGTGTAAGAATTTTTTATTCATTTTTCCTAAAGGAATAAAGTAGTATCGTTGCACTTTTGAGAGAGTTCTCTCCTTGAATTGCCAAAGAAACCTATTCTCATCAAGCATTCATGCTGCTCGTAGTGAAACCCTTTTCTTCCTTTATCACATTTTTCATTTTTCTTCCTTTTACTTATTTCTTGCTTCCACACAGCCTTCGTAAGCTTTCTTTGAGGATCTGTGAGTGATTATTGTGAGTTCTGGTAGGAGGTCGAGTCTAGACATGTCACCCCTTCTTATGTGTTATCTTTTCCTTCAAAAGATTGTCTTCATGCATTTTGATTATGAAAAAATTCCAAGTATTTAAAATTCTATATGCTTTTTTATATTGTCTTTTTGATGATGCGCACAAATAATTTATTCAAACAAATCAATTAGTGGCAAAAACAAAATAGAAAGAAGCGACCAAGTATTATATCAACATTTGTAACGTTTTGAGCAGAAAGAGAAGAAATTATATGTGACGGGAGAAAGAAAAATCTAACAATGATAAAAAAAAATGAGGTGAAAGAGTTAGGAAAGGCTTAAGAATTTGAGTGAGATTGTTGGATAAATGGTTTACTACTAAAAAGTCTTTTAAAATCTACCAAAATTCACACTATGCAACAATTTATCAAAATTTGTATGTTTTTTTTAATACCATAAAACTTTTTAAATTCATTAAAAATTTCAATTGAATATCACCATATTTTGACCGTCTTTTTATTTTAATATTCATGATTTAATAGTTCAAAACATATTTATATTATTTTAAAATTTATTGAATACCACAAAATATTTTTGTCAAAAAAAGTTTTAAATATTTTTAAAATCTTAATTCAATATACTTCCTAAAAATATGGACGGAAGAAATATAGATTATCCTAATATTTAACGAGAACGAGATTACAATTTTATATTTATATATTTTTATATTGTAATTTTGTTCCAATATATATAAGATATCAAAATCACTTGGGTTGGTTTAGTGAAAGTTTGAGTAGTATGGAGAAGGTTTTAATTATAATTTTATTATTGACATTATATTTTTACTTTAAAAAATATCAAAATATTAACTTTCAATAATTAAAAATTATATAATGACACTACAAGATTTTTTTTACTTTGCTATTAATTTTAGGTACCATTTAAATTAGTAGCTAAATTCTAGTTAATTAACTAGAATATTATTTTTCCTACCTAAACTTAAGTTATATTCATTTATACTTCTTAATAGTACAAATTAGTTAGAAAATAACTACAAATTTTAAAAATTTACTACAAATTAACTAAGATTATTTTCTTAGCTAATTTGCTACTTATTTCATGCTACCACCAATACTATAGTAATTTTGTAAGTAATTATTTTTACTAGAAATTAACTAGAAAATAACTATTGTTTTAAAATTAACTACAAAATCATTTTGTAGCAAATTTTAAATTTTCTACTAGTGTGATATTGATAATAGAGTTAAGAAAAGATGACTCTACAAGTTAAAGAGAGAACTTATGTAAAACTAAATAAAAATGATGAGGTTATGTTGTTAACTTGTCTAAGAAAGTAAAATAAAACTATTGAATTACCAAATAAGTAAAACATATAAATTACTATAATTGATCTAGTAGTAAAAAAGATTTGAGTAATATTTTTATGTTTTAATTTTATTGCCATCACTGTATTTTCTTACATTATTAAAATAAAAAAACAAAAACTAAGAAGAACATTTATAAGAAACATATATGACCAAACCAAAATAGCCCTACTACGGGGCAACTTACAGGATAAGCAAGGCAAGTTAAATATACATAGGACGACTATGCAACTTAATCTACTATTTTATAAATTGGGTAAATTGATGAGTTAAATCTATATTTTTTTGAATGCTTGTACTTCTTTCACAAAAATTTAAAACAATAGATATGTCGGATAAAACTAGCTTGTAAGCTGGCCAAATCTTATAAGTTTTAAGTTAGAGTTGAAAAGTTAAAAATTTATAAATTAACTTATTAAAAATATTTTATAAGATTAATTAATAAATTAACTGATAAATATAAAATAATATATTTTAGATATTTGATTTCTAAATTGAAAATTCATTAAGAGATTTTAAAACAATTAATAAGGATAAAAAACAAAAAATATATAGTAGCTTATAAGCTGACTTATGTCAATTGAAATAACTTATGAAAATAAGTTAGAAGCTACTATAATAAACTCGTATATCAAACAAGTTTATTTTTATCAAACTAGCTAACAAGCTAATCATACACACTCACACTACTTTAATTTGATTGTTTTGCACGATATTAAAGCAAACTTCTAATTTTTTTACTAACATTTTAACTTGTTTGACTTTTTCAGTAATGTTTGGTAAATAAGTTTTTTTTTAAGCAGCTTGTATCATTTTTTTAGAAAATTTTAAAATGCTAGCTTCTAATTTTTTTATATTTATTTCTATGTTGTCCTTAAAATATTTATTAAATTTTATTTTTATCCTTTTAAATAAGGTCTTACTTTATTTTTAAATAAGGTTCGATTTTATTTTAAAATAAGGTATGAGTTTATTATATTTTTTAATTCAACCATTATAATATTTATTTTATTATTTTAGCATTGTACTTTAAGATATTGATAACGATAGATAATAAGTTTTTTATTTTATTATATTTTAGATATCTTTTATATTATATTATTTATTTTAATTATTATACTATTTATAATATTTATTTTATTAATTAAATATTATTCTTCAAAATATTGATAATGGTAGAGGATAGGTTTGTTTTATTTTTTATTTTTTTAATATTTTTTATATTACACTTTTATTTTAACCATTACCCTATTTACATTATTTATTCTATTATTTTTAAAATTATTATTCAAGAAATTTTAACCATTACACTAATTAACATATTAAAAATATGACATTTACTTAAGTGTATTTAAAATAATTTATCTATAAATATAAATTATAAGAGTTTTAAAATAATTAAAATTCTAAAACTATAAACCCAAAATATATTTTTATGAATGAACATCACAGACATTTATAAATAAATGATATAATTGATAAGTCTACTACTTGAACGATACGGAAAAAATCCAATTAATTCAAGAAAATTGTTTAAGAACTAATAATTAACTATCAATTTTTTCGTAACAAAATTGATCTTTTTTTCATTCACGAAGAATTCAATTACAATACATGAAATTATAGCCCCAATTGGCCAAAAGAATTTTCAGGAAACAAATCTTAGCAATTGAGGCAAATTAAATCTAAGATAATCCTAATGATTATTGTCTAAAAGTAAGAAAAAAAAAACTTTGCTACCCCTATGAAATTAATGCCCCGCACCAAGAAACAAAAGGAAAGTTTCTTAAATCACTAGAAGATTTACAATCTTCTAAAATTAAAATTAAAATAACAAAATAAAAGAAAATTAGGCAACTGATATAAACAATTTGTTTTTCTCCTAATTGACTCTAGAAAATATGGTGGGGGGAAGAAGCAAATTTCATGTTTTAGCATATTGAAAATTAACTATTAAGTAATTTCACTAAAAAAACACATTATCAGCCAAAAGTTAGTACTAATCATGCAAATTTGACGCTAATGACTACTTTGGCGTCAACGAAACTACAACCTTGAGATCGTCTCTACTAAAATTGACACTAAAGTTTTTGTGCTGGACAAAGGATACTGACATTTATTAGTGTCAACCAAGAAAAAAAAGAAAAGAAAGAAAGGAAAGAACAAGAACAAAGAAAAATAAAGTGTGGCAATGGTCAGAAGTTCCTTGTAATCTCAACCTTTTGTGCGGCCTTGAGGAGGTGTTGTGGTGGTGCAGGCAACGACAATGGACTTCGCAGTGGTGAAATATGAAGGCGGAATGAAGAGTGTAATGAAATATTGAAAGGTTGAAATATAAAAAGGGAGAAAAGGGAGGCAAGGGAAAACTTTGAGATTTTGTATTGATGCTGAAATAAAAAATTATCTAACCGGCACCTATTATAAAAAAAATTAAAGAATTAGTCTAAATTTTGTTTAAATTAATTATAATTTTACTTTTCCATATATCGTAATTGTAATATTTTAATACTAGATTGATATATTTCTTTGGTATATGGATGAAAATTATATTGTATAACTTGTGGACCAAAAATGTACATTATTTACTATACTAAATAAATTTATATATTATTAGTATTAATAATATTATTAATAAATTAATACTTGTAATATTATTAGAAAGTGTCTAACAAAAAAAATGTAAAATGCATATCTAAGTGAAAAAAAATATATTAAAAATATCTAACTGAGAAAGTGAGAAAAGTAAGTCGTCCAAATTGGATATTGTAATTTATAACTTATAATAAAAAATAGATTGATTAACATAAAAAATTCACATTAGTTTTTAAAAAGGGGGAGAGGAATAACAATTTCACAGCTACCAATATATGCAAAAAAGCTAGATGGGTAATGCGACTCAATTACCATGATTGATGTCTCAAAATAACAAATTATATCACTAACTTGTAGACTGTCTAGACCCAAGCCCAGGAATCCATCTTCTCATCAAACAAAATTTGGGGTTCATTTGCAGGTATACTAAATGTACATTTATACCTTTCTGATCACTCTAAATGTATTTATTAGCACCTGTCAGCACCCTACACCTCAACAAAAGAACATGGTATTCCTCACATTCTTGTGCAACCTTGGAAGCTCTGGGATGGGGATGTTTCCCTCTGAAGCAGGAGTTGAAGACGTTTCTGATAAATCATCAAAATTCAAAAGTTGACCCATCTGAGCTGCAGCATGGTGGGCATAGCATATGGGTGCCACTGAAGAAAAATAAATGGGGAATTTATTATAAAACATGAATTAACCACGTTTCTTATGAAAATGACAATTCTGATAGTTATTTATGAGGCGTAGATGAAATTACCAACTGAGGTTGCAAATGTGCTTCTTTGGTTCCTGAAATAAGTATATAATATAAGCTACCAAGAAGGACAATTCCGAGGTAGGTCAAACAATGTCATAAACAAAAGGGAGAATGCATACACATAGGACAGCGAATGGATCAAATTTTGTAAGCCATCTGCCGAGAAACCAATCTCGTCAAGTAACACATGATAATGTACAGGCCTAGATGTTCCCTATTATTTGGTAAGGAAACGGAAAAAAGATGAAACATCAGCAATTTAATTGGCAGTCAAATATTTCACAATCACCACATGCTACTAAAATGCTTGTAAAATGAATATAAATGAGAAAAGAAAAAAGTGTTGAAGCTAGATAGGTACTTACAATCATCCCTGCATGAGCACACATGTAGAAATCAAAATTTCTAGGATGCGTGATTGTTGTGTCCACAACTGTCCCTGAAGAGGAAAAGTTTATATTATAATGATCCTGTGAGTTACCTGTATGCATGTGAACAAGACAAGTGGCATACCGGGAGGAACATTTTCCGCAGCATTAGTCAGAAACAGCTTAGTATGATGATTTTTCTGTGCCACAATGACAGTGAACTTGGGAACATTAACCTCACCAAGAAGTTGATAGGCCTGTAATTAGAATAGTTTATCATCATCCTAGAATTATGAAGCATCAACAAAGGTGTATCATTTACTTGGGTGCATGTTTCAAGTAGTTTTTCTTTTTTGGAAAATTATTTTTTCAAAATTTACCAAAATTGCAATTATTTTGTTTTAAGAAAAGCTTCAAAATTTTTAAACAAAAATATAGGAGATTCTAGATATTAACTTATTCCCATCTTTTAAAGGGCAAAATGAGTAATCCAAACGGGCACTCGAAACAAAGTGTAACTAAGGATTCCAGCAATAAATCAGATTATCAAACTGGACAAATGAAAGAGTTGCACTGTAACCTTGATTATCTGGTTAAGCTCGATATCCAAAACTTGTTTAAATTGTGATTCACTAACTCCATCCCTGAACATGAAAACACAGTTCAGAAAGTAAATAAATACTCAACAGGTGATAAAGGAAATTGAGTCCATATTTGATAAGAACCTTGGGAGAACCACACCACAAAAGCTAGCTATTGTAGTAGGAGAGCCCAAAACCTTATAAACCTCACACTAGAATCCTATTCTTCCAATATGGGACTCAAGTCTCATACCTTACAATTAGAACTTAACATCCCACCACACTCTGTAGCCCTAGCGCCCCACATGGGTTGTCTCTGCACTCATCCTTTGACTAGTCCCAGGAGAACACTGCAATACTGGCGTCACCATCGATGCCACTCGTTTGCAGTTGAGAGACATGGTGGTAACAACTACAAGAAGAATGGAGGTCATGGAAAATTCAATAAGGGAGGTGATCAAAACATAGGAGGGTAGAGGAAATTTGATAAAACGAATATACAGTGCTATGCATGTCAAACATGGGGTCACTATGCAGATGAGTGCTACAGCAATAAAGGAAAGCAAAAGAAAGAGGATTAAGCTCAAATGGCACAAGGTGATAGTGATGATTCGAATTCAGATCATGTTCTCGTGGTGACAACATTAGATTGTGTTAAATCTAATTTTTGGTATTTGGACACGGGTGTTCAAACCACATGACTGGGAATAGGGGTGGTTTGTAAATCTTGATGAAAAAGTTAAAAGAATGGTGAAATTTGCTGATAATACACAGCTGAAGGAATGGGCAAAACTCCGATTCATAGAAGAGATGGGCAGCAGTCATTTATAACAAATGTTCTTATGTGACAAATGAAGACCAATCTATTAAGCCTTGGCCAACTATTGGAGAAAGGATATCTCATGAATATGGAGCATAATATGATGAAAGTGTATGACAGCAAGAGAAAATTGATTTTGAAGGCTCCATTATCAAAGAACTAACCATTTAAAATTGGAATTCAAATTGGTGAAAGTCATTGTCTTGCAGCTACTATAGAAGATCAAAATTGGCTTTGGCATCTAAGATTTAGGCATCTAAATTTTAAGAGCTTGAGTATACTGAAAAAGAAAGGGATGGTTCATGGTTTGTCATCTATAAAGTCACCAAAGAAGTTATGTGAAGGGTGCCTTATAAGCAAATAGACCAAAAGTTCTTTCAAGTCCAACATTCTAGCAACAAAGGCACTACTAGAAGTTGTCTATTCAGATATGTGTGATCCAATGGAGTCAATTTCACTTGGAGGTAATCACAACTTCATTCCCTTTATTGATGACTTTTCAAGGAAGTTATGAGTCTATTTGATTAAAAGAAAAGGATAGGCATTTGAGGTGTTTAAAAGGTTCAAGGCAATGGTGGAGAAACAGTGTGGTCGGTCCATCAAAATCCTTAGAACAGATGGCGGTGGTGAATACACTTCACATGATTTTCACTCTTATTATGATAAGGAAGAGATAATTCATGAAGTTACTACTCCTTATGACCCTCAACATAATGGAAAGGCTGAAAGGAGGAATAGAACCTTGATGAACATGACTTAATGTATGTTTAAAGATAAGAATATGCCAAAACAATTTTGGGGAGAAGTTGTATCCATAGCAGCTTATATACTAAATAGGAGTCCAACTAGGAGCCTAAATGATGTGACTCCCGAGGAGGTGTGGTCAAGAAGAAAACCTGCAATAAGCCACTTTCGGGTATTTGGTTCTCTTTGCTTTAAACATGTACCAGATAAAAGAAGAAAGAAGTTGGATAATAAGGGACAACTAATGATGTTTCTTGGGTATGATTCATATGGTGCATACAAACTATGCAACCCTACTAGTAAAAAGGTAGTGATGAGCAAGGATGTTACTGTAGATAAGAGCAAAGGTTGGAGATGGGAGACTACAACTGAAAATGGTAAAGTAACTATACCAATATAGCTTGATATGCAATCTAAAAATTGTGCAAAAACAGTTCAGATTCAGCCATATAGATCTCAGAGAACTAGACAACCACCTGAGAGATTTGGAGTGACTGAAGTGACCGAAGAAGGGGACATAATGCGTTTGGCTCTACTGGCTGAAACAGAACCAATGTCTTTTGAGCAAGCAATTAAAGAACTTAAATGGAAGACGGCAATGGAAGAAGAGTTGAAGGCTATAAAGAAGAACCACACATGGGAACTGGTCACATTACCTCATAACAAAAGGTATATTGGAGTGAAATGAGTCTATACAGTGAAGGTAAAACCAACTAAAGGAGTTGCAAAATACAAGGCCATGTTGGTTTGGATTACAATGAATTGTTTGCACCTGTGGCCGAAATTGAGACTATTAGATTAGTAATTGCTATAGCCATTTTCAGAGGCTAGTCATTACATCAACTAGATGTAAAGTCATCCTTCCTAAACGAGCAACTAGAGGAGGAGATTTATGTGTGTCAGCCTTCTGGTTTTGAAGTGAATAGACATGAAAACAAGGTATGCATATTGAAGAAGGCATTATATGGGCTAAAACAAGCCCCTCGAGCTTGGAATAAAAGGATTGATTACTTCCTATTGCAGTTGGATTTCAACAAATGTACAACAGAACATAGAGTTTATGTGAGAGCTACTGCAGGTGATTTAATGTCCTGTATGTAGATGACCCACTGGTTATTGGAAGCAATACAATAGATATTGATGAGTTTGAAAAGGAGAATAATGCTAAAGTTTGAGATGATAGATTTAGGGTTGTTGCCCTATTTTTTGGGGATGGAATTTGTCATTGCAAGTGAAGGTACTTTCATGCATCAAAAGAGGTACGAACTGACATATTGAAGAGGTTTCATATGCTGGATTGTAACTCTGCTCAAACATCAGTTGATTGTGGTATAAAGTTAGAGAAAGAAGAAAGTGACAAGTCAATTGATGCAACCTTGTACAAACAGATTGTTGGCTCTTTGAGATTTCTATGTAACAACATAGCTTATGGAGTAGGACTGATTAGTAGGTTTAAGGATCATCCAAGACTTTCTCACTTGCATGCAGTTAAAAGGATACTAAGATGAGTGAAGGGTACCTTGGATTATGGGTTGTTGTTCTCAAAATGTGGATATTTTGATAATTAAGGGGTGCAACCCATTAACAAAACCTCTTAAGGGTAACTAGTTCAAGATGGCTAGAGACATGATAGGGGTACAACCCATTACTAATCTGAATTAAGGGGCAGTGTTGTAAATAATTTGGTTAGTTAGTGGGTTGTTAGATAACTACTTGTGGAGTTAATTAGTGGGTTTTTAGATAACTACTTGTGGAGTTAGTTAGTGGGTTTTTAGATAACTACTTGTGGAGTTAGTTAGTGGGTTTTTAGATAACTACTTGTATAGTAAGTAGTTACATGTTTGGTAGTTAGTTAGTTAGTGGGTTGTTAGCCAACTACTTGTGCATATGTGATAAATAGTGGTGAGAAAATAAAATTTTGCTAGTACAGTATCCATATTACCCATCTTGTTCTTATCCCTCTTTTCTTCCTGTTTTAAGTGTGTTCTAACAAGTGGTATCTACAATTTTTTTTCAATTGTGGACCTGTTGGAAAATCTGAAAATGCAAAAGGCAAATCATGGTTGATTGTAATGGAACTTTTTTTGCAAACATGCCAGTTCTTGATGGCAAGAACTTTGAGCAATGTTGTATCAAGATGGGTGTCATCTTTAGCGTCCAAGAAGTGTTGGAAATTGTAAAGAATGGCATTCAAGAAGTGGAGGTTAGTGCTACAAAGGTGCAAAGGGCAATTTACAAGGAGTCCAAGAAGACTACAAAGCTTTATTCTTGATCTACCAATATGTGGATTCTGCCAAAATTGGTGTCTCGAGAAAACTAAGGGAAAGATCTACAACTTTTCCATTTAGAGCTCGACCCAGTTTGCACTTCTTCAACTCCAAAAATGCATCCAAAGTAACACCACGTAAAGGCCAAGGAGATTCACGTTTTTTGGGCCATTTAGCTTGCATTTTGGCTTGTTATGCCTTAGGCTTCAATAAGTGACTTGATTAGGATTAGGAATTGCTAATTAGGATTAAGGATTAGCTATAAAAACTCTCATTGTAATTAAGATAATCACTTTTTGATGAAATTGAAATTGTTCTTAGCACTTTTGAGAGAATTCTCTCTTTTCTTGTCTTGAACAAGAAATTCAATTCTTATCAAGCCTCCAAGATGCTTGTGGCGAATCTCTACAATCTCTTATCTAATTCTTTAGAATTAGTGGCAAACCATTCCTTTTCTAATTCGTTATATCATTTCTTCTAATTGAATTTTCGGTTCTTGATCTTCTTGATTAATTTTTCGTTGTACTTGAACTAGGTCATGATTGTGGATCCTAGGCATGCAACAATTGGTATTCAAAGCTTCCAATCATCATCTAGAGATGGAATCAAGTGAAAATTGAAGAGTAGAGTCGTAACAATCAAGAAGCTTGGATGGTCTTCAAGAGGTGGGTTCTTGATCAATTCTCAATTGTTTTGCTTAAGAGGTTAGGTTTTGTTCACCTAACTATCCTTGACGTTTGTACTGTTGAAATTGTGTTAATTCCTTGTAAGTTGTGATTTTGAATTCTAAGGTTCTTAGGTCCAAATTTTGGGGATTTTCAATTTTATTGGTCATATGATGCAATCTTGTTGAATTGGTGCATTGTTTGAGCTTGTTTGTTTGATGTCTATGCTTGAGACTTTAAAATTGATTCAAATTGCATCATTTCTTGTGTTTGATCTCTATGCTTGAGACTTTGAAATTGATTCAAAATTTCAAATTGCATCATTTCTTAAAATTGACCTTGTTGTTCTGTACATGCAAAGGCTACACCATGTGTTTGATGAATTTACTTGTGTAAATTGTGCTAGAGATAGGTTAGAGTTGCTGAAAAAAAATTGGACTAAAATGATTGTGAAAAGAATTCAAGAACAAAAAAAAAATAGAAGGCTCAGTGGCTAGAAAAGTGTAATAAAAGTAGAGTATAGCCACATAAAAACAAAAGAAAAAGTATGAAAGAAAGTGTGTTTTGAAGGTTCAAAGGCAACATTAGTGGAACATAATTACTAGGAAAGTAACGAGCTAGTTTTGCCACATTAGTTCTAAGGTATTGTTAAATGCAGCTAACATTCATTCTTGAAATTAATTCCCCTGCAGTAAATACTTGTTTAGAGTTGTGTTTAGGGTTGTAAGGTTGTTTAGTCTTCCTTTATGTCTTTTTAAAATTCCTTTTGAGTTTAGCTTCTGTTAAATATATTACTGATTTTCTGTATCTTTTCTGATATGATTTTTATTTGGTCTGTATTTTATTGATATAGTTTCCTTATTTCCTTATTTCCTTTTTTAGGCTTAGATGTTTACCCTATAAAAGGGAGATTAGAAATTGTATTATACACACCACTTAGTTCAATATATTTTGTCCATTTAACTTGGTATCAGAGCAGAAGCAAAGTTCCCGCCTGTGCCTACAACCGAGGTCCCGCTGCCGGGGTGTTGCCACGTTGTGCTCGCTGCCACCTGCCGCCTTCGCCGCTACCCATCGCCTTTTGCCGCCGCCGTTTTCCGCCGCCACCGCCCGCTGCCGCTATCTACCATTGTTTGTCGTCGTCGTTCTGTTCGTCGGCCTCGTTCCTACCATAATGAAAGGTGATGGTATTGCTATTGAAAACTCTGCTATGGTAGCCTCTCGTAGAGGAAGAAGTGGTCATGGTACTAGAGGAATGTCACGAAATCGTAAAGGTGGTCGTAGTAAGCTTATCTGCTCACATTGTGGAAAAGAAGGACACCTACAAAATAGATGTTATGATTTGATTGGTTGGCCAAACAAAACTGCAAATATATCTTCGAGTGATATCCCTTCAAATGAAAGGACTGGTTTTCAATTAATCTCAGAGTATCAAGAGTTCCTAAGGCTCAAGTCCAACAACCACGCCCAATCATCTGCATCACCAAGTGTTTCAACTACCTGCATTTCTCATTCCATGGGGAGTCAAGGTCCATGGATAATTGACTAAAAGTGCTTCGATCACATTTCTGGTAATGACTCTGTGTTCTCTTCTATCTCCTCACCTAAGTTTCCTCACTTCATTTCATTAGCCAATGGTTCCAAAATGGTATCTCAAGAAATTGGTCAAGTTTCTCTATCCTCGTCAATTAGTTTTAAACTCGTGTTTATGCGTTCCAAATGTCCCTACAATTTGATTTCTTTGAGTCAATTGACTCTTTCTTTGAATTGTTCAAGAACCTTTTATGCTGATTCCTTTATTATACTGGGATGGAATATGGGCGGTGATTGGCAAAGGACATGAATCAAGAGGACTTTATTACTTATCCAACAACCCTACACATTGTGTTTTCGCGTGCCTCTCCAAAGCTTTTGCATAATCTTTTAGGGCACCCTAGTCTTGCAAAACTAAAGTTAATGGTTCCTAGTCTCAATAAACTATCTACCTTAAAATGTGAGTCTTGTCAATTAGGCAAACATGTCAGATCCACCTTTCCAAACCATGTCAACAAAAGATGTAATTCACCTTTCTCTATTGTCCATTCGGATATTTGGGGACCAAGTCGAAGTAACATCTTTTGGTTTTAACTACTTGGCCACATTCGTTGATGAATCTCACGATGTCTTGGGTCTATTTGATGAAAGAAAGATCCGAACTTTTGTTCATCCTAATGTCCTTCTAAAGAAGTGGAAAATCAATTTGGAAAAACCATTAAAATATTGAGAAGTGATAATGCAAAAGAATATTTTTCTTCCGAACAAAACTCATATTTGTTCTCAAAAGGAATCTTACATCAATCCACGTGTCCTCATACTCCTCAAATGAATGGTATAGCCGAAAGGAAAAATAAGCATCTGGTTGAAATCGCCGCACCTTACTCTTAAGTGCAAATGTCCCTACTAATCATTGGGGTGAAGCCATTCTTACTGCCTGTTTTTGGATAAATCGAATGTCATCTACTTCACTTGAGAATCAAATCCCTCACTCAATTTTATTCCCTAACGATAAAATGTATCATGTGCCTCCTAAAGTCTTTGGTTGTGTATGTTTTGTTCATAATGTCTCTCCAGGTCGTGATAAACTCTACAAGAGCAATCAAATGTGTGTTCCTTGGATATTCTCGTCTTCAAAAAGGGAATACGGATGTTATTCTCCATCTATAAAAAGACACTATATGTCAACTGATGTTACATTCTTTGAGGAAACTATGTTCTTCACCAAAGATGATTGTGACTCTATCCAACAGCACTACCAATTCCATATCTTAGTCTACCGAGTCGTCATCCCTTGAAACACATAATTAAGACATACTCCAACCTTCCTCTTCATTCATTCTCAAGTTGAACTATCTCCACCATCAATGTCTACATGTCAAAGCAGACACAAGAGATGGGTACCCCAAGTATGTGAAGATTCACTTGATTCATGTCCTCTACCTCAACTGACCCCACCTGGGATCCTCTTCCATCCTCACCTTCCCATGATTCGACATTGGTTGGCACATTGCTCTTGTAAAGGTATTCGCTCCACTTTCGTAATCCTCATCCTATTTACCTTAGTTATCATCGTTTATCTCCTTCGTATTTTTCTTTTGTTTCCTTCCAATGCCTCGCCCATTACTATTCCTAAACATGCGTGAAGCACTTAATCATCCCTGGATGGCGACAAGCCATGATAGTCGAAATCTGGTATTTGGAACAAAGTGGTACTTGGGAGTTAGTTCCTCTTCCTCGGGCAAGAAGGCAATTGGTTGTAGGTGGGTATTTCTTTATTAAAGTTGCACCTAACGGCACAGTTGATCGCCTCAAAGCCCGATTGGTGACAAAAGGGTATACTCAAGTATATGGTCTTGATTACGGAGATACTTTCTCTCCTGTGGCTAAAATCACTACTATCCGCCTCTTACTTGCAATGGCTGCTATTCGTCACTGGCCTCTTCATCAATTAGACATCAAAAATGCTTTTCTACATGATGACTTGGCTGAAGAAATATACATGGAACAACCTCCTGGTTTTGTTGCTCAAGGGGAGTCTAGATTAGTATGCAAGCTCCGTAGATCCTTGTATGGACTTAAACAGTCTCCGAGAGCTTGGTTTGGGAAGTTTAGCCAAGTTGTTCAAAACTTCGGGATGACAAAAAGTGAAGCAGATCACTCTATATTTTATTGTCATTCCTCTTCTGCTAAATGTGTGTATCTGGTTGTATATGTGGATGATATTGTCATAACAAGAAATGATGATATCAAAATTTCGATTAAAAGCAAAGATTTATTATTCAGCCACTTTCGGACTAAAGATCTTGTCCACCGAAGTACTTTCTTGGCATAGAGGTCACTCAATCCAAGGAAGGCATTGTTATCTCGGAGAAAATATGCTCTTGATATCTTACAAGATACTAGTATGAAGTAATTGCAAGGTTGACAGTTCCATGGATCCAAATATGAAGCTAATGGTAAAACAGGGGTGAACCTTATTATGATCCGTAGAGGTATAGAAGACTAAAGTGGGTAAACTCATTTACCTCACTATCACTGGGCTTTTGATATCTCCTTTGCTGATGGGAGTTGTAAGTCGGTTTATCTGCAGACACCTTGCATTGATCATTGGACGCAGTCCTCCGTATTCTTAAATATATCAAGAAGACACTGGACGGGGTTTGCTATATGAGGATAAGGGAGACACCCATATATCATGTTATTGTGATGCCGATCGGGCGGGATCTCCCATTGATAGACGATCTACTACGGGTTTTTGCATATCTATGGGGGAAATGTGGTCTCTTGGAAAAGTAAGAAGCAAAATATTGTTCTTCGTTCTAGTGCTAAAAGCGAGAATATCGGGCTATGGCTTCAGCCACTTGTGAATTGATATGGGTAAAACAACTTATTCAAGAATTGAAATTTCTCGATGTCCAACAAATGAAATTGTATTGTGATAATCAAGCGGACTCTTCACATTCTTTAATCTCAGTATTTCATGAGAGAACCAAACACATTGAGATTGATTTGTCACTTTATACGGGGAGAAGTTCTTGGCCAAAGAAATAAATCTGTAATTTGTCAACTCAAATAATCAACTTCACGACATTTTCACTAAGTCTTTAAGGGGACCATGATACAAGTTATATGTTCCAAGCTTGGAGCATATAATTTATATGCTCAAAACTGAGGGGAGTGTTAAATATATTCTTGATTTCAGATATCTTTTTCGATATGATTTTTATTTAGTCTGTATTTTTCTTGATATAGTTTCCTTATTTCCTTTTTTAGGCTTAGATGTTTACCCTATAAAAGGGAGATTAGAAATTGTATTATTCAGACCACTCAATTCAATATATTTTGTCCATTTAACTGCTTCATTTTTCTTAAGCTTTTTCTTGCTTGTCTATTTTTCGGCTTCCTATAGTTTTGTCATGAGTTTTCTTTCCTTTGTTTTCCTTAAGAGATTGTTGAGAAATGCTTGGCTTTCACTTGCAGTTGTTCGTTTGATTTAAGATTAGTGATTTCTTAGTCAAGCTTAGAGTGAGAGTTGAGAGGTAAAAGACAAGAGACAACACTAGTGAAAAAGCCACAAAAGTAAGGAGTGAAACACCTAGTGTGTGGTGAGTTAGTGTGATTTTTTGGCTAGAAAAGCTCTGTTGTGGTTCTGTTTAGGCTTTGTTTTAGTGTTGTCCTTATAATGCAGTAGGTGTTGGAGGATTATGAGGGTGATTTAGGAGAGAAAAATAAAGGAGTAAGGATGGAAGGCCCTAGTGTGGATTGGGAAAATTTGTCCCCAAAATCTAAGTTCATGATGAGCTATATCCGAGTGCTTGGGGAGAAGTTAGATAAGGTCAGCAAGGGGTTCGATTTTGTCCAAAAAGACACTCAAAGTGTCAATGCCAAAGTGGATGCTGAGTAGGAAAAAGGAAGAGAAGCCTAAGGTGACATCCTTGCATGATAGTGAAGGGAGTTTTGGACATAACTTGAGTGAGAGTAGAGGGAGAAGCTCATGGTCTTCTCATGGTGAGAGGTAGGAGAGGCATGGAAGGGTGGAGAGAAATAGGAGGGAAGAAAGGAGGGAAAGGCATGGAAGGAGAGGAGAGGAACCTAGAGAGGAGGAATTGGATATGTCTAAATGTAGAATCCATCCCTTTTTAGGTAATTGTAAACCAAAGGCCTATGTAGACTAGGAGCTCAAGGTTGAGCAGATTCTTAGTTGTTTTAACGTACAGGGCCAAAGAGTTGTAAGACTTGTGACCTTGGAGTTTTATGAGTATGCTTTGATTTGGTGGACACAAGGTCTTGGAGGATATAAGGAGTAGAGTTATAGAACCTTGTGAGAGTTGGAGAGATTTGAAGCGCTTAATGAGGAAAAAGTTTCTCCCATCATCCTATGCCAAGGACTTATATAATAAATTACAAAGGCTTCACCAAGATTCTAAGAGTGTGGAAGAGTACCACAAGGTGATGGAGATGGACTTACAAATTAGGAAAAGTGAGGAAGCCACAATGGCGCGGTTTCTCCATGGTATAGGGAGATCCAAGATGTGGTGGAATTGCAACACTATAGGACCCTAGGAGAGTTAGTTCATCAAGCTATTAAAGTTGAGATGCAAATTAAAAGGAGGAGTGCATCTAGAAAATCCTTTGTGTGCTAGTGGTTGGAAAGGAAAGGGTAGGGAGAAAGAGAGGGCTAGAAGAGAGAAAAGCCCTAAAAAGGGGAGTGACATCTCACATGGCCGGAGGGAAGCCATCACCACACCTACTCCTACACCCCCCTAAGACTAGTAGTATTAAGTGCTTCAAGTACCTAGGGAAGGGACATATAGCTTCTCAGTGTCCCAATAAGAGAGTGATGATTGTGAAGGAAGATGGGGAGGTTGAGAGTGAGAGCTCCTTGGGAGAAGTCACCACTTCAAGTAAAACCAAGACATTGGGTGATGATTCCCACTATGAGGGAGATTTGCTAGTGGTGAGGCAGCTTATGAATATTATTCTATGATCATAGATAGGGGAAGTTGTATTAATGTTGCTAGTGAGAGATTGGTGGAGAAGCTAGCTCTACCCACTATAGTTCACCCTAGGCCATATAGACTCTAATGGCTAAGTGAGAAAGGAGAATTGTTTGTTGATAAGCAAGTCAAGGTCACTTTTACCCTAGAGAGTATGAGGACAAGGTTGTGTGTGATGTGGTGCCTATAGAGGCTACACACTTGCTGCTAGATAGGCCTTGGCAATTTGATAAAAAGGTGATCCATGATGGAGTCACCAACCAATTCACTTTTATACACGAGGCAAAGGGTAAACCTTTGTCTCCCAAATAGGTACATGAGGATCAAAAGAAAATGAGAGTGAAGACAGAGAGTGAGAGAAAAACTAAGAAAAAAAGAGTAACTGATTTTGAAAAAAGAAAAGAAAGAGGAAAAGAAAATGAGAGTGAAGACACAGAGTGAGAGAAAAACTAAGAGAAAAAAAGAGTAACTGATTTTGAAAAAAGAAAAGAAAGAGGAAAAGAAAAAGTGAGAGAGAAAAGCAAGAGGGGAAGAGAAAAAGAATAAAAAAAAGTGAAAAAAGAAAGAGTAAAAGAAAAGAGCCTTCCTTGATTGGTAAAAGCAAGAGAAAAGAGAAAAAAAAAGGAGTCCCTATTAGTAGGTCCTAGACAGGTGAGAAGGGTCCTCTTGGCCAAGAAGGAACCCTTATTTGATTTGCCTACTAACATGCTTTTACATGTTTCTCCTTGTGACATCTTGCTTGCAAGTATATGTAAGCTCCTTGAGGAGTTACAGGATGTCTTCCCTAAAGATATACCCCATGGGTTGCTACCCTTTAGAGGTATAGAACACCACATCGATTTGACACTTGAAGTCTCTTTGCCGAATAGGCCTGCATATAGGACGAACCTTGAGGAGGCAAAATAAATACAGAAACAAGTCGATAAATTAATAAAAAAAGGTTGGGTAAGAGAAAGCATGAGCCCGAGTGCCATGCCTGTAATATTGGTTCCAAAAAAAGATGGTACATGGTGGATGTGTACCGATTATAAATCCCTTAATAATATAACTGTTAGATATAGGCACCCCATTCCCCGTTTAGATGATTTGCTTGATGAATTGCATGGTTCCAAATTGTTTTCAAAAATCGATTTAAAAAGTGGATACCATCAAATACGAGTAAGAGAGAGTGTTGAGTGAAAAACAACTTTTAAGACAACGTTTGGACTTTACGAGTGGCTTGTCATGCCCTTCGACTTGACCAATGCCCCTAGCACTTTCATGAGATCAATGAACCATATCTTAAGAAGCCTAATTGACAAGTGTGTGGTAGTGTATTTTGATGACATTTTGATTTACTCTACTTGTTTGCATGATCACCTCTTGCGTGTAAAGTGTTTTAGAAATTTTGAAGAAAGAAACATTATATGCTAACCTGGAAAAATGTGTTTTTTGTACCAATGAAGTCACATTCCTCGACATTGTAGTTGGTCATCCAAGATTGGCCAACACCTAAAAACGTGGGGGAAGTAAGAAGCTTCCATGGGCTTGCAAGTTTCTATAGGAGATTTGTGAGAGATTTTAGTACACTTGCAACCCCCCTTAATGAAGTACTTATAAAGAATGTTGGGTTCAAATGGGAGGAGAGTAAAGAGAGAGTCTTCCAAGCCTTAAAGGAAAGGCTCACGCAACCTCCCATTCTAGCTTTGCCTAATTTTGCAAAATCTTTTACCTAGATGCCTCAGGGGTAGGCATAGGAGCTGTGCTCCTCCAAGAAGGGCACCTCATTGCTTACTTTAGTGAAAAACTAAAGGGTGCCCAACTTAATTATGCCACCTATGACTGAGAGTTCTATGCTCTCGTAAGGGCTTTGCAAACTTGGCAACATTATCTATTGCCTAAGGAGTTTGTGATCCATAGTGATCACGAAGCTCTTAAGCACTTGACAGGGCATGGTAAATTAAGTAGAAGGCATGCTAAATTGGTGGAATTTTTGGAGCAATTTATTTTTGGAGCAATTTCCTTATGTGATTAAGCATAAGCAAGGCAAGACAAATGTAGTGACGAATGCTCTCTCAAGGAGATATGCCCTAATTGCCATGTTTGAAACAAAAATGCTTAGACTTGATTGTATAAAGGAATTGTATGAAAAAAAAAAACCCTGATTTTGGTGAGCCTTTTGCCATGAGTGTCCATGCGGCTTTTAATGACTATTTTAGGCATGATGTCTTTTTATTTAAAGAAAAAAGATTGAGTGTGCCTATGAACTCAATTCGGCAATTGCTAGTGAAGGTGGCATATGAAGGTGGCCATATGGGTCACTTTGGAGAACTTAAGACATTAAAGATGTTGAATGAGCATTTCTATTGGCCTCAAATAAGAGGGAGGATATCCATAAGATTTGTCGAAGATACTTAACTTGTAAAGTGGCTAAGTCTAGAGTTTCTCCATGTGGACTGTATATCCCACTCCTTATTCCCACTTCTCCTTGGATTTATATCTCTATGGATTTTGTACTTGGCTTGCCTAGGTCAAAAAGAGGTAGAGTTTCGATTTTTGTAGTGGTTGATAGGTTTTCTAAGATGGGCCATTTCATTCCATGTCACAAGAGTGATAATGCTTCACAAGTGGCCAATCCATTTTTTAGGGATGTGGTGTAGTTGCATGGTCTCCCACAGGCCATTGTGTTGAATAGGGACACTAAATTTCTAAGACATTTTTGGAGGTCCCTATGGAGTAGGCTTGGGACAAAGCTACTCTTCTCCACTACTTGTCATCCTCAAACGGATGGACAAACCGAGGTAGTGAATGGAACCTAAGGCCAACTTCTAACATGCTTTGTTAAGAAGAGTTTGAGAGATTAGCAGGATTAGATACCCCACATTGAGTATGCTTATAATAGTGTTTAATTCTACTACTTCTTACTCTCCATTTGAATTGGCTTATGGTTTTAATCCCCTCTCCCCACTTGATTCATTTCCTTTACTTATTATGTCTCATTGTGTGAACGAGGAAGGGCTTTCCAAAGCTAAATCTGTTCAAAATGTACATGATAGGACATGGCTACACATGGAAAAGAAAGGAGAAAAATATGCAAAGAATATTAATGAAGGGGACTTAGTGTAGGTGCACTTAAGAAAGGAGCATTTTCCTCACCTTAGAAAATCCAAGCTCCTTCCAAGAGGAGATGCTTGTAGCGAATCTCTACAATCTCTTATCTAATTCTTAGGAATTAGTGGCAAAGTCATTCCTTTTCCAATCCGTTTTATCCTTTCTTCTAATTGAATTTTCAGTTCTTGATTAATTTTCCGTGTGCTTGAACTAGATCAAGATTGTGGATCCTAGGCATGCAACAGAATGGGACTTGAGTCCCACATTGAAGAATGAGATTCTAGTGTGGGGTTTATAAGGCTTTAGACTCTCTCACTACAATAACTAGCTTTTGTAGTGTGGTTCTCCCATGATTCTTATCAATATTTTATAAAATTTAAAGTTAATAACCACTCATCAAATACTAGTACAATTCGCACTAATTTTAGATATAATTTGTTGAATATAATTAGTTTCCTTAAACTAGACACTGTATATCGATAATTTGTTATGGACTCAGTGAGCTGATTTATTTGTATTCCCTTTAATTACAGGATACAATTGTATTTATTCATGTATGTTAATATACATCTGCTAAAGTTGGTCTCAGTGAACCGAAAACATAAAATTGGGACAAGATTGAATTACATAGAAGATATGAAAACATATAAAATTCTTTTGATCACACTGGTCAACAACCATACATAAATTCACAGGAAAACATATAACCATTATCAAGGCATAGTGAATTCTGTATTCACTACACTGCATTTATACAGAAGGAATTACTTCAGAAAAATATGAAAAAACCCAATGTAATATTTGGACAATCCAATACATACAGCCAATGGTAATTGGCAGGGACACAAAGGAATGGGTAGTATGACAATGATTAACCCAACCATGCTAATGTTCTCAAGCTTTTAAAAAGAAAGGAAAAGGAAAAGACAATGGTAAACATTACTCCCTCTAGCTTTTTTTATAAGATTCAATTAACTAATTCAGCAAAATTAAGGAAATTGTTTTATTTAGGTAGTAGCATTATTTTGTCCTAAATTTATATGTTTTTTTCAAACTTATTATTAAAATTAATGTGACACTCTTATTTCTAGATTGGTTCTTATAAAAAAGATTAAGGCAAAGTTCTAATTTTGGTCTTATGAAAAGGACAGGAGAGAGTATAAATACCATAATAGGTAATATCACTATTAGCATGTTCCAGATTATAACATTTGACCTACAAACAATTTAGTTCGCCAAAAGAAGATATATGACAGAATATCTATCAAATATAATAGTGATAGAAAGACACCTGAAGACAATCAATTGAGTTGGCTTCCGTCCATTACTTGATTCATAGAAATCTAAAAGCAATTCTCTGTATGAAAATATCCAAACCTTAATACAAAGAATTTGATGTACATATATGCAAGCCACGATAAACAGAAAAATAATAATTCCATCATATTACATCTCATACACAAAGTCATGAAGCATAAACAACATATATAATAGTCACATAACAATATAACATAACAGAGGATTTAGGGACAACGCATATAGCATTGGATACATAGACATGCATATTGGATAAAACTCATAACAATATAATACAACAGAGGATTTAGGGACAATGCATATAGCATTGGATACATAGACATGCATATTGGATAAAACTCATAACAATATAATATATCAGAGAACTTAGGGACAATGCATATAGCATTGGATACACAGACATGCATATTGGAAAAAACTTAGTTAAAGGAATTGATACGATGCAATGCATTAACCTAGTGTTAACAAGGGGAAAAAAAAGAAAAATCAAAACTGCATCCCTTTTTCTCACACCATTTATGATGGAAATCTGGATGAATCCAACAATCTCCAAGGTCCTTTGTAAGAAATAGAAGGCCCAATGATTAGAGAAAGGGCAAAAAAGAGTTAAAAAAGGCTTTGTAATGCTTAGTTAAGAACATGCAAGCTAAAGAAGGTTTAGTTGAATTGGAGCCCAATCAGAGAATTGCCACATTCTTGCACCTTGAAGATAATATTGACCCAACTTAAAGACAATAATCTGGAGCAAAATAATTTCCAACTCTTAATATTTATCAAGTCTTTATGGGTTGGAGTGTACCTGGTAGCTTTTGGGATAAAAAAACAATTAAGGCCCATTTTCTTATTTCAATGTAATTTTTGCTCTTAATTTTGTTGGAATAAGTTTAGATGACTTTCCATATTTCTAGGTCAGTTTTTAGTATGTCTAGACTTCAAAAATAATTTAATGCTTAGTAGGAAGTTTAAAGAGAATTTGAGCCTATTAAAAGACAACACATTGTAATTCAGAAGGAGGTTGAATTTAAATGAAAAATTGAGTTTTCTCCCTTTGTGAGAGCTTTCCTTTTGTTCTTGGGCAAAGAACTAAATCTAGTCTTATCAAGGCAACTTATGACGATCATACTTATGACTTATGACTTATCACTCTCATTCTCATCTCTCTCATGTGTGGTGTCAATACCCTTCTCTAAATAAAAGGTTCCAAAAAAAAATGAATTCTTCAAGGCGATCATTTTGCTTCTAGATTCATATCAATTAGCTAAATTCCCCTAACCTACCTAGGAATCAATCCACTATGATATGCTAACAAACTTCAGTCAGCTCAGCAGCACCTCTACCTTTTTGGTCATTTTTCTTCCTGCAGGAATATATCCTCCAATTTGCAGTGTTATTAAATGGCAATGCCATGATGGAGGCCCACTATGGCAGCAACATAGACTACAATGGCATTATTTCCTAATAAATAAAAAACAGTAATTCAATATACATTTTTTACTCTAACCTGATAATACCATCATCACTCCCATTTTCCAATGGCTTGTATAGAGCATCAATCATCTCCACCTTAGGTGCCTGCATTCTCACAGACGCTCTATACCTTGAAATCAGTGGCCAACATCTGGATCCAACAACCTACAATCCAACATTATACACCAGAATAATATGCTACAAAATAACAAAAAATCCAAATAGATAATGGTACAAGAAAAATCTAGTTTTTTGTAACAACAATAACAACAAAGATAGGGCAAATACAAAACCAAACTAGCCTTACAGCTGCTATTGATGGAGCTACTATTGATGGAATATCTGATCGACCAAGCAAACCATGAGAGACATCCATCCCCAAAATCATTGTTGGAGTATCTTTAATTAGGGGAAGATGCCCAGAATGCTCTACTGCCAACAGAGAATTTATTCCTCCAAGCTATATTGAGGGCATAAAACATTAAAACTATGCATAATGTTACCAAGTCAAAATAAGTTTGTACAAATATCAGTTATAAAGTACTCGGTTACCTTAGAATTGATTTTAAGAAGCACATTAGTAAGGTATTGATCAGTTATCTTGAAAGGAGAAATGCATTGTGTGACAACACCAATTTCACTTAGACACTTCTTTTTCCAAGGCCCTAAAATTGATAAATGATCATAAGGTGAATAAAAAAGATTTGATATCAAGGAAACCCTAGAAATATTTGTCTAAAGCTATACATACCATAGATATCACAATTTTTTCTCTCTGGCAAGACACAAAGAATTAACTTTGGTTCTTTATTAAGTTTTGATGTAAGAAGGTCAAACATTCTTTCAACTCTTGCAACAGGGTTAGATCTTTTCAATTGTGGTTCTTCCTCTATCAAAGTATATGGTCGTTCAATGTTCTGTATAGATATTTAAATGCATATGAAACAGATCAATCAAATAAAGAATAAGAAAGCAGATAAATATAGCATCACATGGTAGAATATAATGTCGAGTGACATACAATGCCCTTGCTCATGCCACATCTGATCAGCTCCCTTGAAATGTAACTAGTGTCACAACGTGCAGAAAAGTTGACAACAGCCCAAAAATCAATATGTGATGGTTGTAGAAGGGTCTATAAAAAGGAAATATAACATCATCAATTGTTAAACTAGTTAACCAAATTTTAGATAACTCTAAAAAGAGAAGTATTGAATACTTTCTGAATGTAAAGGAATAATGCAATACCTTCTTATTAAAGTTCCACCTTCCATTATGGGGGATGCAATCATCATTCTTACCAACCTTCAACTGTGTCTCAAATAGAATTGTATGTATGTGTGCATTTAATTCTCAAATAATTGAAGGAAATGACAGAAACTGAATACAAAATGGAAGAAAATAGAATTTCTTTATTGATTGAGTGTATCTCTACAAAGAATTCCCTCGATATTCAAGAGATCCAAGCCTCTCCCAAGTTCCAATTCTATTTAAAGGCAACATGCCTTATTTCTTCAACCAACTGATCTAACTAACTAACTCCCACACTAAGAGACACTTAACTAACTATTAACAGACACTTAACTAACTACTACCAGAAACTTAACTAACTACTAACAGACACTTAACTAACTACTAACAGGTATCTATCAAGAAACCACCTTCTTTATACCATTTTCTCTTTTATGTCTCCTCGACTATATATCCTGTTGTGCACACAAAAATGTGAAATATAAAATTGATCAATGCATACCTTTGGTGTTTCAAGAACACGGCCTTCAACCAGAGTCAATTGTTTCTCAATAGAAATGCCACATGCAGCAAGAACAGGATCATCATTGTAGCAATAATCTCCTACAGCCTATATATTTTAATGAGTTTAACATATTAATGATAAAAAGGAACAGCATGTCAATAAATATATAAACTTATATTATATAAACTTACATTTTTTAGAATTTTGATTCTATCTTGAGGCTTTTGACGCGATTTTTCAATTAAAGATGCTCTTTGCATCGGAGATAATACCTTTGTATACCGCTGGAGGGAAACAAGTGAACATAGCTACTCCACCAAAAGAAAAGAAAAGGGAAGAAAATGGTAATCAGATACAATTGGTCCAAAAGGTTAAACTGTTGAAGCAAAATAATATAATTGATATAAAATAAGAACCACAACAAGGTTTAGCCAAGATAAAAAATCAACAAACCTCCAAGGGAAGATAGTTGGGCCGTTTTGGTTTCCCAACATCAAGACATGGAAGATAAGCAGACGAGGTCAGCTCTATGCCACAGTGTTTGGCAAAATATTCATATACAGTAATATCCACTGTTTGGCCTTCATTATTGCCGTTATCATTTTTAACCTTCATACTAAAACTGAGGAAGGAATCAGACTCAATATTTTTTTGGGTCTCTTTATTTCAAGTCAATATAATAGACGCTTGTCTTTCAAAAGAAATAGCACTTACAGTTGCTGAATGCATGGTTTCTCACTCAAGCCAGAAATTTTAAATTCCTGGTTACGATGAGTTGCTTGCACCCTTAAATTTTTAAGCATTTTTTTGGCCTACATGTTAACAAGAAATAAAAAACATCACAGGTAATTACTAATGCTGATTCATGAACCATATGTACAAGCTTGTCACCTTTGCCCAGTCAATATGGCACGGTTCCCTCACTTTCTGATTTGATAACAGAAAATCAATTACAGGTCCAGGTTTTATGATCATAGTTGTTGACACATCTAGAAAAAATAAATAAAAAATGTAAGGAGGAAAAGAATACAAATTTATGATAATAAGATTCCAAGATACATATGAAAGCAGTTCTGTTCTACCCATATTGAGAGACAATCCTTGCTGTGTGAGACGAAAACTGGAATGAAAACCCGAGACTGCTGTTACACCAGCCCCAACATCGGTGAAATTTCTCAAGTCATCATGAAAAAAAGATTGCCTTACCAAGAGACACCCACTTCACATTCAAAAGAAATGGTTCAACTCAGTTAGACCAAAATGGTTATGATTATAATTTAAATTCCATTCAAGAAAACATCAAGATACTTCTTTGAATTTTATCTTTAGAAGATGTATAGGTACCAGTTAGCTAAGCGCTGCCTCAGTACAGTATCAAGCACTCTTAAAGCATCTTGAGAACTAGCATCCGACTCAGCCTCTTTGAGGGCAATAGCAATGGACTGCATTGGTATTTTGGCAGCATAACTTATCTCCACCATGAATGTCTTTGACTGAAAAGAATGTTTTGACCTTTTAGTTTCCTCACGAAGGCTTCCATTAGCACCAGGACTCTCAGCACTACTGCTAGAGTTGGAAGATAGCATAAGCTTTAAGGGGAAAATAAAACATGACACAATTAAGACAGTCATACAAAAGACATACCATTTTTTAAATGATTCCTCCAGCAACACTTTGAACTCATACTTATTTAGTGGCAGAGGACCTGCCGTGTACAAAGCTTTCCCTCCATCGTAGGCAAACCTTTTGCCACCAAGTTCAGAAGAGTATGTCTGGTAAAGCCTATCAATCACTTTTCTCCCAATGCCCTTGCTTTCAACAGCTCGTTTATCTTCTAAAGTGATAGTAACCTGGAAATCCTCCAATAAGCTAAAGCCTAAGATATGATATAAGGGAAATGGCAGACACAGAAATACTCAACATACACTATACTGGAAAAACATTGTATCTGGAGCATTAACAGCAACTTTGAAGAGATTCACATGTAAAGGTATGTGTTTTACTGTGGTCCCAACCCCATTCCTACTGATAATAGAATACTCTGTAGGAGTCATTTGTTCTGTTTCCATATTATGTGGCACATCAGCAGATGATTGAGATGAAGCTGGAGAAGGTTCAGCAGCTTCTTCAATCCCAGAAACTTTCTCTGTCATTCTTCCCTTGGCTACAAATGACACTGCAAAACATCACTCACAAAAAAAACAGACCATATTTAAAATTCATAGTACAGATATACTCTGTTACAAGTTATGATTTACAGAGATTCTATAATGAAGTGTTCCAGTTATACAATTATCAGAAAAATGTTTACAAGTTTTCTGCCTAAAAGTAAGTCAAATGCCAGTTTGACCCATATGAAACAAACAAAAAAATTGCTCAAATTTGTTTTGGCCGCTCCTATGTTGACCATAGTAGTCAGCAGTGGCCGGAGCGGCACTGCCGCGCGACGAAGACGCTGTTGCGTCGCGTTTTCATGTCGCGGTTGGAGCGGGGCGGACGAGATTGCGCTCCTGAAGCCTTTTTGTGCCCGCTGCAGTGAAGACCTTAGGAAATTCCGGTGAGGCAGAGGTGTTCTGCAACTTCCGGCAAGCAACCTCCAGTTGGCTAGACAGAGATGTATTGTTTTCAAAAGAAGAAGAAGGTGATGTCTAACGGGAGAAACAGAAAGAAGCTAGGGTTTTAAAAAGTAGGCTTTGAAAAACCCATTCATTAAGTTGAAGAAAAATATTAAGAATGTGATCCAACATGCAACAATGAAGAATGATAGCAGTTCAAACAAGTAGCTACGACCAAACCAAATGTAACGAAGACGAATTGGTCGCACTTGTAGGGTAGGGTTTTTGCGGAGCGAGAAGAATTTCAAAATTGCATCATAGAAGACTCTTCGTTTCCTTTCTGTGCTCCAACTCTGGAGGGGAGGGAAACCACTTTCTACTCCACACACTCTTCGACATATGTATGATTAATTAATTAATTAATCTCTGAAATTCACCATTCTTTTATGTTGATCTTTTTATTTTAGTATTTTTCTACATAAACTTTTTCTAAAATATTTTTTATTAAATAATCTCTTTGTTTTACGTTTAATCAATTTAAATATTATCATTTGTTTATTTGAAGATTAAATGAGAAGCTCGTGATATTTAATAGAAATAAAAAAAATATTTATACTTAAAAGTATTAAATAAAAATAATATTTTAGGAAAACTCGTTTTTTTTCTTCTATTTATTGTTATCTTATTTTTCTCTCAAAATTGAAAAACTATTAATCGTAATATTCACGTACTCTATTTGAATCACCTTGGTATATTCAGGTACTCTATTTGAAAAGCTATTACATCACTTTGTCCAGTAAACTATGACATCACTTTGGTATATTCACGTACCCTAAAAACCATTACATCACTTTGTCCAGTAACAAGTTTTTGGCAATAGAGAAAGTTTTAAGTTTTAATTTTATTGGTGTTATTATATTTTTTCTCTTAAAAATATTACTTTGTATGGGTTACTTAAAAAAAACAAATATCAGCCTAAATATATTTTTTGTCTTGTAATTATACCGTTTTTTTTTATTTTTAGTTCATGTAAGTTTTTTTCTAAATGTACTTTGTAAAAAAAATTATTTTAATCATTGTTATTTTATTTTAGTTTCTATAATTTACTTATTTTTTAGGTTTTATTGGATAATTTGTCATTAGTCTCCATGTTTTTTTTATATATCCATATTTAAAATCAACTAAATATTATAGAAGCTAAAACAATAAATAAATGATTAAAGTAAGAAAAAAATATATAAAAATCATTTACAAGAACATTGTAGGGAAGAAAAGTAAATAAGTGCATAAATATGATAACTAGCCACAAATATTAAACCATATTTTGTATTTCATAAATAATAAAATATAGCATTTTTTTATTCGTCTAAATTGAATTATTAGAAGTTTACAATTTTCACATATTTTTTTTAACCAACTGAACTAGACCCTGTCAGCATAAAAATATAGTATCTATAACGCTATTTTTTCTCTTTTATGATTAATTATAAGAAGAATTAAATTTAATTGTGATAATTATAAAGAGAATTAAATTTAATTTCAATAAAAATATTTAATAATTAGCATTTACATGTTTTTTTTAGGAAAAATTGGATTTAAACCATAATCATTTGGTTCCACTTTTATCAATGTAAGAACATTCACTAAAAGAGTAAGTAACCAACTCAAAAAATATTGTGAGTCAATCAAGGATAATCAAAAAGATAAAGGTTTATCATACCATTTATAAATTAATTACATTACAATTTATGAAAAGAAACTTAAAAGCAAAATCACCCATATGTGGCATAATGTTATAAGCCACCTCAATTCCAATTTTTGGCAAAAGTAACTTACATTTTCTCTTAATCTAATGAGATTTAGTGTGCTTTTCTACTTATTTTGTTTCTGGATTCAGAGTTCTCAATTATTGAAGTTCTTCACCACCTTCCCCAAAGTTTCCTTACCTAGATTATAATGAACCTTGCATAGAATAAAATTGTTCTTTTTATTTATCTTTTTTTAAGTGAACCATTAATAAAGATAAAGAAAAAAGAATAAAAGAAAAGAAAAGTAATGTTGATGTCAACCTACTATTGAGGAATGATGATGGAGAGGAGGAAATTGAAGGCAAGATGGCCTCATGAACATTGCAATATATGCACACTTAGTTACATATAAAATAAAAATCCACTCTAATAAATTTTATACAAGAAGATCTTTGATATGATTGAACTTAGCTTTAGGAAAAGGTTTAGTAAAGATGTTGCAAGCTAATTCTCAATGATAATAAATTTTGAATATCAAAGATCACTTTTTGAATATAATCTCTTATAAAGTGATGTTTAATTTCTATATGTTTAACTCTAGAATGCAGTATAAGATTTTTAGATAAATTGATAGTAACAATATTATCACAAAGTAAAATAGATTTACTCTTATAAATATTGTAGTCTTCTAACTAATGTTTGATCTGTTGAAGTTCATAACAACATCCAACTACATATATGTATTAAGCTTTTACAATAGACAAAACAATGATGCTTTGTCTTGTTAGTCGAGAAGACTATATTTGATCCAATGAAGTGACATCCTCTATTGGTGTTTTTTCTTTCTATTCTCTCTAGCATGGTCATCATTCATAATAACCAACTAACTTGTACTTATTAGACTTCCTAAAGCACAAACCAATATTAGTAGTACCTTTCATATATCTAAATTTTTTTTAACTATAGTGAGATGTGTTTCTCAATGATTAGATAAAAAACGTGCACATAAGTATATACTAAACATAATATTAGGTCTAGATGTTGTTAGATAAAGAAGTGATTAAATCATACATTTGTAGATTGTTTGATCTACCTTTTTATCAGTATTGTCCAATCCTATAATTGAGATTAGATGCATTAGTATGCTCATGATTTTGTATTCTTCCAGTTTGAATTTCTTTAGAATTTTTTTATATACTTTGATTGATGAATGTAGACGCTATCAACTATTTGTTTGATTTGATGTCCTAACAAAAGCTTTAATTCTTCCATCGTACTCATTTCAAACTTTTTCTTGTTGAACCAAAGACATAAAAGTTTTCATCCCTTATATGTTTTGTTGATAACCAAAATTATTGTTAAGTATGATGATTAATCTTTATTGTCACTAAAGAGTTTTATGAAGCACGCAAATGTATGAATAAACCCCTAATTTGGTCCTTGAAGGCAATGTGTCAAACATTTGTAATTTAGTCTCTCAAATGTTACAAAATTAAAAAAAAATCTTAAATGCGTAAATCATCCATCACATCATTAAATGGTCTCTATCAAAAGTAATAGACTTATTGATGTGACACATTATGGGCCAATGTGGGGTGCCATGTAGCTAGGGAGCATTTTTGTTACAGTAGGGACTAAATTAATAGTTTAAATAGTTTAAAAAGTAATGGTTGTATGTCTTATTTAAATGCACATAAACCCTCAACTTGGATATGTTAAGCACTTGCAATTTAGTCATTAAAAGTATAAATTATCCATCACGTTAGTCCCTTCACTAGATGATCTTTGTTAAGAATCCAATAAATCCCCAATTAGGTCACTAAATGTGTCAAGCACTTACAATTTAGTCCTTGAATGTGGTGAAATTAAAAAAAATCCATAAAAGTATAAATTGTCCATCATGTTGGTCTCTCTATCAATCCTTGACCATTATGGATGATGTTTGAGCATTTTGGTTGATGATTAGAGATGACGATTGGGCATTTAGGTTGACAACGTCTTACATCAAAGAAGGTAAATAGTCTTTTTTTAGTTGGACATTTGAATAATTAATGATCATCTTTATTTTGTGATTTCATTTGTTTCTTTGTTATTTTATTGTTTGTTTTGTGATTTCATCTTTTTATTGTGTTGAAGATTTGAAGGGTTGTTGTTATTCTTTGTTTATTTTGTGTAAGGGTAGTAAAAAATTAAATGAGAACATTTGATTTTTTTTTAATTTCATTTGTTTCATTTCTATTTTATTTTTTCTTTTTAGATTCACCCCTTTTATATTTCTTATCACTTTTTTGCTTCTAATATTTTTCATTATTGTGAGTGTTTCTATTTTGGTATGATTTTTTAAAAAAAAAAATTGTTTCTAATATGACCATTGTTGTGGGTGTCCTTATTTTGTTTTTCTTTTCACTTTTCTTTGCTTTTAATATGTTTCCTTATTATGGGTTTCTCTATTTTTTTTATTTTGTTTTGCTTCTAATATGTTTCAATGTTGTAGGTATTTGTGTTTTGGTATGATTTGTTTTAACAGGATATCTTTTGAAATTGCTTTTGTTTTGCACTAAGGACGAAAATTTGAAAAGAGTGAGAACGGGTGACCAGAGTGCAATAATAGTGAGATATGTGTTTGGGAGAAAATGTAAACATGTTATATTAATGACTTCATTATTCTTGATTTATGCAAAGGATGGAGAGGTTATCACGAAATAGAGCATGTGTACTGGCTTGTGCATGAGGAAGGAATTGACAAAGCTTTGTATCAAGTGGAGAATGACATGAACATTTGGGACATGTGCATCACAACTCATCTAATGAGGTGTACTTGCATTATGAGCATCCTATTATGACAAATCTAAGAACTTAATTGGGAGCTTAATTGGGAGCTTACTTGTTTGTTAACATATATTAAATTGTAAGTGCTTGATATATTCAAGGACCTAATTAAGGGTTTACTTGAATTTGAATAAAGATATATGACCATTACTTTTTAAAATATCACTTCAGTCTCTAATCATATCAAAATGGTTTCTAACTATATGGTACCCCATATTGTCGTATAATGTGCCACATCAATACATCTATTACATTTGACAAAGACCATTTGATGAAGGGATTGACATGATGGATGATTTACATATTCAAGAATGTTTTTTTTTTAATTTTATAACATTTAAGAATTAAATTGCAAGTGCTTGACATATTTAAGGACCAAATTAGGGATTTAGTCAAATAAGTATATAACAAAGCATCCTTAAATGAAGTTCATATAACTTATCTTTTCTTACGAAGAGAATTGTGCTTATTATATACATTCACACACACACATATTCACAAATACTAATCTACCTTGAAAATTACATGAATATATGATCTCTTATACACTAACACTCATTTCCTCTTTAGTGTTTTCTATGTTGATTCTATTACCAATAGGAAAGAGACAATGCTTTCTTTAAGCTCTACACCTGAACCAAATGCAAGTCAACATATCATGCACTAATTAGAAGCTTGGAGGAATAAGAAAACAAGAAGGAAGAACTTTCTCTACACATACCCTCTCTGGTAATGTTTTAAGAAAAAAGTTTGTACTCTATGTTGTGTCTTTTCTCTCTCTTTAGACAAATAGTACTAGAGATATCATGCAGAAGGACATCTTAAGCATTTACTATCAAGATACTCTCTTTGTTGAAGAACTATCAACAGTTATCCTCTCAACATTATCAACATTCGAGAAGACAAAAGTAGACACACGAGTTTACAAAGGCTAACAAGTTATGCAGGATCTCGTTTTGGACACTTTCATATAAACTTTGCTTTCAAGCATTCATTTTATGCTCTAATCAAACTATATATTTGCTTTGTTTTTAAATAAAGTTATAAGCTCTGTTCTAAAGTGTTTTATGCTCACCTAGTGAGTTGTCCTTTTAAAAACAATTTTACTTTCTTATGAAACCCTCAAGATACTTAGTGTTAAAGAATACTTAGTTTGCTTGTAATTTGGATTATAGATTACAAGTGGTTGTAAAGTCTAAAGAGCCTTGAGAATACTTGTAAGTGTAATGTCGTGTTTCCTATATGCTTAATCAAATGGTTAAAAAGTAATTACAAGATAGAATTAAATTTAATTTTCATATAATTTTTTAGAAAAGGCTTGAACAAGACTAGAGCAGTCTAATGCATGTTTTTCGGGGAAATGATTTTCCCTAAGAGAATGAACCTTCTAAGTTTTAAGATACCTACAGTCAATGCCATCATCATACTTTTTGAGACAATTAACACTTATTTCAAGGTAATCATTGCTTGACCTCCCAATTTTGGAAAAATGTGATTATATTATTTATAGTTAATTACCTTACCATTTTTACAAAATTCAAAAGCTAAACTTACCATTTAAGGTAAAATGTGCTTAGCCCACTTCTTGCCTTATTTAGCAAAATGTACTTTTTTTTTCCATACTTACCTTTAACCAATGGATGTTGGAACCCTCATTAACACATGGACCATGAACTGCATCAAACCTTCTTTAAAAGGGACCTCCACCTAAAGTTCAGAGATCTTTCACCCTCATTAAACTCTGAATTTTTTTCTCCCCCACCACACCTTCATTGTTGATCTTTAAGCTCCTTCACTAAAGTTTTCCTTTTAAATCTTCACTCTAGGTAAGGAAAACATGTCTCTCTATGATTTCATGGTTTTGGTGTGTAATATGTTAAATTTGAATGTGTTTAAATGGATCAATATATGCTACATTGATCTAGATTGAGAGTTTAGAGGAAATTTCTTAAATATATGAATGTATGTAGGAAAATTTGTGAATATGAGATATGTTGTGTTATTGGTGTTTTTGATGAATGAAATGAGTTTATTATGCTATCAAATGAAGTTCTTAGTAATGTTTATGAGATCCCATATCATTTTTAGTATTTCCATGGTGAAATTGTGTTTAGTTATGAAACTATTTTGTGCCCTTGTTGAGCGAGTGCCTTTCTCGCCCAATGAGACTCGTTTTTTGGAAAATGGTATGAGTGCTCATTGAGCGAGATATGGTTCTCATTGAGCACCTCAGAAAATAACAGTTACAACTTGGAAAGTTTCCTGTTTCACTAAGCGAGTGCTCAAGAATTAATGAACACTATGAACATAGACTTCTAACGAACCTAAAAATTCATGCTTTCATTGAGGAAGAGCTATGTTTCATTAAACGAAGACTTCAGATATCCAAAGAATACTAAAATATTGAGCAAGTCATCCATTTGTTGAGCAAAGGCTGAGAACTTTGAAAATTTTAGTTTCTCCGTGAGAGATTCACTAAGCGAATCATGCTCTTGCTAAGCAACAAAAATAAGGCTAAGGGTGCAAACTCTATGTGGCTCCATGATAATGTTGTCAACACACCATCAAAATACTAGATTTCCTTTGATTTTAATAGCATAGGGGTCAACCTAGGTCGATTCTCACAAAGACACATTTTCATCATGTCTAAGCGTGGATAGCCAAAACTAAATGCAGGAATGCAGCAACGTAATATATAGATATGCATAAATGTAAGGATGCAGGGATGCAAGGATTTGCAATCGGAACAATAACGGAAAATGGGGTTTTTTTAGAGTCAGATCGTAGAGTAAATTGATAAGGCAGAAATTATATTAATAGAATTAAAGTCAACGAATATGGTAACATCAATCCAAGGGTTCCCTCATGCAATTAGTTATCATGGTCCTAGTAAGGGTGCAGTTCTAAATCAACCTAAGTTTAGTTTCCTTTATAAAATCTTCTAACATTTATCCATGCCCATTGAGTATGCAAACACGGCCCCTAATTAACATGGATTCAGGCACAATTGTCAAATTTAAGTGATCATTCAATTACCTAACATTATTAGATTGGGATTTAATCAATCCTCTAACTTAACATGATCCAACTCTCAAATGATCATGAAATTGATCAAGAATTAGAAGCAGAACAGAACAGGAATTGCATATAAAAGATAGAGAACTCAAATCGGTTATTTGCCATGGAAGACCTGCAATGTTCAGTAGAAAGAAGGAAAGACATAGAAAACAAAGAGGAAGTATGCTAAAGGGTGCCGCAAAGACAAATTTGCCTCCACTGAACAGTCTCCTCTAGCGACCCATGAAACTCTGAACTTTGAACAATACGAACAATTGATCAATTGAACGTTAAACGGAAGGAACAACAAACACCGAATGAGAAAACGAGTCAACCTCAACAAATGGGTTTCTCTTCCTTTTATACAAATTTTACCAACGACTAACTAACTAACTAACTAACAACTAACCAACTAACTAACTGACCAACTGCTTCCCTAAATGATCACATGCCATAATTGTTGGAGTTTTGTTCGACCTTGCTTGCAGGGATAGATCCAGACGGTTGGGAGGAACTCAACAAGTGGAGAAGGAGTGGAGTCGGCATGCGGAGTCGAGTCAGTTGGTGGAAACGGAGTCGGAACATGGAGTGGAGTTGGCTATTGGAGACAGACTCATCTGGCCGAGATGACTTCGATTGGGTGAGGAGACTCGATCTTGCTAGGATGAGAGGACTTGGTCTCAACTCATAGAGTTGGGACACGAATTCGATAGGACGAGCGAGACTTTGAAGGTTAGCCGATACAGTTCTGATTGGGGCTCTATTTCTCCAGATATGGCCTGCACAAGATAATAATCACTTTGTGAGCATAAAATCCATAAATTAGCCCAAATTTGTGTTTTTCCTCATTTTAGCTCAATAATCTGAAACTCAACTAATATGTGATTATTAGCTACAAAATAGTGTCACTATGTCCATCCTACGTCCTTATTAGGTGTTCCAAATATGAATCATCACTCAACTCGTTAAGTGAACCCATTGGATTGTTGAGTGAAGTGAAGAAACAGACCTTTAAGGTTTGTTTCATTGAGCAAACAAAATGCTTTGTTGAGCTAATAGACCAAGGGATGTGTTGGGTGAGAAAGAAACACGTTGAGCAAAAAAGTCAACCTTAGAAAGTTAATGAAGAGAAATCAGTGAGCGAACCCACAAACTTATTGAGCAAAATTAATAAAATTTAGGACATGTAAGTGAATACCATTTTCTCCTTAAAAACTTTAGTAGCCCTCTTAGACATCTACCCAAATAAGAATAAAAGTGAATATCTTTAAGATTTACAAGTGGAACCTTAAAGACTAATGACTCATAAGATTTGAATACAACCTTTATCCATATACACGACAATTCTTGTAAGTAATGTAGATTTGAGAGTAATATTAATATATGTTTGGTTATGTGATTGATGAGGCATATTGAGTATACGGGTTAACAGTTTTATACTACGATGTGAGTAGGCACATAAGTTTGTCTGGCTGTTTGGATTGGGCCTCCAATCCTAATGTTTGATAAAAGGTGTGTGACAATCAAGTCTCAAGGATGGGGAGATGAGTAATTCTACAAGGGTCCAAGGTCATTACAAACCTTGTGTCATGGTGAGCCACTACCCACGTATACCTATTCTGACAAACCACCTATTCTGACAAACCACCTATCTTATCCATAAATCAAGTCCCAACCCCCAATGGTTTCTTTGGCACATGCTGTGCTATGATGACTTGGTAGTCATGTATACTATGTTAAGGAAAAGCGTTCGACTTATTACTCAAAGTTAGAGTCTCCATGGAGTAGGATTGGTTTATATATATATACATAGGTTGTTTTCGAGGAGTCAGAGTTGATGTTTTATCTGAATGTTTGTATGTTATGAGATTTGAATGTTTATTGTACTTCTTATATTTTATTTAAATATGATGTATATTGTAAGCGTATCCTTATGCTTTCTTCTCGCATATGTATGATTGCGATGATCTTGAACGACATTTCATTGGGAGCAGATGCCTAGGCTATCGAGGAACTGGTCTCGATCCCGCATGCCATTCAATAGGATACAAAACCTCTTTTGTAATTACCTTAATCACTTTTTGAATGAAATTAGAATTGTTCTTTGCACTCTTTGATATACTTTCTTTCTTCTCTATTTTTGAACAAGAAACCTAATCCTCATCAAGCCTCCATGATGCTTGTAGCGAATCTCTACATCTTTTGTCTAATTTTATGAATTAGTGGCAAGTTAATTTCCTTCTTAATCCATTTTTCTTTTTTCTTCTTTATTGAATTCTCGATCATTATTTAGCCATGGATTTTTGGCTATTGAAGCTTAGGTCTTGATTGTAAATCCAAGGTTTCATCACCTTTCTTACCCAACGAGACTCCTCACTCGCTTAGCGAACACACCTAATAAAGTGTCCAACTCTCTATTATACATTCTCTCTTAGTAAGTTGAGCCATAGAGAGTTTTCACTCTCTAGTCGTCACTCTATTGCTCAACGAGACACCCTCTCACCCAACGAGTAGGATGATAGAAAGCCTTGTTATCAGGACTTGACACTTTCACTCAACGAACCTTTTTGTTCACTTAATAGGGAAAATCATAGTGCTTCAAGGGCTTTCATTCACTTGATGAGAGTCACACTCACCCAACGAATAGGCCCAATAAAGAAGTCCCTTCTTTGTTCTATGTACTCTTGCCCAGTGAAAGTCATCTCTTGCTCAACAAGGAGTGATAAACAACAGTTTGTGACTTGCAAATTCTCCAGAAACCCAAGCACAAATTTCACAAATTGAATGGGGGAAATCTAAGTCAATCTAGGTTCTTTCACACAAACGAGTTTAGTATATAGAGATATGCACAAATCATCACCCAATTTTAACCAATTGCATCGAAATTAGAAAAACCCTAAATTGAACCCCCAAACCAAAAGTAGCCACGAAATTTAAAAAATTAATAGCAATTAATCACAACAAAACATATAAAAATCACACCAATATATAAAACTAATCCAGAGATTTAACCCCCTTCAAAGATCACCAAGGACCATACAAAATATATACAAATGGGATCCCAAGGACGACTTCACTACCTGTCTCACGTAAAGGATACTTAAAAATAGAAGACAATCTCATTGCCCCTTTACCTCGTACGCAAAATTAATAGCAAGGCACCTTCAAGGTTCTTCTTGGTGATCCTCTGGTGCTCCCTTAGAAGGTTCTCCTCATGTTCCCTCTATTTTCCAAGAATAGGTTTTAAAGAAACTAACTCAGTATCAAGTGACTTTGACTCCAAAAATGCATCAAATTTTACGTAATGGGCTAAACATAACAAAACAAGCCCAAAAATATTTTCTCTGTTTTTATTTAATTAAAACCTATTTTTAAACTCATATATATAATTCCAAAATAAACTTTATTTAATTAATAACATGTATAAAATCATTTAAATCACTTATTAACATGTACTAATATTAAAATGTCATATTTATAGACAAAAATAAATAATAGAAAAACTACGGTGTTACACACAACATAAATGAAAGTCATAAAGAGTTAGTAAGCAAGGACTCTTCTCCACTAACATAACTCTCTTAATTCCTCTCATTCGTAAACATATAGTTTCTATCTTTTCCTCTCTTTTCTTAATTTTTCTTTTGCTTTTCTCTCAAACTTTCCTTTTTTCCTTTTACCTCTTTATTTTCTTTATGACTCTTATTTTTCTCTTTATTTCTTTTTTTTTTCTATAGCCTTTTTGTCTTTCTCTTTCTTTTCTCCTCTCTCTTTATTCTCCTCTTTATTTGGTCATCACAAACTTTCCTAGGAAACAAAGGTTTGAAAACTACCTTTTGTCCCATATGTTCAAAAGGGAACCTATTAGTAACACCATCATAGATCACTTTCATATGAAATTGCCATGGCCTACCTAAAAGGGTATGTGTTTCTTCCACTGGCACCACATCACATTCCACTTCATCCACATACTTTCCAAGGATAAAAGCCAATGACACTTGCCTATCGACTACTATCTCCCCCTCTCACTTATTCATTGTAACTTGTAAGGTTTGGGATGAGGAAGTGTAAGGATTCCCAACTTTCCTACTAACCTAGAGGTAGCTACATTCACACTGCTCCCACTATCTATTATAATGGAGCAAATATTTCCCAAAACAAGACATCTAGAGTGAAAAATGTTTTCCCTTTGGCTTTTGGCCTCCTCTCCACTAATATTACTCACGAACCTCCTCCCCATGAAAAAGGTCACTCTTATAATGTAAATGGTTACTACTAGACTCAACCTCACTAGAAGATGGAGACTCTCCTTCAAAACTCTCACTTTCAATCTGTCCATTCTCTCTCAAAACTATAGTCTTCTTGTTTGGACAATAGGATGTTATGTGTCCCTTGCCTAAACACTTAAAACATTTGATACTACTAGATAGAGGAACTAGGTGGTGGTGTGAATCTCTCCTCTTTTTGCCCCTTTGGAGTTTCACTCCCCTTCTTAGTACTCTTGTCTTTTTTAGGGCTACTTCTCTCTTTACCTCCCAATATCACTAGGGTAAGGCTTCCTAGAGGTTGACTTCATCTTAAGTGGCAACTCCACCTTTGTAGCTTGGTGGACTTAGTTCTCTAAATTATGATAATGGTATAGTTCCACTATGTCTTGAATCTCTCTATTTAACCCATGTAGGAACCTAGCCATCATTGCCTTTTGGGACTCCACTACTTGTGCCCTCATCATGCCCACCTCTATTTCTTTATGGTACTCCTATACACTTTTGGACCCTTGGCACAACCTCTGTAACTTGGCGTATAAGTATATAACATAGTAGGCTAGCATAAATCTCTCCCTCAACTCTCTCTCCAAATTGGCTCAAGTCTCATAAGGGTCCTCATCACGCTCCTAGCATCATATAAAACTTGGTACCACCACACCAAAGCATATGCACTAAAATCTAGGGTAACTAAAATTTCAAGTTCTCAAGAATGTTATGACATGCAAACAATTGCTCTACGTTCATTTCCTAATCTAGGTAGGCTTTTAGCTTATTCTCTCATGGGAATAGGGGAAATTTGCACTTGACACTCTCCAAGTCATCCCTCCTAGGTTTATCCCTTCTCTTCTTATGCCTTCCATGTCTTTCTAACCTCTTATTATGCATATGTCTATGGCTCCTATGAGATCTAGAAGACCCACTCATGTGACCCTCTTCATGATTAACTTCACTCTCTTGCATGGAAGGTTGCCTATTCTCCCTTTTTACTTTACTCAAGGCTTTTACTTTTGCATTGACACTTTGAGTGTCTTTTTTTTATTGAATCTACGCCCTTCATATTCTTTGTCTCTATTATTTCTAATTTCTCACCCAATTTGGCCTTTAGCTTTTTCATTTGTTTAAGCATCATTTTGGTTTTGGGTGAATAACTCTTTGTCTTCACTATCTCCCATATTGTTTTCCTCCCTTAAACACTTGCCTAAATCTTCTCTAAGCTCATTTAGTACTACACAAACCAAGAGCTACCATCACTCCTAACTGTATGACACTCATCACTCATGTTTCATACTTTTGTGGCTCTTTCTCTACTAATCTCTTTTACCTTTTTCCACTCAAAGTTTACTCTCTATGCCTTGTACAATAATCCTACTCTGCTAATCAAGAACCAATTTTCAAGCGAAAGATAAGCAAATCTCTAAAACTGTTAAAGAATTCCAAGGAAAAGTTATTCAAAGACAAAACTAGGAAGTTAAGAAAGACAAGTAAAAGAAGTTAAGAAGGAAAGGATAAGATGACACTAAGAGAATAAGAACTAAAATGAATATGCAAAGGATACAATGTTACAAATATTGGTCATCATGAAACAACACAAATATGCATAAAAAAACTCACTAAAATTACACCACAACAATTCTAGGAAACTAGGTGTACACTATTTACTATTTTGGGGACCTTACACTTTTTATTTAACTTTCTTTTCTTGTTTCTTTATGGCTATACTCTATTTTCCCAAAAACTCTTAATGCCACCAATCACATACTTTTCATCTTTACAACCTTTTTTATACATACCTTTTTTGGTCCACACTTTTTTTTCTCACAATTACACCATAAGTTCCTTACAAACTTTCATAAAAATAATGCATACTTTGACTTAACATTTCATCAAACACTTGGTGTGCATCTTGTTGGAGATATTGTAAATATCTGATAAGATATGATAAGTAACTTATCAAGAGGTTACAAACATCTAAATATCTTATTATCTTAAGTGATTACAAATATTTAAATATCTCATTAGGAGATCGTGAATATCGCATATTATCTAGTTATCTTTTAATTTGTTATTAGCTATAATATCTTTAGGTGGTTGACATTTACCATATAAAAAGGGAGATTAGAAATTGTATAATTAATTCAATTAATACACAATTTCTTTTACTTCCAATTTCGTATTAGAGCTCCAGATCTTAGGAGCTCTGTTTTCGCTGCCTCACTTCAGTGAACTGCTACCCTCTAACGAGACTTACACGTCGGTGTGAGACTAGTTAAAATCCTTTTTGTTGTTCTCAACTATCGGTGATAATGGAAAAAGACAAAGTCATTACCTTGGGACCTAATGAACTTCCAAATTTGGTGAGTTCTTATCACCTTGACGATCGCAATTATCTACAATGGGCATAATATATTTGTACTACTCTTAAAGGACGCAAGAAGTTGAGTCATTTTGAAGGAAACAACCTACCTAGAGATGACCAAAAGTTTGAAGCATGAGATGATGACGATTCTCTCATTATGACATGACTATGGAACTCTATGACTCTGGAAATAAGCTGAAATTATATGTTTTATTCCTCCGTACGTGAGATATGGGAGAATCTTATTGAGACATATTCAATGTAAAAGGACTCTACTACTTGCTATGATATTGAAAGCAAAATCTTCAACTTTATACAAGGAACCCTCTCCATAACAAAGTACTATGGGACTCTGAATGGGTTATGGATCGAGTTGGACCAGTACCGAGGATTGAAGATGTGAAAAGTTGATTCTATTACATACACTAGGCTTGTTTAAAGGGGGAGAATCTTTAAGTTCCTTTATGGCTTGAATTCTAAATACAATCCTATTCATGTTCAAATTCTAAGTAAGGAGAAGCTTCCTTCTTTGTCTGAGGTATTTTTTTTATTATGAAGTGAAGAAACCCGACGATTAGTCATGCTTGATAAAGGAAACTTCAACATAGGATTTGCAATAGTGACAGGAAAAGGTCCCACAAAAAGATCAAATTCCAAAGGAAAACCCTTCATAAAGAGTAGTCATGGAGAATACTATATGTATTGCAAACGATCAAAACATACCAAGGATACTTGCTACAAGTGTTATGGAAAGGAGAAATTTCTTGAACAAATGGGTGGAAATAAAGGCTCAACTCAAATGTGGGTGAATCAAACAACCGTCGATAAGGAGAATGTAGTTGAACATCCTTCTACCTTGCAACTTGACCAGGATATTCAAGCCTTTAGTAAAGAGGAGATGGACTGCCTTTGAGCCCTCCTAAAGTCAACAAGTAAGCCTCTTGACTCATGTGGTTTGACCATGAATGGTAAGAGTTCCTTCAATATTTCTGGTTTAGTTTCACAAAGTATCTGGATCCTTGATTCTAGGGCAACAGATCATATGATCCCGTTTCCTTCATATTTTACATCATACCTTAAAGTATCCAAAAAACAACTCATTATTGTTGCTAATGGAGATCATGTTCCTATTGCTGGATTTGGCAACGCCCAAATTCACTCCTCTTTATCTCTACAATGTTCTTCATGTTTTAAAACTAGCTAACAACCTTATCTCCATCCATAGACTTATATAAGATTGAAACTATGTAGTGACATTTTTTTCGCTCTTATTGTATTATTTAGGAACTTACAATGGGGAGGACGATTGGAGTTGCTAAAGAGCAGGATGGGTTATACTACTTACAACATACAATGATAGGTAACAACACCAATAAGAAAGAATTGCCTTCTAGTTAACGAGTAACCTTAGAAACTTAGGCAGCTTCTCAAATTTGGCTTTACCATAAACGTCTTGGACATCCACCATTTGGGTTACTTAAGACAATGTTTCCACATTTATTTACAAAAGAGTCTATCGAGTCCTTTAAGTATGATATTTGCTAGTTTTCAAAGCACCATCGTGCAACATTTTCTCCTAGTAATAATAAAAGTCTTAAACCTTTTGACCTCATTCCTTCTGATGTGTGAGGGCCAGCTAGTAACTCTATATTTGGGGCTAAGTGGTTTGTATCGTTTATTGATGATTGTATCCGTGTGACATGGATATTTCTTATGAAACATAAATATGAGGTTTATTAAATATTTGTCAATTTTTCTATTTTGTCAATAATCAATTTAATAAATCCATTAAAAGACTACGGTCAGACAATGGTATCAAATTTATAAATCTTGAGTTCTCCATGTTTCTTAAAGATAATGGTGTGGTTCATGAACTGACATGTGTGAATACTCCCCAACAAAATGAGGTTGCAAAAAGGAAAAATCATCACCTTCTTGAGGTTGCTAGAGTCCTCCTCTTCCAAATGTCTGTCCCTAATGTATATTAAGGAGAAGCTGTCTTAACTACCACCTATCTCATCAACAGGTTACCCACTCCAAGGGTCTTAAATGGTATTATTCCAATTAAACATATGTTATCATTCTTTCTTTCTTCTCCCCAAAGTTAAGCTCACTAAGTCGTGTTTTTGGGTGTGTTGTCTTTGTCCACTCTCATGATCCACATCGTGGAAAGTTAGATCCTAGAGTTGTCAAATGTGTTTTCATTAGTTATCCCTCAAATAAAAAAGAGTTTTAATTGTTATCATCCTCTAAGTCGTCAGTTCTTTGTCTCAATGGATGTTACTTTTCACAAAACACAGTCATACTTTGTTTGTCCTCTACTTTAGGGGGAGAGTTATCTAGAAGTCGAGTCTATCATCGAGTCATTACCTTTTCCTACTCAGGATGTTCAAGTTCAAGTTTAAGAAGTCACGAAACCTACTCTAGTCCTAGAGCAAGTCCAAATGTCTATGCCGAATGTAAGTGTCCCTAATAACTCCATTGAGGAGCAAGTCCAATTATCTGAGCTGGAGGTAAGTATTCCTGATAACTCCATTGAGGATGTTACTGATGACATGCCTATTGCTTTGAGGAAAGGGAAACGATCATGTGTAAAGTATCCTATTTCTCAATTCGTGTGTACTGACCATCTCTCTATATAACATCAAAGTTTTATTGCTACCATTGAAGCAATTAAAACACCTACATCAGTATAAGAAGCTTTGAAAGATTAGAATTGGGTTCAAGCAATGAAAGAAGAGATGGAGGCATTAGATAAAAACTCAACTTGGGAGATGGTTGATAGATCCAAAGACAAAAGAGTTGTAGGCTTTAGATGGATATACACAGTGAAGTATAAATCTGATGGGACCCTTGAGCGATACAAAGCAAGATTGGTTGCTAAAGCGTATACATAGACTTATGGAATAGATTATAAGGAAATATTTGCCCTTGTAGCAAAGATGAACACAATAAGAGTTATTATTTCCTTAGCCACCTACTTTGGCTAGAACTTGTAACAGTTTGATGTTAAAAATGCCTTCCTTCATGGAGACCTAGAAGAAGAAGTCTACATGGAAATTCCCCTAGGATTCTATTCTGATAATGAGAAGAACAAGGTATGCAAACTCAAAAAGGCATTGTATGGACTTAAATAGTCTCCCCGAGCATGGTTTGGAAGATTTACTCAAGTCATGATATCCCTAGGTTACAGGCAGAGTCAAGGTGATCATACTCTCTTTATAAAACATTCTCCTGATTGTAAACTCACCCTTCTCCTAGTCTATGTAGACGATATGATTGTTACAGGTGGTGATGAGATTGAAAAACTAACTTTGAAAGAAAAGTTGGCAACACAATTTGAAATGAAGGAGTTAGGAAAGCTGAAATACTTCCTTGGGATTAAGGTTGCATATTCCAAACAAGGTATCTTTATCTCCCAAAGGAAGTATGTACTTGATCTTCTCAAAGAAACAAGAAAATTGGGATGTAAGACCTCAGGGGTACCTATTGAACAAAACCATTGGGTGTGAGGAAAGTCTAACCATAAAGAAGTCCTAATATCAACGATTGGTGGGAAAATTTATCTACTTATCCCACACTAGGCCAGATATTACCTATGTTGTTAGTGTGGTCAGCCAATTTATGCATGATTATAGAGAAAGGCACCTTCAAGCAGTTGAAAGGATCCTCTAGTATTGGAAGGCAAGTCCAGGAAAAGGACTATTGTTTAGAAAAGAAGAAACATTGTCCGCGGAAATATATACAGATGCAGACTATGCAGGATCGATTGTGGATAAAAGATCCACCTTCGGATATTGTATGTTTCTAAGAGGAAATCTAGTAACTTGGAGGAGCAAGAAGCAAAATGTGGTTGCTCGATCTAGTGCATAAGTAGAATTTTGAGCCATGGCACAAGGTATATGTGAAGGATTGTGGATGAATATTATTCTTGATGACCTCAAAGTAAAATATGAGGGACCTATGTTTTGTTACAACAATTCAACTATGAGTATTGCCCATAATCCAGTCCAACACGATAGGACAAAGCACATTAAGATTGACAGACACTTCATTAAAGAGAAGTTAGATAGTGGACTTATAGTCATAGCATATGTTCCTACAGGACTCCAAGTGGCAAATGTTTTCACCAAAGGGTTCCCTGCAACTAGATTTCAAGAACTCAATGGCAAGTTAGGAATGATTGATATTCATTTACCAACTTGAGGGGGAATGTTAGAGATATTGTAAATATTTGATAAGATATGGTAGGTAACTTATCAAGAGGTTAAAAACATCTAATTATCTTATTAGATTAAGTGGTTACAAATATTTAAATATCTCATTAGGAGATCGTGAATATCACATATTATCTAGTTATCTTTTAATTTGTTATTAGTTATAATATTTTTAGGTAGTTGACATTTACCCTATAAAAAGGGAGATTAGAAATTGTATAATTAATTCAATCAATAAATTTCTTTTACTTCCAATTAATTTTAAAAATACAAAATGCCATATCATATTCACTAGAACAAATTTCACAAATCAACACAAGATCAAAATAAGCTAGGTGAAAACCATAGTACACATTACAACAAGAATTTCAACTAGCTAACAACATAATTACTAATTCAAAATTTTCAAAAATCTAACAAGAAAACTTCAAGAACTCAAAATGGAATTTTGCAAAACTGAACGATGACAATATAGATCCATGCTAGGCAAAGGAAACCTAATAAATGTGAAGCAAAATGACAAAGAATTGAAGCAAAAATTCAAGGATCAAGGCTTACATGTTGGCACGCCCTAAGTCAAAGATTCGTCCATGAAAGCTTCCATCAAAACTTCAATTTCAAGAAGGATATGATAATTTAATGCTTTGATACCACTTGATACACCCACAAATCTACAAATCAACAATCCAAAACAAAGAAGCTTAAAAAATACACTAGGTTAAGGAACCAAAAATTGAAACGAGAAGAAATTAGAAAATGGAATAAGATTAGAAGTGAACTCGTCATTAACCCATAGGGATTAGATAACAAAAGTATAGATTGATCATAAACATCTTGAAAACTTGATGAGAATTAACATTCTTTTTCAAGGACAAGAGAAGAGAGAAAGCCCCTCACAAAGTGCAATGCAAAATTCTATTTAATGTGTAAAGTAATTAGCTTAATTACATTTTGGGTTTATATAGGCCTTCACTAATATCTAATTAGCCCAAGTTAATCATAAGAATAAAATACGCAAGGCCCAAGTCCAAAGGACTACAAAATGCACCTCAAAACATTCATGGGCACACCGATAGTGTAAAATTTAGTCACTATTTCTATTATCAAAAGACTAGATTTCCTATGTTATGGGTAGCATAGGAGCAACCTCGGTCGAATCTCTCAAGGACACTTGGTTCTAATGTGATCTAGTGTAAACAGCTAAAAAGGTGCAGGTTTGGGCATGTAGAATGCGAACGCGACTAAGATTATGGGGAATTTTTAGCAAGGAAAAGTAAAGTTTGCAAAAAGTAAATGATTATCTATGGATGTAAAGGCTACCTATGATTACTACCATTACAGGAACATATATTTATCATAACACTATTTGAGTTATCAATTAGTTGGTTTTAGTTCTGACTCTTACTATACAAGTAGTTTCGCCTAACATTAATCCATTGCCTACTAAGGGCTTACACGATCACGACCTCGAGTTTGGCAGGGATTATGCCCGTGGCTGATGTAGGTTCTTTATTGGTTACCTATAGTGTTGTTAGAGTGGTTCCAATCGGCCCTTAAACTAACATATTCTATTTCTACCATGTACAATAGTGACACAAGTAAGAACATATTAAGCTAACAAAAATTACAACATAGCAGTAAAGGAATTGTAACTCATTCATTGATTAACTAGTACAGTGATACATGAAAAAGTGTATGACTCGTGGATGGAATGTGGATCAGCTTCCCACGACGATAGCTAGTGGTAGTTGCAGTGTTCTACCTGAGATGACCAGGTACTAAGGGGTTGAATCACCAGAGTGTGCTAGATTCCTAGTTAGTCCTTTCTAGCAATCGACCGCTACCCAGACACTGGTCCTACGTCCACTCGATCGACTAGGCGCCATATTGAAGCATCATGGAACAAAGAGGAGTGAAGTGAAACTTAGGCTCGAGGGATAGATAGTGTGTATACGTTAGGCTGAGAGTGTATCTGTGTATGTTTGCTAACCAATGAACTTAGCTATACGTCCCTATTTATACAAGCATTGGCTAACTAACTCTATAATAGAAATAACTAAAATAACTGCATGACATAACAAAATTAACTACTTTTCTGACCACTAACTAATCTCCTAAATGACCATGTGCTAATTTACAATTATACATGTGCTTGAAATTGCCAAAGTAGAATTGGTCCTTGATGCCAGGATGGGTCTAGACGGGTGGGAGTTGGCATTTGGAGTTAGCGTTCAGTTTGAAGTCGACATCTAGATAGGAGTTGATATGTGCTTTGTAGTCAGCATCTGCTTTGAAGTCAGCATTCGGATAGGAGTCAGCACGTGCTTTGGAATTGGCATTTGGATAGGACTCAGACTCGGACTCAAACTCAGAGTCGGCCTGTGGAGTCGGCTCTACAAGAGATGATTATGGAGTCGAAATTTGACTGCTGCTGATGGAGTCGGCATTGCAGAGTTGGCTTCATCTGATTGTGACAGTTCTGGCCTCAATTGGGATGACTTCGACCTAGCGTGGGCTTCATCCGGCCTCAGTTGGGACGACTTCGATCTAGAGTCGGCTTCATTCGGTCAAGACAGAGTCGGCTTGGAGAGGATTCTTCTGGCCAGGACGACTTCATCTAACCAAGTTGACCCTGTCTGTACTCTAGTTTGACCTGCAAAAATAAGACTTAGCTAAAATCAACAAATTAGCGTAGATTTGTATTTTCCCTATTTTAACATTGGAAATCTGAATCTTATCCAATACTTGATTCTTAACTACAAATTAGAGTCTATTCTACCCATCTTAAGACCTTGTAAGGTGTCTAAGATATGAATTATCAGACCCCCACACTTACTTTTTTGCACTCTTGGGCAAAATCAAAAAGAATCATTCAGGAAAACTTTTTGAAAAACAAGTGACTACGACAGGAGGATATGAATTTAAATGAAATTATTAAGTGCTAAAAACAGACTAAACATACATTCAACCTAGATTCAAGATATCCAACCATCTATGAAAAAGTCTACATCCAAAGTGAATAAGCAACATCTAAATTTCAAAGATTAATCGAAAATGATAGAGTCCTCATTGGGTATATGCTCTCATTCTTTTCAAGTGTTTTGGGGTTGTGTTTACACTCAAAACATCCTATGTTACTAGCACTACCAAGTTTTGACTAGCCTCTACATTTTTACAACTTGAATACACATGCCATAATGATCAATAGGACTTTTATTCGAGTTGTAATGTGGCTAGGGTTAAGGTGGGATATAATGAAGGTAAAAGTGAGTTTGAATGACCAAAGGGGAGAAAGGAGCAATGGGGAGTATGCCTCATAACCGTGGAGATCGACTCCAAGATACTACAAGTATTTTTATTTTAAATACACATCCAAATGCTTTACTTTTGCCTTTGTGTATATATTTCTTTTCTTCTCTCACTTTTGTATTTTCCTTTCTGAACTTCTTCCGCAGCCTTGGGTTGCATTTTGTAACCTTTTTGCTTTTTGCTGCCTTTTCTTTTTCATCCACCAGTTTTTTTTCTTTTGATACCCCCTTTTTCTTTTCTTTTATTTCAACAACCCATCTTTTCTTCCAACATACTTGGGCTTCACTTGGTACAACTATTTTGAAGTACCTCTTTTACTTGGAATTCATTAGAGTGTCACCCCCACACTTATTTATGGACCCTACTCCCAAAACAATTCCGAAGCTCCTTTGACCCTGAAGGTTAAGGTGGGTCATGGTTTTTTTTGCTATTGAGCTTGTAATGAGCTACCTTATAAAAAAAGGAAGGTTTTATAGGCTCAAAAGGGTAAACAAGGGATTTTTTTGCAAGGTGGCCTTTAATTGGTTAGTAGTTTACAAGAAAATAAGGCTTAGATCATATCATTACTGCATGTAAGACAAGAAGTGTAAAATAGAGTCAAGGCAAAGCCTAGAATAATCTATCAACATAGATGCAAATTCACACTAGAAAAGAAGAGAATGGAAAAATGAAAGCTATTATTTACAAGGCCCAAAAATCTAACACGGTTTCAATTTCTTTATCATACAAAGGTTTCAACTTAAAAAATTTCGATTACTTATTGTCTAAGGATGCAAAGACTTCCTTTCATGTCAAGTTAAAAAAATCTCTTACCCAAGATTATGTATTACCTCTTCATGCTTTATTCAACCTAAAGAAATTCATTTAAATTTTCCAACACTTTTTCTCGGGTAATCAGAACGGAAACAAACAAACTTAAAACAACTAACGGAAAATGAAAAATGAAAAATGGAAAAACAAAACAAAAACAAAAAAACAACACACAACCAAAGTCAGCACGAACTCGACAAACGACTAGGAAAACAAAGAAAAAATAGACATGAGACGGAGTTGGCATGGACTCGGTCTTAGCATGGGACCGGAGTTGGCATGGACTTGGTCAAAACGCTACATGCATGTAGTCAGGAGTCGATGAAACGATAGTAGAAAAATAATACATACAAAACTTAACAAAAAAATAGAACTTAACAGCAAAACAAAACTAATTTCCCAACTACACTAGCCCCCTTAAATGATGCATTATCCTTAATGCATGTGCACGTGAAGGGATATGAAAATTCTTCAAGGTATGTCTTCGGGGATGACCGATTCCATTAACAAGATGATTTCCACCTCGTCCCTTATCGGATTCGGATTCGGATTCAGACCTTCATAATACGATTTGATCTGACGCCCATTGACCTTGAAATGCCTATTGTTAGCCTCGTCTCTTAGTTCTACTACATCATAGGGAAATATATTAGTAACAACAAATGGCCCATCCCACCCAGAACGGAGCTTACTGGCTATGAGCTTTAATTGGAAATTAAATAGAAGTACCTTCTAGTAGGCTCTGAACTCTTTCCTTAGAATCATATTATCATGAAACTGTTTTACCTTTTCTTTGTAGATCCGAGAGTTCTCATATGCTTCTAAGCGCAGCTCTTCCAGCTCCTATAATTGTAGTTTCCTTTCTTGGTTGGCTTGGTCATAGGCCATGTTGCACTTCTTGATCTCCTAGTAGGCTTAGTGTTCTATCTCAATTGGCAAGTGACAAGCATTACCAAAGACAATATGATAGGGAAACATTCCTAACAAAGTTCGGTATGCTATCCTATGGGCCCATAGAGCGTCCTCTAAGAGTCGGCTCCAATCATTTCGGTTGGGATTCGCCATCTTTTGTAACAACTTTTTAATTTCCCTATTAAACACTTCAGCTTGGCCGTTGGTCTGGGGGTGATACGTGGTGACAACTTTGTGCACTACCCTATGTTTCTCAAGTATAGTGGCCATTGTGCGGTTGTAGAAGTGACTTCCTTGGTCACTAATCAACACTTTTGGCACACCAAACCTGCAAAAAATATTGGATCTCACAAATTACACAACAACTTTAGCTTCATTAGTTTTGGTGGCCTTAGCTTCCACCCATCTCGAAACCTAATCAACAACAAGTAAAATATAAGAGTTTCCCTGGGAGATAGGGAATGGCCCCATGAAATAAATACTCCAAACATAAAAAATTTCACAAAATAACACCGGCTGTTGGGGTATTTTTTCCTTCGGCTTATTTCCATTCTCACTTTTTGGCATTGTTCACAAGCTAAGACAAATTCATGTGTGTCTTGGAAAATAATGGGCCAATATAATCCATAGTCAAAGACTTTTCGGGTTGTTTGACCAGATCCATAATGGCCTCCTCCAGCTATTGAATGACAAAAGTGGAGGACCAACTAGATCTTGAAATCCGGAATACACTTGTGCATTACTTGATCATTGCATATTCTCCACAGATAAGGATCATCCCATATGTAGTACTTGGCTTTGCATCCAAGTTTGTCTTTCTACGTTGGATGCTCCTGGTGTAAACGTAGATGTGATGAGGAAGTTGCAGATATCTGCATACATGGTGTCACATGTTCTAGATGTAGTATCTATTCATCAGGGAACTCGTCTCGTATCGGTAGAGGGTCGACTGCTCTTTCAAGGCGGCTTAGGTGGTCTGCTACGACATTTTCCGCACCCTTCTTGTCTTTGATCTCTACATCAAACTCCTAAAGGAGCAACATCCATCAGATCAATCTCGGCTTTGTGTCTGGCTTCTTCAGTAGAAATTTCAATGCTGCATGGTGAGAGAAATTTGTAATTTTGGAGCTAATCAAATAGGATCCAAATTTGTCTCAAGCAAATACAATTGCCAGCAACTCCTTTTCAGTGGTGGTATTGTTGATTTGGGTCGGATCCATGGTTCGAGATGCATAGGTGATGACATACGGCGGCTTGCCAACTCTTTGACCTAGGACGGCTCCTAGCGCAGAGTTGGACGCGTCGCATAACAAATCGAACTGATACTCCCAATTCAGTGCTTAGAGAATATGTGTAATAATGTTGTTTCTTTGTAGTGGCATATCAAATAAAACTAGAGCTAATTATAGCATAGTGTAACCCTAGGTCAAATCTCAAGGACACAGTGTGTTCTATTATGACTTAATATGGAAATTAGAGTTTTATACAAAATACTAAGTGTATGGAGAATGTTGACTCTGTCTCAGACTGAGATGACTCAGACTTGGTCTCGGACAAAGACATTGGACTCAGACGGAGTCAAATTGAAAGCGGTAACCGAGGGGGTTGTATTGTTGAAGATGTAGAGTATAACAAGAAGTAAACTAAGTAATGAAAATAAATGCAAGCTACACTACAATAGTTATTGCACCAATACAGAGGTTCAACAAGCAATCGGTTCTTGGTTCTTTACTCGAGATTATGATTTCAAACCAACCTAGAGTTTTTATGACAATTTCTGAATGTTCGTTCGTTGCCAACCGAGGATTTACACAATCGCTACCTCATCAGTTGGCAGAGAGTATGCACATGGTTGATTTTAGGTTCTCTTATCAATTACCTAATTAAGTGGTTAGATAAGTTCCAATCGGCCTAACCTAACATGATCCACCCTCACAAATGCATAATCGTGACAAAAGCAAAGAGTAGATTAATGATAGGATCCACAACGATCACCATGGAAGAACGAAGATGGTTCACCATGAATGGCTAGAGCATCGAGGATTCAGTCCACCAGAATGCATCAGCTATACTGAGCAATCTCCTTTGATAACCTCCGACTTCCCAGACTCTTGACCTATACCTCCTTGATCGACAAGATGCCTTACTGAAGCACTATGCACCACCGAAGGAATGGAACGAGAGCATGAGTGTGAGGTGTGTGTGATACAATTGATTTTTTGAATTCAACAATGCTTTTCACGAGTACTCGCATCCCTTTTTATACATGTGCTTGGTCCTTGCTATGCACGTCTTTCCTAACTAACTCCTAACAAAATTACAATTCCATGATTGCCCTATCATTTCCCTAATGATTATGTGCTACATGCTCTGCTGGAGTGACATGCGCTATGAAGCTAGGCTCGGTTGGGAAGGGACTTGCCGGGCTGGGACAGCTCCTTTTAGGCCGAGGTGCTTTTTTTGGGTCGAGATGCTCCTGGATTTGGCCTACAAAATGAATCTAATCTTTTAATTAGCTAAGATCCCCGATTTAGCACAAATTTATATTTTCCCTATTTCTGAGCCAATAATTTGAATCCTAGCTAAGATATGATTCATAGTTACTAAAAAGTCTTAACAATACCCATCTTAAGCCCTTGTGAGGTGTATAAAATATGACTTATAGACCCCCACACTTACACTTTTGCACTCCTAGGCAAAATAAGAATTGATCATCAAGGAAATGAAAGAGAAAATTTATTGTGAGAAGAATCTAGAAATGAATTTCTCAAGTTTGACCAAATAGATTAAGCATACGTTCATTCTGGAATCAAGGTATTCAAACAATCTATGGAAGCTACCTTCTCTATATCCGAAGCAAACAAGTACTTTAAATATCAGCGAGTAACCAAGAAGTGATAGAGCTCTCTCTCAAGGCATATTCTCTCAATCCCTCAAGTGTTTGGGTTTGTATATATACTCAAAACATCCTATGTTAGCCAGCACTACCAAGTTTTGACTAGCCTCTCCTTCTACGCCTTCAAAAACACATGTAGTAGTGATCAATAGGACTTGCTTCAAGCTTGTAGTGGCCAGGGGTAAGGTAGGATACATGATGGTAAAGTGAGCTTTGATAACCACAAGGGAGAGAGGAGCAATGGGGAATGAGTTAGTAAGCATGGAGATTATCCCCTAGGACACTACGAGTCTTTTGAGAACATCTTTTCTCACTGCTCTACTTTTCCCTTTGTATTTTTTTATTTCTTTCACTTTTTATTTTGCAGCCTTGTGTTGCATTTTTTCTTGCAACTTTTTGCTTTTGCTGCCTTTTCTTTTCTTTGATTCATCTTGCATTTTTTTCTTTTCATACCCCTTTCTTTTCTTTTTATTAACCCTTTTTCACCATACTGCTCCTTTTCTAAATGTACCACTCTCGCAATGTCTCCGAGTGTCACCCCTACACTTATGCGAGACCTAAGGTTGAGGTTGATCATGGTTTTCTAGCTTTTGTGCTTGTAATGAGCTATCATATAAGAAAGAATGGTTATATAGGCTCAAAAAGGGTGAACAAGGGATTCAATTTGCAAGGTAGGTTCATTTGGCTAGTAGCTTGTAGAGAAAAATGGCCTAAATCATGTCACTTATGCATGTGAAACAAGATGTATCCAAAGAGTCAAGGCAAAATCTAGAGTAACATAGCAACATGGATGTAAAAATCACACAAGAAAGAAGAGAATGGCAAGATTCAAAGCCATCATTATATACAAGGCTTAAAATTTCTCACACAAATAAATTGCTCTGTCACTGATGGTTTATCTTTTCAATTTTTCAGTCACTTACTACCTAAAGATGTGCAAATTTCACTCCCTATCAAGTTTGAAAAATCTCTTATCCAGGATTACACACTACCTCTTCTTGCTTCATCTAAACTAAAGAAATAATTTCAAAATTTCACAGCATTTTTCTCCTTTTTCTTCCACAATCAAGAATCAATAAACAAAAACAAACAAGAATGAAAATGAAAAAGGTTAGGATTCGAAAAAGAAATCAAAATAGAGAAAATAGAAAACATAGAAAATAGCAAACATAGAAAATAGAAAACAGAAAATAGCAACAACAAAATGGAGCCGACATGGATTCGGAGTCTGATACTCCCTCCCCCTACACTTAAATGATGCATTGTCCTCAATGCATGTCTAGACATAAGGGGGTTTATGAGGCTTTGCTCAAGGTGTGCCATCTGATATGGCTGGTTCCATCAACAAGATGTTTTCCACCTTGCTCATTGTTGGTGTTGGTACTTCATGGAAATTCTTTAATTGATGCCCATTGAGCTAGAAGGTGCTATTTGTAACTTCATCTTTCAATTAAACTGCACCATAGGGAAAAACATTAGTGATAACAAATGGTCCATCCCATTTAGAATGGAGCTTTCCAATGATAAGCTTTAAGCATGAATTGAACAAGAGCACTTTCGAGCTAACTCAAAACTCCTTCCTCAATATCTGTCTATCATGGAATTGTTTGACCTTCTACTTGTAGATCCAGGAGTTCTCGTATGCTTCCAAGCGAAGTTCTTCCAATTCTTGCAACTGGAGTTTCCTTTCTTTGTCGGCTTGGTCATAAGCCATATTGCATTGCTTGACTGCCCAATAAGCTCGATGTTCTATTTCAACTGGTAGGTGGTAAGCTTTACCAAAGACAATCCGGTAGGGAGACATCCCTAGCAGAGTCCGATATGTTGTCCTGTGCGCCCATAGAGCATCCTTAAGGAGTTGGCTCTAGTCTTAACGGCTGGAATTGGCCATCTTTTGCAAAATATTCTTGATTTCCGTATTGAAAACTTTAGCTTGGCCGTTTGTCTGGAGGTGGTATGCTGTAGCAATTTGGTGTACCACCTCGTACTTTTTGATAGAGAGGACATAGCTCGATTGTATAAGTGAATCCCTTGGTAACTTATAAGAGCTTTCGGCATACCAAACCTGTAGAAGATATTGATATTCAGGAAATTCTCAACAACTTTGGCATTATTGGTCTTGGTGGCTACAACCTCTACCCATCGCGAGACATAGTTGACGGTGAGCAGAATGTATGAGTAACCATTTGAAACGAGGAATGGGCCCATAAAATAAATATCCCATACATCAAAGACTTCACAAAATAGAATTGGTTGCTAGGGCATTTCATGCCTTCTATGAATGGCCATCCTTGCTTTCTAACATTGTTCGCATGTGGAGATGAATTGATGGGTGTCTATGAAAATGGTAGGCTAGTAGAACCCACAATCAAGCCCTTTTCGGGCTATCCGAGTTGATCCATAGTGGCCGCCTCCGGATGCTAAATGGAAAAAGTGGAGGATCGACTTGATCTCGAAATCTGGAATGCACCTGCGAATGACTTGATCACTGTAGAGTCTCCAAAGGTATGGATCATCCTATATGTAATATTTAGCATCACTTTCAATTTTCTCCTTGTACAGCTTGGATGCTTTGGTGGAAACTTTGATGCGATGATGAAATTATAGATATCTGCAAACCATGGTGTAATCTTGTTCATCTGCAATAGCTGCTCGTCAAGGAACTCTGACGTGAGGTAAATCGCGTCGAGGATGGTTTTTGGAAAGAAAAATTGGTAATGGGAATACCAATGGTTTAACTTCGAAGGAAGAGCTAGGAGAATTTGCCGAAAACCAGGCCCATATCCTCATTCCGTCGGGCGAGTCGGCACTAAACTGATCGTTCTGAATAATTGGCCAACTCTGTACTTACTCAACTTGGAGTCGATACCAACATTCTATGGTATGCTGGAAACCGAGAGCAGATAAGGCGTGGTGAGCAAATAGAAAAGTTGGGTAAGGGGCCAGTTATGCATAGGGATGACGATCATTCCCATCTGTCTACCATCTGGTAGTTACCCTACGACTTGTATGGGCTAGCATGATCTTTGTTCTTATCTTTTTCAAGTCACCTTGCAATGTGGGGCAGTGGGGGGATGGGAATGCAGAACTTGATGAGAGAGTGCCTCTTGCTCCTATGTACCTCTCCTAGTCGGGAGGATTCAAAGTTCACGTAGTTATGTGGGACCTAAGCCGGGGTAAGAACTATCCGTTGGGCATCCTGTCATGGTGATAGATTGAGTCGGTGAGTGGACTATGATTACTCGGGCACACGCCTGTGGACTTGAACACATGTGATGCACCCAAATGCTACTTGAGCCGATTGATTGGCCACCAAAGGGGTGATAACTCGGGGCGAGGTCAGGGCGTTTATTGGTGATTTGGGGAATATGACTTTATTTGAGGCGATCAAGACGTCTCATCAGCCATCTAAAGTGTGACAACTCAGTGACAAGGTCAGGGTGTTTAATGGTGATTCGTGGAATATGGGTCGGTCTGAGGCGGTCGAGATAGCTTGCCGACCATCTGAAGTGTGACAACTCAGTGACAAGATCAGGGTGTTTAGTGGTGATTCGTGGGATATGGGTCGATCTGAGGCGGTCGAGACGGCTTGCCGGCCAATTGAAGTGTGACAACTCAATGACAAGGTCAGGGTGTTTAGTGGTGATTTGTGGGATATGGGTCAGTCTGAGGTAGTCAAGATGGCTCGCCAACCATCTGAAGTGTGACAACTCAGTGACAAGGTCAGGGTGTTTAGTGGTGATTCATGGAATATGGATATGGTTTGGCTGAGAAACTTACCTAGTATCCAGAGGGGTGATGGGTATCGGTACTCGCGGTTGGTAATTCGTCTAGGATGCCTTTGGGTCACTTGTGCAATGATCTCTAGCAAAAATCACTCAAGGTTCTATAATCCTCAATTCTTGGCCTCGAGCTCTTCGCCTTGGTACCTTTTGTAGCCTCCAAGAGGGGTGAGGGTGCATTTGATTTCTCCAAGTGGTGCTACCCTAGTCCAATGATTTAATCCGTTCCTTGGCAATCTTCAGGTTGATATTTGCCATATGCTGCACCCAATCGTGGCACGTCTTTTCCTAGATTCGCGACGCTCTTCGTGGGTAGTAGCTGACCTGGCACATTCGCTTGCTGTGAATGGCGAGGATTTTCAATTTGTTAGGGATAGTGGGTCCCTTGTCTGCCTAACTTGGTTTCATCAGGGGTTTTGTCCTTTAGGAAAATCTCATGGTTTTGAACATGGTGATGTTGCGTCCTATCTATTGGGGTGGTTGGTTCTTTTAGTGCTAGGCTGGGCTTCCACGCTAGGTCTGACATAGGCCACGCGTGGCTGTTGGTATCAACCCGGTTACATGGTCTATGGGCCCCTCTTCTTCTCTACATGGGTTGGACCTAACCTTACTTTCCCTATCTCGGCTCCGTGTTGCCTGGGTTGCCAGGTCAAGCGGGCCCTGCTCCAGGATTCCTCTTTTTCGTCGGGTTATTTCTCTACCCAAACGGTATTGAGGACCCACAAAGTCATCTTGAATCGGCATCAAGTTGTTTTCCCTCTCGGTTCTGCTCAGGTGGTCTGCTCCTAAGTTCTCAAGCAGGATACCTTATAATGCAACCTCCCTCGGATGAAGCTCTGACCCCTTTCGTAATTCATGGGTTGGAAGCCCTCGAAATAGGTAATCTCGGAAAAATTAAACAAGCTTGGGGACGTGTTGTACGAAAAGGAGCCGAACTCGGCAGCAGGAGTTGTGGTGCTTCCCAAAGTTATAAGATGTGGCTCCAAGAACGAACACAAGCAATTGGATTGACCGGGGGTCTCCCCTATTCGCAACCAAACCAAGAGATCAAACTCCCAAAGACTATCGAAATTGAAGAATTTGAACAAATCTTAAACCAAATGGAAACTGAGCAACGGATCCTTAAGAGGAAGCTGGAACAAACACAACATGAAGTTCTCCAAGAAAGGCAGCTAAAGGAAGAAAGCATCAAGAAAGCACAAAGTGAGCAACAACACCGTTCAAAGATGGCTAGCTGCCTACAGGCTGCCAATCAAGAAATGTGCCTCCGGAGAATGGAAAGAGACCAGGTAGCCTTAGAAAACGAGTATCTGAAGGAAACACTGACCGCCCTCAAAGCCAGCGAAACGGAGAAAGACAAACAACTTCGATCCCTTCAGGAAAAGATTCACCAGATGGAGGACGAGCAATCCAAAGCTCAAACCGCTATGGAACGCCAGGTAGAGCAAAGATGGCAGAGTTTGCTCAAGCTAGCCAAAGCTCGGGCTAAGGCTGACACTACTCAAACACAAACCTAGAACACCGTCCAAAAATTACAAGCAACTATAGAAGATGGGAAACACAAAGCCCAAGCAACGTTTAAGATAGCCCAACACATGGTTGACGCCCTCAAAGCCCTTCAAGCAACCAAAGATTCCTCCAAGATTTCAAAGGAACTAGCCCAACTTCTGGAACTATGTGAAGAATTTCGCGACACCACCAGCACTACTTCGGAAACTTAGACTTTTGTAGTAGGAAATTTTTGTAAACGCCAGGGGCGTCCATAGAAATATTTTTGTAGGGAATTTTGTAAGCGCCGTGGGCCTTCTTAGAATTTTCGTAATAGGGATTTTTGTAATGCCACTGGTGCCCTCAGGAGTATAATATTCGATATAAATCTTAGTTCGAATTAATAAAAGGTTTCTCTTTCCAATTTTTATGAAATGATCAACAAGCAAGACATTCACGCATACATGCATATTAAACCTCTCTTTCCACTTCTTTTTCTCCCCTATACTCTCTTTCCACTTCTTTTTCTCCCCAATACCCTCTTCCCACTTCTTCCTGTCCTCTCTTTTTCTCCCCTATACCCTCACGCGTATATATTAAACCTCCGCTAAGATAAAGTTCCTCCTAAAATGAACAAACAATAATAGCGCGCCTTCAAACAATACAGAATCTACGCTCAAAGATCCCGATCCAACTAACGCACCAATCGAAGACACAAACGCAGAAGCATAAGCACTAATGGAGATCGAGAAACGCATGGAATGGGATAAACCGAAATTCCAACCATTTGTAGAGGAGCTTGAAAATATAAACTTGGGGGGAAAAACAGAAAAGAAAGAAGTAAAGGTGGGTAAGTTAATGCCACCGGAGATTGAAGTATACGTAGACGACATGATCGCGAAGTCCAAGACCCCAGAACAACACATCGAGGACTTGCGAAAATTGTTCACTAGACTCCGCAAATATAGGTTAAGACTCAACCCGACTAAATGCACCTTCGGAGTAAAGACGGGGAAATTGCTCGGCTTCATAGTAAATGAGAAAGCCTTCGAAAAGATCAAGAAATACTTAGAAAATCCACCAGTCCTTGTCCCAGCAGTCCCAGGTAAACCTTTAATTATATACTTGACCGTATTAGAAGAATCCATGGGCTGTATGTTGGGCCAACGAGACGACACCAGAAAGAGGGAACATGCTATTTACTATCTTAGCAAAAAGTTCACGGACTGCGAGCAAAGATACTCAAAGATTAGAACGAACTCCTTTGCGCCTTGGTTTGGGCCACCAAGAGGCTTAGGCAATATATGCTAGCCCACACTGTTTGGCTAATAGCAAAGACGGACCCCATCAAATACATATTCGAAAAGCCCGCACTAACAGGACGAATTGCAAGGTGGCAAATGGCTCTATCCGAATATGATATAGTCTACGTAAGTCAGAAAGCTATTAAAGGAAGTGTCTTAGCAGAGCATCTAGCGTATCACCCTCTGGAAGATTTCCAACCCCTACTTCATGAGTTCCCTGACGAACACGTCATGACAACCACCGAGACTAAGGATGAAGAATGGAGAATGTGGTTCGATGGAGCCTCTAACACACTAGGAAATGGAATAGGAGTTGTCCTAGTCTCCCCCAAAGACCAATGCTTCCCCTTTTCAGCCAAGCTAGGGTTCGACTGCACTAACAATATGGCGGAATACGAAGCCTGCACCATAGGACTCTTAATGGCAGCAGAATATCAAGCTAAGCAACTCAAAGTCTTCGGTGACTCAGCTTTGGTCATCTATCAACTTCGCGGTGAATGGGAAACCCGAGATGCCAAGTTGCTACCTTACCACGAGCACATAAAGGAACTAATAGACTCATTCGATACGATCACCTTTCACCACGTCTCCCGAGAAGAAAACCAAATGGCCGATGCCCTCGCAACGCTATCAGCCATGGTCCAAGTAAATGAAGGTCAAGAGCTAACCATCCACGTACGACAACAACCTCGCATAGCTTACTGCCAGTACTTGAACATAGAGCTAGAGGAATCAGATTCAGAGCCGTGGTACATAGATATAAAAAGATACCTGGAAAAAGGAGAATACCCGGAAGGAGCGTCGAAAAACAGTAAGAGAACACTAAGAAGGTTAGCCACAGGGTTCCTCTTGAGCGGACCCACGTTGTACAAAAGAAGCGCGGATATGACACTTTTACGATGTATAGACCAACGGGAAGCTACACAGATAATAGAAGAAGTTCACGAAGGAACCTTCGGTACGCATGCCAACGGCCATGCCCTGGCCCGCAAAATCCTCCGAACAAGATATTACTGGACCAAGATGGAATCTGACTGTCATCAACACGTGAAGAGATGTACCAAATGTCAAACTTACGCTGATCGCACTCACCTAGCTCCTTCCGCCCTACACAATCTCACTTCCCCGTGGCCCTTTTCTATGTGGGGCATAGACGTGATCGGGCCTATCGAGCCTAAAGCTTCAAATGGACACAGATTCATCCTAGTGGCTATCGGCTACTTCACCAAATGGATCGAAGCCTCCTCCTATTCTGCTGTTACATGCAGCATGGTAGTACGATTCATCAAGAAAGACATCATATGTCGGTATGGTCTCCCAGCCCACATCATCACAGACAACGGAACCAACCTGAACAACAAGATGATGACTGAGTTATGTGAGCAATTTCAAATCCGCCACCACAACTCCACACCCTATCGCCCCAAAATGAACGGAGCCGTAGAAGCAGCCAACAAAAACATCAAGAAGATAGTACAGAAGATGGTAATTACCTACAAGGATTGGCACGAAATGTTACCATACGCCTTACATGGCTACCGCACCTCAGTTCGCACATCTACGGGGGCAACCCCTTATTCTTTGGTATACGGAATGGAAGCTGTACTTCTAGTGGAAGTTGAAATACCCTCCCTCAGAGTTTTAGCAGAAGTAGAACTGGACGAAGCAGAATGGATTCAACAAAGACTCGATCAGTTAAATATGATCGATGAAAAACGCCTAACGGCCCTCTGCCATGGTCAACTCTACCAAAGAAGAATCAAGAACGCTTTCGACAAGAAGACCAAGCCCCGTACCTTTAGAGAAGGAGATATGGTACTCAAGAAGATACTACCAAATGTCAAGGACCAGAGAGGAAAATGGGCGCCCAACTACGAAGGACCCTACGTTGTGAAGCACGCCTTCTCAGGAGGAGCTTTAATTTTAACTGACATCGAAGGGCGGGACCTTCGCTATCCCGTTAACGCAGACTCCGTCAAAATGTTCTATCCATGAAGCCTAACTTACACAAGAGGCCAGCTCTAGTTCTAGCAAGTCCTTTCTGTTTAAATAAGGCATTTTTGTAATACGTTTCCCATTAATAAAAGACCACATGCATACACTCAAGCTTCCATTTTTCACTTTTTTTCCTTCTCCCTCCTCAATAAGATAAAGCCACGGCCAGGTTCAAATCATTCCCAAATCCGATTCCATCTCGGTCAGACTAGTTGCGTTGAGAGGCTGATCTCATGTCAGTCAAATCAACATCTTCCAAGGACCGACTCCATTTCGGCCAGTCTGGCCGCCTTTGAGGAAGAAGACTCCATTTCAGTCTAAAAGACTTAGAAAATTTCGAAAGCTAACTTAGTTATTTCAGTTTAGAACTTAGGAAAATTCCAAAGGCTTCAAGGCTTAGAAAATTTATAAACAAACCCGAGAAAGGTAACTCAAAGACCTCTACAGAACCTACCTCATGAAACGTTTTAAGACCTATAACTTAAACAAAAGAATTTACAATCTATCCAATTTACGTTATAAACCCATTTACTTAAGCATAGCATTACACCAAATAACTCCACAAATGCGATGTTTCAATTTCAAATCAAATAAAATAAATGGACAAATAAATAAATAACAATAAAAGCAAAGTCTTCATCATCTCAGTCAGCACGCACAGGACTCCGAAACTAATTCTCCTCGGTCAAACAGCTCTACCATGGTTCAACAAAGAAAAGAAGACTCAAACTAACAAGCCATCACAATCTGACATGAAGGCATTCATCAGTTATCAAACTCAAGAGATCCCTGGTCGCCCTGAGTAGTGTTCAGTGATCTCATTTCAAACTATCCCTTAAATTTCAAACTATCTTCTAATACGGTGGTCAACCATCAAGTCATCACGACCAAATTCATACCATCTCAAGTCACCTCAATCAGTATCTACTAACTACCAAATTTCTAACCCGGATGCCAGTGGAAAATCTGGTGTCTCATTCTAGCCTGGACGCCAAAGGAAAGTCCAGTGCCACATTTCTAACCCGGATGCCAGTGGAAAATCCGGTGTCTCATTCTAGCCTGAACACCAAAGGAAAGTCCAGTGCCAAATTTCTAACCCGGATGCCAGTGGAAAATCCGGTGTCTCATTCTAGCCTTGACGCCAAAGGAAAGTCCAGTGCCACATTTCTAACCCGGATGCCAGTGGAAAATCCGGTGTCTCATTCTAGCCTGGACGCCAAAGGAAAGTCCAGTGCCAAATTTTTAACCCGGATGCCAGTGGAAAATCCGGTGTCTCATTCTAGCCTGGACGCCAAAGGAAAGTCCAATGCCACATTTCTAACCCGGAAAATCCGGTGTCTCATTCTAGCCTGGACGCCAAAGGAAAGTCCAGTGCCACATTTCTAAGCTGGATGCCAGTGGAAAATCCAGTGTCTCATTCTAGCCTGGATGCCAAAGGAAAGTCCAGTGCCAAATTTCTAACCCAGATGCCAGTGGAAAATCCGGTGTCTCATTCTAAGCCTGGACGCCAAAGGACAGTCCAGTGCCAAATTTCTAACCCGGATGCCAGTGGAAAATCCAGTGTCTCATTCTAGCCTGGACGCCAAAGGAAAGTCCAGTGCCACATTTCTAACCCGGATGCTAGTGGAAAATCCGGTGTCTCATTCTAGCCTGGACGCCAAAGGAAAGTCCAGTGCCAAATTTTTAACCCAGATGCCAGTGGAAGATCAGGTGTCTCATTCTAGCCTGGACGCCAAAGGAAAGTCCAGTGCCAAATTTGTAAACTGGATGCCAGTGGAAAATCCAGTGTCTCATTCTAGCCTGGACGCCAAAGGAAAGTCCAATGCCACATTTCTAACCCGGATGCCAATGGAAAATCCGGTGTCTCATTTTAGCCTGGACGCCAAAGGAAAGTCCAGTGCCACATTTCTAAGCTGGATGCCAGTGGAAAATCCAGTGTCTCATTCTAGCCTGGACGTCAAAGGAAAGTCCAGTGCCAAATTTCTAACCCGGATGCCAGTGGAAAATCCGGTGTCTCATTTTAGCCTGGACGCCAAAGGAAAGTCCAGTGCCAAATTTCTAACCTGGATGCCAGTGGAAAATCCGGTGTCTCATTCTAGCCTGGACGCCAAAGGAAAGTCCAGTGCCAAATTTCTAACCCGGATGCTAGTGGAAAATCCGGTGTCTCATTCTAGCCTGGATGCCAAAGGAAAGTCCAGTGCCACATCTCTAAACTGGATGCCAGTGGAAAATCCAGTGTCTATTCTAGCCTGGACGCCAAAGGAAAGTTCAGTGCCATATTTTTAACCTGGATGCCAAAGTGGAAAATCCAAAGTGTCTCATTCTAGCCTGGACGCCAAAGGAAAGTCCAGTGCCACATTTCTAACCCGGATGCCAGTGGAAAATCCGGTATCTCATTCTAGCCTAGACGCCAAAGGAAAGTCCAGTGCCACATTGCTAACCTAGATGCCAGTGGAAAATCCAGTGTTCTATTCTAGGTTGGACGCCAAAGGAAAGTCTAGTGCCTAATTCAAACTTGGACGCCAGAGGATAGTCCAGTACCTCACTTCAGACCTGAATGCTAATAGATAATCAAGTCTCTCTTTCAAACACGGACCTCAAGAGACAATCCAACTCCAATAAAATCAAGCCAAGATAACTCATTGACCAAGCCACCCTAAATACCTATAGGATAGTCCGATAATCAATCCTATGGCATCCCATAGGTCAACGATAATGATCAACTACGAGTGTCAACCACAAATCCACAAATAATGATCAATTATTCCAACCCACAAATCCATAGCAGATCCCCAAAACAGGCCTCTTTGAGTCTTTATTTATGTTCATCACACTGTCTCCCCTGGATGAACACAAATAAAGAGGGGGCAACTGTAGCACCCCAAAATTGTCCGGCCCAAACAACCTTTAACTGATAATAAATAAAATCCTGAAGATTTTATATGTTATCAACAAACAACCACAAGCTGGTTTTCCTTAACGATAACAAATAAAATCTCAGAAGATTTTATACGTTATCAACAAACAATGGATAAATGTTAAATATTCAAAATTCAAAATAAAATATAATAAAATATTCCCTTCTCTCGAGAATTAGGGGATAAATCTGTTAAACATTCAAATTTCAAATATTAAATATAATAAAATATTCTTTTCTCCCAAGATAAACCGGTCAGCTTTTCAAAATTCAAAATAAAATATAATAAAATATTATCTTCTCCCGAGAATCAGGGGATAAATCTGTTAAATATTCAAATTTCAAAATAAAATATAATAAAATATTCTCTCATCAGGAGAGAGGTCTAAGCCCATTTTGTAGCCTGACCTCACTGCTAATGAGCAGGGGTCAGACATTTTTTTCTACGGGAGTGGAGCAAGACTCTCCACCAGGAAGCTAGAAGAAGAAGTCAGGAAGTCGAAGGAAGCATCCAAGACCAGGAAGCTAGAAGAAGACGTCGGGTATCAGGTTAGTAATAAACTCTTTTTGTGAAACCGTAGTTAGATTCCTTCCCTCTCTACAAAACTCTAAGCCAAATCTCTCAAACCTCTCCCAAGCCTCCCAAATCTCTCAAACCTCTCCCATAGCCAAGCTGGTATTGACCGGCCTCGCCCTTTCTAACAACATCCCAACCAAAGCCTAGAACTACGTGGGCTCTGAATCCTCGCTCTTCGAGGTATGTAGGCAGAGGGGGCACACCCCTTGCGAGTCCGTCAACCCAAAAACCCTAGACTTCCCCTTAGGAATAAACATTATTATCTTTAGCGCATAGCTTGTGTACATCTTATCACTCTAGCTCAATCTTAGGTAACTGGCCAAGTGGCAGATGTGTTGGGGGCACCCCTTGCCCCCGACGCCAGAACCAACTTCCGAACCCATATATCCTGGTTCCCAACCTAGCCTTATCCATCCTTGGTTTTCCAGCGTTCCTAATCAAAACGCTGGTGGCGACTCCCATCCTAAAAATTTTCCCATGTCGCTTCGTCACAAATCTGGTTGTGACAGTTGTGAAACCGTAGTTAGATTCCTTCCCTCTCTACAAAACTCTAAGCCAAATCTCTCAAACCTCTCCCATAGCCAAGCTGGTATTGACCGGCCTCGCCCTTTCTAACAACATCCCAATCAAAGCCTAGAACTACGTGGGCTCTGAATCCTCGCTCTTCAAAGGTACGTAGGCAGAGGGGGCACACCCCTTGCGAGTTCGTCAACCCAAAAACCCTAGACTTCCCCTTAGGAATAAACATTATTATCTTTAGCGCATAGCTTGTGTACATCTTATCACTCTAGCTCAATCTTAGGTAACTGCCAAGTGGCAGATGTGTTGGGGGCACCCTTGCCCCCGACGCGTAACCAACTTCCGAACCCATATATCTGGTTCCCAACCTAGCCTTATCCATCCTTGGTTTTCCAGCGTTCCTAATCAAAACGCTGGTGGCGACTCCCATCCTAAAAAGTTTCCCATGTCGCTTCGTCACAAATCTGGTTGTGACAATTGGCGACTCCACTGGGGATCGAACCCAAAACGCAAGAATCAAGGGGAGCGGAAAGAAGCTTCACCGATTCCGACTCTAATCTCAGGCTTCATTGGTAAGGTAAGGAAGCTCCGCAGCTCCAACATCGAATCGGGCAATTCCTCTTCCAGCCCTTGTGACATCAACAAACAAAGCGAGTTGAGCACGAAGACTTTTTCGGAGATTACTTCTGTCAATAGGCAAGTAGCGCCCAATCGAGCGAGAGAAGATAGGATTTATCCCAAAGACTCGAAGACCAAGAGAAGAGGATGTGAATTGGCTTGGTCTCGTGATCTCATCTACGCAAATGTTCAGATCTTTCTTTGAAGGCCGGTCCCAAGGCAATGAAAGGGATGGGGCAGTAACCAACCCCAAAGGAAAAGAGGATACGAGTGAACCCGCTTGCCCGAGTCCGAGTGGACGAGGTGAAAGAGTTCAGACTAGGACAGTTCAGGCCGGTGGAAGCCAATGAAAGGGAGAAGCGTTCAACCATTAGAGCAGAAGCCGAGTATAAGATCGCCCTTCTCTTCTATGATTCGGCCGTGAAAGAAGCCCACTTCACCATCTCTCTTGGGATGGGAAAGATCGAATGGAGCAAGCCCTCCTCAAAGCCTTTTTCAAGCTTCGAGGGAAAGTAGCCCGGATTCTATATCACATTCTTCAGAGAAAAGAACTGTCCTTCCCTGACCTACTTTGAGTCTCCGTAGGGAAACCGGCCTGGCAAGGAGGCTAGAGGAAGGAAACTGCTTAAGTGAGCTTGAAGCAACAAGGGTAGTGGGTTCAGTTCCCACGCGGGGAAGAACGTTCATAAGTAGAGCTGCTCCTGCAGTTCAAGGGAGATAATGTGTTTTCTAATCTGTTCTCAAAAGCAAGATGAGCTATGAGAAAGAGCAAGAACCCGGAGCGATTGGCTGAACTTACCCTAGCTTGAGCGACAGGGCGGTTGATCAAGGGATACCGGAAAGAGGCAAACAACAGAACCTCCGGGTTTGAAGCTTTTCATGTCGGGGCGAGGTCAATCGAGGGTTTTGGGTCAGTGAAAGCTCGAGTGCCCCCTTCAAAAAAAAGTCAGGTGTCGGGAATGCTACTAGTGAGGTGACCCGTTAGGGCGGATGAAAGAAGTTCTCTTGAAGCAGCGTCAAAGGCCAGGCCCTTCAACAGGATTTTTTGTTGTGTAATTCGCATTCTGTTTTGGCTACTCACGAAACTCTTTCTCCTTAATAGGAAGAACTCCCTTAAGAGGAAGGATACAAAGACCAAGCCTGTCTTTCTCTCTGAAAAAGGTCATATGGGGCAGAAAGACTATTTAAGGGGACTAATCTGCTAATATAGGAATGAAGGAAGGAGAAGGCCTTAATTGTCTATCTAAAGGTCCGCCTTGGGTGGATTTAGGCGAATCAAGTGGGTGGGAATGATCCGAGCCCCCTTTGTAAGTCAATTTCAGTAAGGTAACTAAGGTTTACAATAATTCATTTCAGTAGTGCGTTACCTTGCTGCTCTATCTATCGGGTAGTCAGTCTCTTGGTCAAAAGCCGGTACCTAATTCCCCTACAGGTGGGCCGATCCTCGTCTAGCGGTGGGAACCGGCTGGTATGGATCAATTGCTTGCCCTGTCTCTCTTCTGTTCAACCATCGAGAATCCACAGTTCTCTTTGCTCATTGGGTGGAATAATAGGCGAAGGAATGGAACTACTTATCTCGGAAAATGAAGATAAACTTAACTGACTAGCTTGCCTAGGATTAGGATCCCTATTTACCCAAGAGACTTAAAGGCTTGAAAGTCAAGACACTGCGCTTACCCTAGGAAATCAATACCTCCCCTTCTTATCTATGATCTCAATGTTGAATTCTTGGAGGAAAAGCATCCACCGAATCAGTCTCGGCTTCGCATTTGGCTTCTTCAACAAGAACCACAATGCTGCATGGTCAAAGAAGATGATAATTTTGGAGTCCAGCAGATATGAATGAAATTTGTCCAAGGCAAAGACAATTGCCAACAGCTCCTTAGTTGTTGTATAGTTCAATTGGGTCGAATCCATAGTTTGAGACGCATATGAAATCACATTTTGCTAACTTTGAATCGTTGGCCTAAGACGGCTTCGAGTTCTGAGTTGGATGTGTCACACATTAACTCTAATGAATACTTCTAATTGGGTGCTTGAAGAATCAGTGCGGATGTAAGTTGGATCTTTACCTCCTGGAAAGCTTCAATACAGGGCTGGTAAAAAACTAAGTTCACATCCTTTTGTAGCAACTTGGACAAAGGTAGGGCAATCTTATTGAAATTCTTAATAAATCTTCTATAAAACCCTGCATGTCCTAGGAATGAGCGAACCTCCCGCATGGAAGTGGGGTTAGGGAGAAAAGTAATAATGTCGACCTTGGATTTATTGACCTCAATGCCTCTACACAAGATTTGTATTGATGCATCTAGTCAGTACCTAGGATAGATTTTCTAGACATGCATCAAATGATGTGGTGTGCACAGTGAAGTCATCCATAAAGACTTCCATGCAATTCGGTAGCAAGTCCGAGAAGATACTGGTCATGTAGTACTGGAACGTACTCGGAGCATTGCACAGGCCAAACGACATGTGTGTGTATGGGCAAGTGAAGGTAGTCTTGTGTTGATCTTCAGGTGCAATATGGATTTGCATGTATCTGGAGAATCCATCCAAGAAATAGTAATGGGACTTTCCTGCTAATCTTTCTAGGACTTGGTCAATAAAAGGCAAAGGGAAATGATCCTTGCGAGTTGCCTGGTTTAGTTTCCTATAACCAATACAGACTTGCCAGCTATTCTATATTTGCATTGGTACCAGCTCATCATGCTAATTCTTCATTATAGTCATCCCAGACTTTTTCGGGATTACTTGCACTGGACTGACCCTATGGCTATCCAAGATGGGATGGATGATCCCGAGAGCAAGTAGTTTCGTTACTTCCTTCTTAACCACGTCTAGGATGGTCAGATTTAGTTTTCTTTGTTGTTGCCTTATTGGATGGGCTTTCTCCTCCATTAAAATTTTATACATATAGATTGAGAGATTTATTCCTAGAAGGTCCGTTAGTATCCATCCTATTGCCTTCTTGTGTTGTCTTAAGACTTGCAACAATTTGTCCTCCTGCTCTCGATAGAGGTTATTGGCAATTATGACTGTTGGTCACTGTCTAGGTAGGTGTACTTTAAATGACCTGGCAACGACTTAAGCTCTACAGGTGGTGAATGTAGTGGAGAGATGTCATTAATTGATCTTGAATTTATTTGGCCACTCGGTCTGGATTCGACACTTGGTTTGTCGAGTCGGTCTCGACCTTCTGTTTCTTCCAGCTCAGATTGCCCGAATAGGACTCGACTTTGAGATGGTTGCTAGATTTGGACTTGACCTTCGTTTCCATGCTTGAGTTGGATTTGGATGGTACCAGCTTCCAGGTTCCATTGTCCAAGTTAAGTTCGGCTCTCAACAGTATGCTCAAGCTGGACTCGATCTTAGTCTTATTGCCTGAGTCGCTTTCGGCCCACGTCAGGTCTCGGCCTTGGTTGACCGAATTAGACTCGGCGGTAAAAATCGTTGCCACTTGCATTGGTAATGACTTTTCAGTCTCGATAACTTGGACTTTTGCACGCTCTGAGTATTTCGATTCTTCATCATACTTGCATACTTGGTGATAAGCTCGTATTTAGTCGTCTTTATGCGCATCAAATAAACTAAAGCTAATTATAGTATAGTCAACCCTAGGTTGAATTCTCTTAAGGATATAGTGCACTCGATTATGACTTAGCGTGAAAACTAGAGCCATTCAGAAAACACTCAAGCGTGGAATGTCGACTCGCTCTCGGCAAAGACTGATCTGGTTCGATCTCGGCAGAGACGAATCCAACACGATCTCGGCTAAGTGTAGAGTTGGACGCAATAGAGTCGGATTGACTCGTTTTTGGGTTGGAATATAGGAAATATAGGGGTTTGGTTGCGGAGGAAATAAAGATAGAAAATAAGCTAAGTAAGAAAGTAAATGCAATCTAAACTAGACTACCTCTACTACTACTACTACTACTGTATTAATGTTAAGTCCCAATAAACAAAGTCGGTTCCATCTCTTTCACTCAAGATGATGTTCCCAAATCAACCTAAGATTCTTCTTATGACAATCGCCAAACATTCGTCCTTTTCTATACCGAGTATTTACACAATCTCTACCTCATCATTTGGTAGGGATTAAGCTTGGAGTTGATTTTAGGTTCTCTTATCAATTACCTACTAAAGTTCTTAAATCGGTTCCGATCGGCCTAGTCTAATGTTGATTTACTTAACAACGTGCAATCACAACACGGTAAAGCAGATTAAAACATAGGATTCATCATCGAGAGTTAAGCAATAGAAACTACTTATATTATTAGAAATAGAGTACAAACACAAGGTGTGAATTCAATGGTTCCGCCTTCCACAATGGTTGCCATGGAAGGATGGTGATGGTTCACCAACCGTACCCAAGACGTTGAGGATCAAGTCCATCGAGTGCGTTTGGCAAGCCAACCGGTTCCCTTTGACAACCTTTGGCCTCTTAGTTTTTGACCTGCACGTCCTCGATCGAGAGAGGCACCCCTGATAGCACCGTGCACCACTGTGAGAATGGAGATGAGAGCAAGATGATGGGGCGAGATAAGTATGGAAATTAGGTCTGAATTCAACAACAATTAAAACGTTCCCAACATTCCTATATATACACGAGCTAGGTATCTTGTGTTGCACACTATCCCTAAATAACTTCCCTAATAGAATTACAATTCCTGGATTGCCTAATCTACCCTTCTAATGATTCTCCTTGCTTTGCAAGTTTCTTCCAGGGGTGTGATGTGGCAGCTGAGCTAGATGAAGTTGGGATGAATGCACCTAGGTTGGGCCTCCTGATTAGGCTGCTTTTCTTGGGCCACGTGCTCCTTTGGGTTGTTGGGTTGTAGAGTCAGCCGGTCCAAGAAGGAGTCGGTCTGGCCAGGACGACTCTCCTGGACAGAGACTCTCTTGATGGGCTGAGATCAACTAGTGTTGGCCTGCAAAAAAGGAATATAATCTTTTATTCGCTAAGTTCCTCAAATTAGCATAGATTTATACTTTCCCTATTTCTAGGTCCATGATATGAATCTTAGCTAAGATGTGATTCTTAAGCACCAAATAATCTCAAAAGTACCCATCTTAGGTTCCTGTAAGGTATATAAAATATGACTTATCAAACCCCCACACTTACACTTTTGCACTCCTAGACAAAATCAGATTCAATCATTTAAGGGAGTTTTTCAAAAGAGAAAATGGATTTTTTCAAATGAATTTCTTAAGTTAAGATAAAACAGAGTCAACACTCATTTATCCCGGGATCAAGTTCTTCAAACCATTTGTGAAAGTTACTCCCTCCACATCTAAGGAAATTAAGTAACCTGTAAACATCAAAGAGTGACCAAGAGGTGATAGAGCTCTCTCTAAGGTAAGTATCCCCTCAGTCTCTCAAGTGTCTAGGATTGTATATACACTCAAACATCTCATGCAATCGACACTACCAAACCTTGATCGACGCTCCTTCTACACCTTCAAAAACACATGTAGTCATGATCAAAAGGACTTCTTTTTGGCTTTTAACGTGGCTAGGGTTAAAGGGTAGGATACAGGATGGTAAAGTGAGTTTTCTAACCACAAGGAGGAGAGGAGCAATGGGGAATGAGCTCGCAAGTATGGAAGATATCCCCAAGACACTATGATTCTGTTTGAAAACATCCTTTGCTCACTTCTTTTCTTTCCCTTTGCATTTTTCTTTTCTTCTTTTCCTCACTTCTTGTTTTGCAGATTTATGTTGCAACTTCTAACTTTTTTGGCTGCTTGCCATTTCTTTGTTTCATCTTGTAATTATTTTTCTTTCTTTTCCTTTTTGACCCTTTTTGGATGTGCTACTCTTGCTATGTCCTCGGGTGTTTCCCCCACACTTGAACGTGATCCACTCCCAAAACAATTCTAAAGCTCCTCTGACCCCTAAGGTTGAGGTCGATCATGGTTTTTCAACTTTAGCTTGCAATGAGCTGCCATATCAAGAAAAATGGTTATTTAGGCTCAAAGAGGGTAAACAAGGGATAAATTTTGCAAGGTAGGTCCATTTGACTTGGGGCTTAATAGAAACATGGCCTAGATCATGTCATTCCTACATGCGAAACCAGATATATCTAAAGATTCAAGGAAAAATCTAGAGTGCACAACTAACATGGATGCAAATATCACACAAGAAAGGAGAGAATGACAAGAAGCAAGCCATTTATATGTACAGAGGATAAAAAATTCTCACACGGGTAATTACTCTACCACTCATGGTTCTCTCTTTTTCAGTTTTTTGAATCACTTACTACCTAAGGATGTAGAAATTTCAGTCCTTGTCAAGTTTGAAAAGCCTTCCCTCCAGGGTTATGCACTGCTTCTTACTATTTCATCTCTCTAAGAGAAATCCATCCAACTTCTCTTTCAAAGCATTTTTCTCAACAAATAGAAATCATAATTTCGTTGAGAGAAAACAAAGTGGAAATCAGAATTAAAAGCAAAATTTGAAATAGGACCGAAATCAGTCTGGATCCGGTCGAGATGAAACCGGAGTCGGCACAGACTTGGCTGCAAAGCTTTTATTTGCAACATAAAGGAAAGATGACACTTGATGAAAATTAAAAGAAAACTAAAGATAACAAAGCCTAATCAGTTAGAATGGAGTCGATATAGAGTTTGATCAACACAGAAAATTATAAGAACAAAATTAAGCAAGCCATGGATGACTACACTCTCCCCCCACACTTGAATGATGCATTGTCCTCAATGCATGGCATGAATAACAGGGGATTTTGAGGCTTGCTCAGAGTGTGTCATCCGGTGAGGCCGGTTCCATTAGTGAGATGGTCTCCATGTCCCTCATTGTCGTAGTTGGACCTTCGTGAAACAACTTGATTTGATGCCCATTGACCTGGAAGGTGTTGTTGGTGTGTTCATCCTTCAATTCTACCGCACCATAGGGAAAAACATTAATAATAACAAATGGTTCATCCCATCTGGAACAAAGCTTACCTGCAATGAGCTTTAAACGCGAATTAAATAGGAGCAATCTCTGGCCGACTTGGAACTTCTTCCCCAGGATTTGTTGATCATGAAATTGCTTGACCTTCTGCTTATAGATCCGAGAGTTCTCATAGGCTTCCAAGTAGAGTTCGTTCGGTTCTTGTAGCTAGAACTTCCTTTTCTTTTCGGCTTGGTTGTAGGCCATGTTGCATTGCCTGATTGCCTAGTAAGCTCGATGTTCTATTTCAACCAGGAGATGACAATATTTACCGAAGACAATCCGATAGGGAGACATCCCCAACAAAGTCCGGTATGCAGTTCTATGTGTCCATAAAGCGTCCTCGAGGAGTCAGCTCCAGTCCTTCCGGTTGGGATTGACCATCCTTTGTAATGTTTTCTTGATTTCCCTATTGAATACTTCAGCTTGGCCATTTGTTTGGGGGTGGTATGCTGTGGCAACTCAGTGCACTACCCCATACTTGTGGAGTAAAGAGGACGTGGCTCTATTGCAAAAGTGACTACCTTGGTCACTTATGAATGCTTTCGACACACCAAACTGGCAGAAGATATTGGACTTCAAAAAATCCACTACAACTTTGGCATCGTTGGTCTTGGTGGCTATGGCCTCTACCCATCACGATACATAATCTACGACAAGTAGAATGTATGAATATCCATTGGAGACTCGGAATGGCCCCATGAAATCAATACCCCAAACATTAAAGACTTCACAGAATAAGATAGGTTGTTGGGACCTATCATGCCTTATACTTATGGTTGTTCCTGTTTTCTAGCATTTTTCACAGGTGGAGATGAATTGATAGGCATCTCTGAAAATGGTGGGCCAATAGAACTCGCAATTCAGCACTTTGCTAGCTGTTTCAATTGATCCCTAATGGCCGCCTCCAGATGCTACATGACAAATAAAAGGATTGATTTGATCTCGGCATCAAGAATGCACCTACACTTGACTTGATCATTGTAAGGATCATCCCATATGTAATATTTGACATCACTTACAAGTTTCTCTTTGTATAGCAAAGATGCCTCTGGTGGGAATTGAGATGCTACCACAAAATTGCAGATGTCTGCAAACCATGGTGTGGGTGTGTTGATGTGCAATAGTTGCTCGTTTGGGAATTCTTCTAAGATAGGTATCGAGTCGGTTTCCCTCTCAATTCGGCTCAAGTGGTATGCTACAGAGTTTTCAACACCCTTCTTGTCTTTGATTTCTTTGTTGAATTCTTGGAGGAGAAGCATCCACCGAATCAGTCTCGGCTTGGCATCTAGTTTCTTCAACAAGAATGTCAATGCAACATGGTTAGAGAACACGATGATTTTGGAGCCCAATAGGTAAGAACGAAACTTGTCCAAGGCAAATATAATTTCCAGTGACTCCTTTTCTATTGTTGTGTAATTTAACTGGGTTGGGTCCATTGTTTGGGAAGCATACGCAATCATATGCACTGGTTTTCCGACTCTAGCTCTTTAGCCTAAGATGACTCCCAATGTCGAATTGGACGCGTCACACATAAGCTCAAATGGAAGCTCCCAATTAGGTGCTTGAAGAATAGGGACAGATGTGAGTCGGTTCTTCAGCTCTTAGAAGGCTTCAATGCAAGGTTGGTCAAATTTAAAGTCCACATCCTTTTGTAGTAGTTTGGATAGTGGTAGGACAATCTTGCTGAAGTTCTTGATAAATCTGCTATAGAATCCTACATGTCCCTGAAACAAACGAACCTCCTGCATAGAAGCAAGGTTTGGAAGAGAGGTGATGATGTCAATCTCGATGCCTCTGTTGGATACTAGATGGCCTAACACAATTCCCTCAGTCACCATGAAGTGGCATTTTTCAAAGTTGAGTACCGGGTTTGTATATATGCATCTCGTTAACACCCTGGATAGATTGTCCAAACATGCATCAAACGATTTAGCCTACTCCATGAAGTTGTCCATAAAGACTTCCATGCAATCCTGTAGCAAGTCCAAGAAGATGCTTTTCATACAACAATGAAACGTACTCGACACATTGCATAGGCCAAACGACATGCGTATGTATGCCAAGGTACTGCATGGGCAAATGAAGGTTGTCTTATGCTAATCTTTAGGTGCAATGCGGATCTGCATGTATCTAGAGAATCCATCTAGAAAGTAGTAATGGGATTTTTCTACTAATTTCTCCAGAACTTGATCAATAAAAGGCAAAGAGAAGTGATCCTTGTAAGTCGCTTGGTTCAATCTTCTGTAGTCTATACAGACTCGCCAACTGTTCTGAATCTGCATAGGTACCAACTCATCGTGCTGGTTTTTCATGACGGTCATCCCAAACTTCTTAGGTACTACTTGCACAAGACTAACCCATTGGCTATCCGAGATAGGGTAGATGATCCCTACAACAAGCAGTTTTGTCACTACTTTCTTGACCACATCTAGGATGGTCAGATTCAACCTTCTTTGTTGTTGCCTTATGGGTCGAGTTTCCTCCTCCATTAAAATTCTATGCATGCAAATGGAGGGGTTTGTGCCTAGAAGGTCAAATAATTTCCACCCAATTGCCTTCATATGTTGCCTTAGGACGTGCAGCATTTTCTCTTCCTCCTACTGGTGGAGATTGTTAGCAATGATGATTGGGAGTTGTTGCTCAGTGTCCAAGTAGGCATATTTCAAATGACTCGGCAATGGTTTCAACTCTTTGGGTGGTGGCAAAGATGAAGAGATATCATTAGTTGGTTTCGGGTCTGACTGGCCGACTTGATTTGGTTTCGACACCAACTGTGCTGACATGATCTCGGCCTTCAGTTACTGTGGCCGACTCCTACTGGCTGGGATAGAATTGGCTCTTGTTGGATTGGAGTTGGGCTCGGCGTTTTTCCTTGTACGAGAGTTGGATTCAGCTGGAACATGATTTCGTTCTTGATTGTTTGATATAGACTCGGCTCTTGCTTGCTTCTGGTCTTCACTGCCTGAGTTGCTCTCAATTTGCGTATCCACCATCAGGCCGGCCTCAACACTTGTCTTTATGACTAAGTCGACTTCGACCTTCTCTCAACCTCGACCTCTTTTGGCTGACTCATACTCGATAGTGAACATTGTTTCCACTTGTACTGATAATAGCTTTTTGGTCTTGGCAACTTGGACTTCTGCATTGTTCGAATACTCCAAGTCTTCATGCTTGCACACTTGGTCTAGTAACTCAAGCAATTCGGCTTCCTGACCCAAGTCGGCAAGGTTAGTGATATCGCCCTCGGAGTCGGAAAGATTCTGCACATGCCATAATTCATCATAGTCGGCCTCATCTATTATACACCCTAAGCAATCAAATACTTTAGTGTTTCCAGCAAAATTTGAAATATCCTCCCCACCGGTGTCCAATTGAAAGCACTCCTCAACTAGTTCATCAATCATATATATGCTAAAGAGTGAATGGTCCTCGGTGGGGTGCTTCATGGCTTTGAAAATATTAAACTGCACTAGGGTGTCACCAAATTCCATTGAGAGCGTCCCGGCATGCACATCAATCTTTTCTGGCAATCATGAGGAATGGTCACCCCAAGATTAAGGTGAATCCCTTCCTTGATCTCTCATCCTCCATATCCAACACAAAGAAGTCGGTTGGGAAAATCAGCTCATTAACTTGGACTAGTACATCTTCGAGAACGCCTAAGGGTTGAACAACACTTCTATTTGCCAGCTGTATTGTCATCCTAGTGAGTTCCAGATCACCAAAATTCAAGGATATGTAGATTGACGTTAGCATGACATTAATTGAAGCTCCTAGGTCCAGCATGGCATTGACAAAGGTACAGTCGCCAATGGTGCATGGGAATGAGAAAATTCTAGGGTCTCGGCATTTGTTTGGCAGTGCTTGTTGTGTTCCTCTAGTGACGTCTTCATTTCTGGTCAACATCGACATTATGCCTCCTAATTCCACCCCTCCCTTCATCTTTTTCCTCTTGTGCACACACAATTCCTTGAGGAATTTTTGCGTATTGGGAATCTACTTTATGGCATCTAGGAGTGGAATGTTGATTTCCACCTTCTGAAACATCCTCAATAGCTCTTCATCAGTCTCTGGCTTCCTTGCTTTTGAGTGCAGGTTGGGAATGGCAATGGGACAGACTTTTCTTGATGTACCTGTGAGTTGGCATCCGGTTCAGAGTCGACATCAGTCGGTCTTGGCATTTGTTGCGATGCTGGCTACGGTAATTCTTTACCACTTCTTAGAGTGACTACACTCGCATTCCCTCTTCGATTCAAAATTGTTTGTTAGGGTAGGTTGCCAGACCTGGCCAACTGTAATTGGCTCACAGTGTTTGCCAACTGTCCTATTTGCGTCTTGAGGTCTTGAATGGTGGCTTTCATATTTTGTTGGAACTGCATATTGCTGGAGTTCATGGTTTGTTGGAACTCCAGGTTGCTGTTGCTAACTACTTCATTAGGTCCTCCAGAGATGGTGAGTTACCTTGAGCTGACACTCTCTATTGTTGCTGCTGTTGGAACTATAGTAACTGGTATTGTAGAGTCAGTTGTCGATAACCGGCTTGACCTTGAGGTGCATTCGGGGTGGATCTGAATCGTTGAGTTGAATATGGTCCTTGACTTGGCCTTAGCTGAAATGGTTGCTTCTCAAACTGCTGATTGTCAAATGGCCGACTTTGATACGATTGCTTCCCGTACTGATAACCACCTATTGCTCCAACGCTCTCTAGATGGTCCAACTTGGTTTCTTGCAATGTGGGGCACATATCAGTGGGGTGCTCCATGGAAGTACGTATGCCACAGACTTTGGTTGCTATGATTGGTTGGTGTTGTTCAACAACAAGTTGCCTCACTAGTGATGTCAGCTCGATCAGTTGGTTTTCCAATCTGAGATTGTCAACTGTACCAATTTCATTCACCATTTGGGATTGGCCGCTCATCGATCCCAAACTGTTGTCTATTACTTTCCATATTGGAGATTAGGTGCCTTGCTGCTGCTGGCGTCTTGTGCATCAATGCTTTTCCACTAGCAGTGTCAATCATGCTTCGGTCCATCATCGTGAGACCTTCATAGAAATACTGAATCAGCAATTGCTCATTGATCTGATGATGTGGACATATGGCACATAACTTGTTGAATCTTTCTCGATATTCGTGCATGGACTCTACAGAATGTTGCATTAGCTAACAAATTTCCTTCCTGATGGTCGCGGTTCTAGATGCTAGAAAGAACTTCTCCAAAAACATGCATTACATGTCTCCCCAAGTGTTAAAGAGAACTGGCTGTAGATACCGCCAATCCTTCACTGCTCCATCCAAGGAAAATGGAAACGCTTTCATTTTGATGTAGTCCTCCGGTATCCCTTGTGGCCTCATTATGGAACAAACCACATGGAATTCTTTCAAGTTCTTATGGGGATCTTTTCCTGCAAGACCATGAAATTTAGGCAACAAGTGTATAAGACCAGATTTCAATTCATAGGTTTGAGCTCGTTCTAGTTGTGGATACTGGATGCACCAAGGTTGGTACACCACATTCGGTGTAACTAGCTCCTTTAGAGGAGTTCGATCATTATTCTCCATCTATTCCATCTCTACAAAATTTTTAGTACTACTATACTCAACAGAATCATAAGTGTTAGTAACAGGGCTACTATTATCAGAACTAGAAACATAATCGGAACTATTACTGTTATTTACTACTATATTCCTAGCTTTCCTTAACCTACGTAAAGTTATTTCTATTTCAGGGTCTAAATCATATAAAGGGTTAGTACTACTCCTAGTCATACATCATAAGGCAGATAATGCAAAAAAAATGCAAGTTAATTATGAAGAAAAATTAGAGAATGTTTATGCAGAAAAGTAGATATGGTTAATGATGCAAAAATGGTTTTGTTTTTTTTTAGCGGTGAAACTCACGCGACAAAATTTTAACACACACTCAACATGCTATATTATTGCAAAATCTAAACAGACACAGACTCAAAACTTTGACTCAACTGATAGAAATAGCATTCTACAAACTTGGGATTCGGCTTAACTCAGTTTGGCACACAAAGACACAAAAGAACTTGTGTGCCTGACAACGACACCAATTTGATAAGCTCGTATTTAGTCGTCTTTACACGCATCAAATAAACTAAAGCTAACTATAGTATAGTCAACCCAAGGTCAAATTCTTTCAAGGACACAGTGCGTTCGATTATGACTTAGTGTGAAAAGTAGAGCAATGCAAAAAACACTCAAGCGTGGAATGCCAACTCTCGGCAAAGACTGATCAGATTCGATCTCGACAGAGACAAATTCGACACAGTCTTGACTAAGCACAGAGTTGGACGCAACAAAGTCGGATTGACTCGTTTTCGGGCTGGAATGCAAGAAATAGGGGGGGTTTGGTTGCAGAGGAAATAAAGATAGAAAATAAGCTAAGTAAGAAAGTAAATACAATCTAAACTAGACTACCTCTACTGCTACTATTGTATTCATGCTAAGTTCCAATAAACAAGTCAGTTCCACCTCTTTCACTCAAGATTATGATTCTGAATCAACCTAAGATTCTTCTTATGACAATCACCAAACATTCGTCCTTACCATACCGAGGATTTACACAATCGCTACCTCATCAGTTACCAGGGATTAAACTTGGAGTTGATTTTAGGTTCTCTTATTGATTACCTACTGAAGTTGTTAAACCGGTTCCAATCGACCTAGTCTAACATTTGTCTACTTAACAATGTTCAATCACGACACGGTAAAGTAGATTAAAATGCAGGATTCATCATCAAGAGTTAAGCAATAGAAACTACTTATGTTATTAGAAACAAAGTACAAACACAGGGTGTAAATTCAATGGTTTCGCCTTCCACAACAATCACCATGGAAGGACGGTGATGGTTCACCAACCGTAGCCAAGACACTGAGGATCAGATCCATCAGAGTGAGTTGGCAAGCCAATCGGTCCCCTTTGACAACCTTTGACCTCTCAATTCTTGACCTATGCCTCCTCCATCAAGAGAGGCACCCTTGATGGCACCATGCACCACCGTGAGAATGGAGATGAGAGCGAGACGATGGGGCGAGACGAGTATGGAAGTTAGGTATGAATTCAACAACGATTAAAACATGCCTAGTGTTCTTATATATACATGAGCTGGGTATTTTGTGTTGCATACTGTCCCTAAATAACTTCCTTAACAGAATAAAAATTCTTGGATTGCCTAATCTACCCTTCTAATGATTCTCCTTGCGTTGCATGTTTCTTCCATGACGTGGCAATTGAGATGGATGAAGTTGGGATGAACGTGCCTAGGTTGGGCCTCTTGATTAGGCTACTTTTCTTGGGCCACGTGTTCTTTTGGGCTGCGAGGTTATAGAGTTGGCCGATCCAGGAAGGAGTCGGTCTGGCCAGCACGACTCTCCTAGATTGAGACTCTCTTGATGGGCTAAGATCAACTAGAGTTGGCTTGCAAAAAAGGAATATAATTTTTTATTAGCTAAGACCCTCAAATTAGTACAGATTTATACTTTCCCTATTTCTAGGTCCATGATATGAATCTTAGCTAAGACGCGATTCTTAAGCGCCAAATAATCTCAAAAAGTACCCATCTTAGGTCCTGGGAGGTGTATAAAATATGACTTATCACTTGGTCAATTAGATCAACAAGTTTAGAATTAAGATCCAAGTTGGCAAGGTAAGCGATGTCATCCTCGAAGTCGGAAAGATCTTGCACTTCCAATAATTCATCATAATCAGGCTCATTTATAACGGACCCTAAGTAGTCGATTACATCAATGTCTTTAGCAAAATTTGAAAATTTAGCATTGCTGGCTTCTAATTGCATATACTCCACAACTAGCTTGTCGATTACGTCAATACCAAAGAGCGAAGGGTCCTTGGTGAGGTGCTTCATCACTTCAAATATGTTGAACTGACTAGGTTGTCACCGAATTTCATCAAGGGTGTCTTGACATGCACACCAATCTTTGTTCTAGCAATCATCAAAAAGGGTCACCCCAAGATCAAGGTAGATCCTTTCCCTAATGTCTCGTCCTCTATATCCAACACATAGAAGTCGGCTAGGAAAATCAACTTATTGACTTGGACCAATACATCTTCGAGAACACCTAAGGGTTGCACAATACTTCTATTGGCCAGTTGTATTGTTATCCCAGTAGGCTCTTGATCATCAAAATTCATGGATTTGTATATTGATGTTGGCATGACATTTATTGAAGCCCCTAAGTCCAACATGGCAACGACAAAAGTACATTCACCAATGGTGCAAAGAACAGAGAAAATTTTGGGGTCTTTTCACTTCTTTGGTAAGGTTTGTTGTGATCCAGCAATAACTATCTCATTTTTAGTTAATGTCGATACCACTCGTTCCAGTTCCATCCCTCCTTTCATAATATTCCTCTTGTGTACGCATAACTCCTTAAGGAATTTTGCATACTTAAGAATCTGCTTTATGGAATCTAGGAGTGGAATATTCATTTCTACTTTCCGGAACATCTTCAGCAAGTCCTCATCGGTTTCAGCTTTTCTTGTCGAGAGAGTCTGGGTTAGGAATGGCAACAAGACAGATCTAGCCTACTGTGGCACTGGCAAGTCGGCATTCAACTAAGACTTGGCATAAGCTAGTTTGGCTTCTATTGCAGTGCAGTTTGTAGTAGTTTTCTACCACTTCTCAATGACACGACACTTGCATTCCCCTTCGGATTTGGAATTGTCTATAAGAGAAGGTTTCCGGACCCAATCGATTATAGCTGACTCACAATGTTTGCTAGCTGACCCACCTACATTTTGAGGTCTTCGATTGTGGCATTTAAATTTTGCTAGAATTGCATGTTGTTGGAGTTCATAGTATGCTAAAAATCCAAGTTGCTTGTCGCCAACTACTTCATCAGGTCCTCCAAAGATGGTGAGTTTCCCTGTGATGGCACTTTTTGTTGTTGCTGCTGTTGGAATGGTGGTCTTGGTATCTCGGATTTGGATGATAGCTATTTTGACTCTAAGATGCACCCTGGGCAGATCCGAATTTTTGAGCTAAATATTACCTTTGACTCGAACTCAACTAATATTGCTACCTCCCAAATTGTTGACTATCATATGGCCGACTCGAATACAATTGCTTTACATATTGATATCCACTTATTGATCTAACACTCTTGGGATGGTCTGACTCAGTTTCTTACAATGTGTGGCATATCAGTTGGGTGCTCCACGAAAGTGAAAATACCACAAACTCTTGCTACTATACTTGGTTGATGTTGCCCAATTGCGAGCTACCTTACCAGTGATGTCAACTCAGTCAATTGATTTTCTAGTCTCAGGTTGTCAATCGCACCGACTTCATTCACCATCTGGGATAGGGTGGCTCCTCTAATTCCAAGTTGTTGTGTGTTGCTTGCCATATTCGAGATTAGGTGCCTCCCTACTGTTGGCGTCTTATCCATCAACACTCCACCACTTGCAGCATCAATCATGCTTTGGTCCACTATTGCCAAACCTTCATAGAAATACTGAATCAACAACTACTCACTGATATGATGGTGTGGACATGTGGCACATAACTTGTTAAATCTTTCTTAGTACTCGTGCAGTGTCTCTTCAAAATGTTGCCTAATCCCACATATTTCTTTTCTGATGGTCACGATTCTGGATGCTAGGAAGAACTTCTCTAGGAACATGTTCTTCATATCACCCCAAGTGTTGAAACGAACTGGATGTAGATATAGCCAATCCTTAGCAGCTCCATCTAGGGAGAATGGAAACACCTTCATCTTAATGTAGTCTTCCGGTATCTCCTACGGCCTTATCGTGGAACAAATCATGCAGATTTGTTTTAAGTGCTTGTAGGGGTCTTCACCTGCAAGACCATGAAATTTGGGCAACAAATGTATTAAACCAAATTTTAATTCATAAGATTGAGTTGGTTCCAGTTGCGGATACTAGATGCACCAAGGCTAGTATACCATATCCGGCATGGCCAACTCCTTGAGCGTTTGATCATTGTTCTCCATTGGTTCTGGCTCTTGAGACTTATTTACACCAAGATTAAAATCAAAGTTAACATCAAAGCTACTGTACTCAGAAAAGTTAGAATCGTTAGTTGTAGAAAAGCTATTATCAGAATTAGAAACAAAATTAAAACTACTACTATTACTTACGAACAGTACTCTAACCTTTCTTAACCTACGTAAAGTTCTATTTATTTCAGGATCTAACTCATGTAGTATATTAGAACTACTTCTAGTAATGCACCAAAATTATACAAAAGATAGCAAAATCAAATATGCAGACAACTTAAAGTCAATTATGCAAAGAAAGTTAGACTCAGTTATGCAAATCAGAAAACAAAATCAGTTATGTAGAAGAATGTCAAAAATTATATAAAAAATCACAAATCAAAAAGTCACAACTCACACAACGCAAAATAAACGCAAACAAAAATTTTAACACAGATTCAACATGCCGTAACATTTTAAACTCAACAAAAAAATAGAAACAGATAAAGACTCAGCGAACTAAATCAAAAGAAAAACAAACTTAGTATACTAAAACAAACAGATAAAGACTAGGGATTTGGCACAGACTCAGATTTGGCACACGGAGACACAAAGAAACTTGGGTCCCCGACAATGGTGCCAATTTGATAATGTTGTTTTTGTCGCAGTGGCATATCAAATAAAACTAGAGCTAGCTATAGCATAGTGTAACCCTAAGTCGAATCTTTCAAGGACATAGTGTGTTCTATTATGACTTAACATGGAAATCAAAGTTTTATACAAAATACTAAGTGTATGGAGAATGCCGACTCTGTTTCAGACTGAGATGACTTGAACTTGGTCTTAGACAGCGACATTGGACTCGGATGGAGTCAAATTGAAAGCGATAACCAAGGAGGTTGTATTGCTGAAGATATAGAGTATAACAAGAAGTAAACTAAGTAACAAAAATAAATGCGAGATACACTACAATAATTGTTGCAGCAATACAGAGGTTCAACAAGCAATCGGTTCTTGGTTCTTTACTCGAGATTATGATTCCAAACTAACCTAGAGTTCTTACGACAATCGTTGAACGTTCATCTTTTCCCGACCAAGGATTTACATAATCGCTACCTCATCAGTTGGTAGGGAGTATGCATGTGGTTGATTTTGGGTTCTCTTATCGATTACCTAATTAATTAGTTAGATAGGTTCCAATCGACCTAACCTAATGTGATCCACCCTCACAAATGCACAATCGCGACAAAAGCAAAGAGTAGATTAATGATAGGATTCATAAATAAAGATAGGGAAACACACACCAATTGTTATTGCTAAAACAGAGTATTGTTACAAGGTTATATGAATTCGAGGACTCCACTTTCCATAACGATCGCCATGGAAGAACAACGATGGTTCACCATGAATGGCTAGAGCACTGAGGATTTAGTCTACCAGAGTGTGTCAACTATACTGAGTGATCTCCACTAATAACCTTTGGCTTCCCAAACTTTAGACCTACACCTCCTAAATTGATGAGACGCCTTACTAAAGCACCATTCACCATCGAGGGAATGGAACGAGAGATTGAGTGTGAGGTGTGTGTGATATGATTGATTTTTTGAATTCAACAACACTTTTCACGAGCACTTGCATCCCTTTTTTATACATGTGCTTGGTCCTTGCTATGCATGCCTTTCCTAACTAACTCCTAACAAAATTACAATTTCATGATTGCCCTATCATTTCCCTAATGATTATGCGCTACATGCTTTGCTGGAGTGACATGGGCTCTGAAGCTAGGCTTGGTTGGGAAGGGACTTTCTTAGCCGGGACAACTCCTTCTAGGTCGAGGTGCTTCTTTTGGACCAAGACATTCTTGGATTTGGCCTACAAAAAGAATCCAATCTTTTAATTAGCTAAGATCCTTGATTTAGCATAGATTTATATTTTCCCTATTTCTAGGCCAATAATCTGAATCCTAGCTAAGATGTGATTCTTAGTTACCAAATGGTCTCAACAATACCCATCTGAATCCCTTGTGAGGTGTATAAAATATGACTTATCAAGGTGTGGACGTGAGTCTCTTCTTCAGCTCCTAAAAAGCGTCCACGCAGGGCTGGTCGAATACAAAATCCACGTCCTTTTGCAGCAACTTGGACAGAGACAAGGCGATCTTGCTAAAGTTCTTGATGAATCCTCGATAGAAACCTGCATGTCCAAGAAAAGAGTGAACTTCCTGCATAGAGGCGGGGTTAGACAAAGAGGCTATAATGTTGACTTTTGCCTTGTCGAAATTAATACCTCTACTTGAAACGAGGTGTCCCAAAACAATACCCTCAGTAACTGTGAAGTAACATTTTTCAAAATTCAATACAAGGTTATTGTCAATGCATTTGCGTAAAACTCGGGTCAGGTTGACCAAACATGCATCGAAGGATTCAGCATACACAGTGAAGTCATCCATGAAAACTTCCTTGCAGTCCTCCAAGAGATCCGAGAAGATGCTGATCATACACCTCTGGAATGTACTCGGAGTATTGCATAGTCCAAACAACATTCTGGTATAGGCGAACATACCGAAGGGACATGTGAAGGTTGTCTTATGCTAATCCATTGGTGATATATGAATCTACATGTGTCTTGAAAAATCATCCAAAAAGCAATAATGGGATTTCCCAGCTAGCTTTTCTAGTACTTGATCAATGAAAGGCAGAGGAAAGTGATCCTTGCGAGTCGCTTGAATGAGTTTTCTATAATCGATATAGACTCGCCAACTGTTCTGAATCCTTGTTGGCACCATCTCATCCTACCGATTCTTCACAACCGTCATCCCAGACTTCTTTGGCACTACTTGAACTGGACTCACCTATTGGCTATCCGAGATGGGATAAATGATCTAGGCTAGAAGTAGTTTTGTAACCTCTTTCTTCAACACATCTAGAATGGTCAGATTCAGTCTTCGTTGCTATTGCCTTATAGGTCGGGCTTCCTCCTCCAATAAAATCTTATGCATGCAAATGGAGGGGTTGATCCCTGGAAGGTCGGCTAATGTCCACCCAATTTCCTTCTTGTGCTTCCTTAGTACATTCAGTAACTTCTCCTCCTACTCTCAGTTGAGATGGTTGGCTATTATTATTGGAAATTGTTGATGATCATCCAGATAGGCATACTTTAAGTGCTCAAGCAATGGCTTTAACTCAGTGAGTGGTGATTGAGGTGGAACAAATTGCTTTGCTATTGATGGAGTCGGTTGGCTGACTTTGTTCGAATGCGGACTCGATCATCCAAAGTCGGAATCGGCCTCTACTTGCTGGGACTCCTATTGAATAGAGTTGGATCCGGCTTCCAGCTGACGGTTGGAGTCGATCTCAGCTTCCTCCAGGTTGACCGAATCAGTCTCAGCCTCCTCCTATATGTTGGAGTCAGTCTCAGCTTCCTCCGTACCTCTAGAGTTGGACTCGACTTTCTTCTTACCCCTGGAGTTGGACTCGACTTTCTTCTTACCCCTAGAGTCGGACTCGACCTGCTTTGTTTTTTGAAATTTGTTTCTGGAATTGAACTCGTCTTTCACTATAGTTGCCACTCTTGTTACTCTAGACTTGCTAAGCAACTGGAAATTGTACACATTGGGGACACTCTGGGACTTCATTGGCCCTACATCTACAGTCAATTACATAAGCAATATAGTCCTCAGAGTTAGAAAAATTCTTTATATAGGACAAGCTATCAAAGTCGGTTATTGCCTCCACATTTTAGAAATAGTTTATTATATTAGAAATTTGAACAAAATCAGCTAAGTTGGCATTGCTAGTGCCCATTCGCATGTTCTCTTCAACGAGCCTATCAATGGTGTCAATGTTGAAGATTGAATGGTCTTTAGTGGGGTGCTTCAGTCCTTCAAAAATGTTGAACTGCACTAAATTTTCCCTAAACTCTATTGAGAGGGTCCTGACATATACATCATCTTCGTCCTCGCCGTCATAAAAAATGGTTATCCTAGGATTAGTGTGGGTTCCTTCCCAGATGTCTCTTCCTCTATGTTCAGCACGTAGAAGTTAGTTGGAAAGATCAACTCATTGACCTGGATGAGAACATCTTCGAGAATGCCTAAGGGTTGCACAATGCTCATGTTGGCTAATTGGATTACCATCCCTATAGGCTCTAGATCCCCAAAGTTTAGAGACCTATAGACTGATGTTGGCATGACATTGATTGAAGCTCCTAAGTCTAGCATGGCATCGACGAAGGTACAATTGCTGATGGTGCAAGGAATTGAGAAGATACCCAGATCTTGACATTTCTTCAGCAAGACTCATTGTACTCTGGTAGTGGCATCTTCCTATTTGATCAATGCTGACACGATTCCTCCCGTCTTGACTCCTCCTTTCATTTTCTTCCTCTTATATATGCACAGCTCCTTGAGAAACTTAGCGTACTTGGGAACTTGGTTTATTGCGTCAAGAAGCGGGATGTTGATTTCTACCCTCTTGAACAGCTTCAGCAAATTTTCATCAGTCTCAGACCTCCTTTCTGGTACTGTCCAGGTGGGAAAAGGTAGTGGGACGCTTTTATCCGATTGTTGTACTTGGGAGTCAGCTCTCAATTCGGGCTCGACATTGGCTAGTCTCGAATTTTGTTGAAGTGTACACTGATGTGATAATTCCCTACGACTGTGTAGAGTTACAATGCCTACTCCTCCCCCTTTCGAATTCGAAATCGTCTACGAGAGGATATTTTCAAAACCGACCGACTACATCTAACTTATAGTGTCGGTTAGCTGTCCTACATGTATTTTCAAATTGTGTATCGTGGTAGTTAGATTCTTCTAAAATTGCATGTTACATTCACTCATCTATTTCATCTAGTCTTCCATTGTAGAAGAATTTTCTCGAGGTGGCACTTGTTGTTGTGGTTGCTGGCGGAATGATGGCTCTTGGTATCTCGGACCTAGTTGTTGATAGCTACTTTGACTCGAACCCAGCATGCTCTCAGCTAGTCCAAATCTCGGAGCTGTATACTACCTTTGATTCAGATTCGACTAATACGACTGCCTTTGGAATTATTGACTATCGTAAGGCCAATTTAGATATGACTGCCTCCCACATATCTGCCACCTATTGCTCCAACACATTCGGTGCTCTTTGACTATGTTTCCTACAAAGTGGAGCACATGTCTATTAGGTGCCCAACTGAGGTGCATATTCCACATACGCGTTGTGTGCTTTGTTGATGTTGCCTAACAGCGAGCTGCCTCACAAGCGATGTTAGCTCTGTCAATTGATTCTCCAGTCTTAGGTTGTCAAATGCGCCAATTTCACTCACCACCCTTGAGGTGATGGCTCCTACTCTAGTCTCGAACTACTGCGTATTACTCGCCATGTTCGAGATCAAGTGTCTTGCTACTATTGGGGTCTTGTCCATCAATGCTCCCCCACTTTTTGCATTTATCATGTTTTTGTCCATCATCATCAACCCTTCGTAAAAATATTGCAATAAGAGTTGTTCATTGATTTGATGATGCAGACACATTGCATATAACTATTGAATCGCTACCAATATTTGTACAGTGTCTCCCTAGAATGTTGCCTAATCCCACAGATCTCCTTCTGGATGGTAGCGGTTCTAGACATCGAAAAGAATTTCTCCAAGAACATGCGCTTCATGTCACCCCATGTGTTGAACATGACCGGCTGTAGATAAAGTCATTCCTTTGCTACTCTATCTAGGGAGAAAGGGAACACCTTTATCTTGATATAATCTTTTGGGATCCCTTGCGGCCTTATCATGGAACAAACCACGTGGAACTCCTTCAGGTGCTTGTGTGGATCTTCACCTGCAAGGTAATGAAACTTAGGCAATAGATGTATGAGTCTGGATTTCAGCTCGTATGATTAAGCCGACTCCAACTACAGATACTGGATGCATCACGGTTGGTACAACACATCCGGTATAGCCAACTCCTTCAATGTCCTATTGTTGTTCTCCATTTTCTCCATCTCATACGATTGACTATCTGCAATATCAGGCTTGGACTCAAAAGCGTTAGATTCAGAAATTGAATTAAAACTACTGCTACTACCTCCTACGTTAATGTTTTAGTTTTTCTAAATGATAATGTAAGAATTTGGTTGTTATTTCTACTATCAAAGTACTAGATTTCCTATGTTATGGGTAGCATACGGGTAACCTAGGTCAAATCTCTCAAGGACACTTGGTTCTGGTGTGATCTAGTGTAAAAGGCCGAAAAGGTGCAGGCTTGGGAATGTAAAATGTGGACTCGGCAAGGAACAAGAAAATGAAGGGTTTTTAGTAAGAAAAAGTAAAGTTTGTAGAAAGTAAATGATTGTCTATGAAAGTAAAGGCTGGCTATGATTACTACCATTACAAGAACATATATTTATCCTAACACTATCTGAGTTATCAATTAGCTGGTTTTAGTTTCGGATCCTACTATGCAAGCAATTCCTCACCAGCCCAAAATCCTAAGACAATCACCTAACATTCGTTTGTTGCCTACTGAGGACTTACACGATCGCAGACTCGAGTTTGGCAGGGATTATGCTCGTGGCTGATGTAGGTTCTCTATTGATTACCTATAGTGTTGTTAGAGTTGTTTCGATCTGCCCCTAAACTAACGTATTTTATTCCTACCATGCACAATCGAGACACAAGCAAGAACATATTAAGCTAACAGAAATTACAACATAGCAGTAAAGGAGTTCTAACCCATTCATTGATTAACCAATACAATGATACATGAAAAGTGTATGACTCATGGATGGAATGTGGATCGGCTTCCCACAACGATAACCAATGGTAGCTATAATGTTCCACTAGAGATGGCCAAGTATTGAGGGGTTGAATCACCAGAGTGGGCCAGATTCCTGGTCAGTCCTCTCTAGCAATCGGCCACTACCCAGACACTGGTCTTGCGTCTACTCGATCGATTAGATGCCATACTAAAGCATCGTGGAACAAAGAGGGGTGAAGTGAAACTTAGGCTTGGGGGACGGAGAGTGTGTATGCATTTGGCTGAGAATGTATCTATGTATGTTCACTAACCAATGAATTTAGCTATACATCCCTATTTATACAAGCATTAGCTAACTAACTCTATAATTGAAATAACTTCCTAACATAACAAAATTAACTACTTTATCGACCACTGACTAATCTCCTAAATGACCATGTGCTAATTTACAATTGTACACGTACTTGAAATTGCCAAAGTGGAATCGGTCCTTGATGCTGGGATGGATCCAGACGGATGGGAGTTGCAATCTAGAGTTAGCATTTTGTTTGAAGTCGACATCCATTTTGAAGTCAGCATCCAGATAGGAGTCAAAATACGCTTTGAAGTTAACATCCGGATAGGACTTGGACATGGAGTCAGCATGCGGAGTTGGCTCTACAAGAGTCGACTGCGGAGTCAGCATCTGACTACTAATGATGGAGTTGGTATTGAGGAGTCAGCTTCATCCAGTCAGGACTGTTCCGGCCTCAATTGGGAGGACTTCAATCTGAAGTCGGCTTTATTCGGTCGGGATGGTTCCGGCCTCAGTTGGGATGACTTCGATTTGGAGTCGGCTTCATCCAGCTGGGACGAAGAGTTGGCCTGGAGAGAATTCTTCTGGCCAGGACGACTTCGTCTAGCCGTGTTGACTTCATCTAGACTCTAGTTTGACCTACAAAATAAGACTTCTCCTTTTGTTAGATAAAATTAACAAATTAGCATAGATTTGTATTTTCCCTATTTTAACCTTGGAAATCGGAATCATAGCCAATACTTGATTCTTAACTACAATTTAGAGTCTATTCTACCCATCTTAAGACCTTGTAAGGTGTCTTAAATATGAATTATCATACACTCACACTTACTTTTTTGCACTCCTAGACAAAATAAGAAGAAATCATTCAGGAAATTTTTTGGAAAAAATAATTGACTGTGAAAGGAAGATATGAATTTAAATGAAATCATTAAGTGATAAAATAGACCAAGCATATATTCTCCCCAGATTCAAGATATCCAACAATCTATGAAAAGTCTATTCTCCACATCCAAAGTAAATAAGCAACATCCAAATTTTCAAAGATCAACCGAAAAATGATAGAGTCCTCACTAGGTATATGCTCTCATTCTCTCAAGTGTTTTGGGTTTGTGTTTACAGTCAAACATCCTATGTTACTAGCACTACCACATTTTGACTAGTCTCTATATTTATACAACTCAAACATACATGTCATAATGATCAATAGAACTTTTATTCGAGTTGTAATGTGGCAAGGGTTAAGGTGGGATATAAGGAAGGTAAAATGAGTTTTAATAACCAAAAGGGAAAAAATGAGCAATGGGGAGTAAGGCTTATAAGCATGGAGATTACCTCTATGATACTACAAGTCTTTTTTTTTATATTTTAAATACCCATCCAAATGATCTACTTTTTCCTTTATATTTTTTCTCACTTTTGTATTTTCCTTTTTTGGACTTCTGCGACTTTGGCTACATTTTTCTTCCTCCACTTTTTTTTTTCTTTTTATTCCCTTTTTCTTTTATTTTGACAACCCATCTTTTCTTCCAACATACTTGGGCCTCACTTGGTACAACTATTTTTAAAGTACTCTTACTCGCAATTCCTTATAGTGTCACCCTCACACTTATTGTGAAACCGGAGTCGACATAGACTTGATCAAAACGCTACGTGCCTGGAGTCGTGAGTCAGTGGAACGACAACACAAAAAAACAATACATACGAAACTTAATAGCAAAACAGAAATTATTTCCCAAACTACACTGCCTCACCCCCACCCCTTAATTGAAGCATTGTCCTCAATGCATGTGCTCATGAAGGGATTTGAAAATTCTTTAAGGTGTGTTTTGGAGGATGACTGGTTCCATTAACAAGATGATTTCCACCTCGCTTCCAATTGGATTCACGGACTCGGTCAAAACACTACGCACCTAGAATCGGGAGTCAGTGAAACGACAACACAGAAAACAATACATACGAAACTTAACAGCAAAACAAAAATTATTTCCCATTGCATGTGCTAATGAGAGAATTAGTGTTGTCCTTCACTAACTCTCACATAATTATTTAGGTTATTCTAATCTTTTAGACTTAATCCACTATTTTTTTTTTTTGCTTTTTCTTACATAACCATAAAAAGTTACCTTTCACATCATCTTTTCATATCCACACCTTGTACATTTTTATATATTTTTTAAAAATATCTTTTTCTTGCACATTTTTATATATTTTTTAAAAATATCTTTTTCTTGCAAATAAATTTTAAAAGTGTTAAAATTTTAACACTTTGGAAAACCAAATTCCGAAAGAGACACTCCAAAACAATATACACCACTTTGTGCATCTGTCTAAGCTTGAATGGATGCGTCGCTTCTAAACACTTACAAATTTTTATAGACTAAAGCAAAACCCAAGAGAAGAAAATTGTGTTTTTTTTTTTGCGACTTCCCATGCTTGAATGAAATTGTCGCTTTCAGACACTTCAAAAACTTCATAGACTATAGTAAAACCCAAGAAAAGAACAGTTGAGTTTTCCTCATTAGCTAAACTCTATCTCTTTCCCTTCGTTTATTTCACTATAAAAAAATAGAACCAAGAAGAACAAGCAGAAAATATGGAGAGCCTAGTGCAAGTGTCAACAGTTTTTGTTTTCCACTTCTCAAGAACATGGATTTTCATATATCTTCAAAAATAGAAAGTTATAATTGATTTTTCTTTTTCTTTTTTGGATAATGTATGATTATGGAAATTTTGGGTTTGCTTGAATAAGATTTGATTTTGATGTTTTTGTTTGGGCTTCTAATACGTGCGCGATGTCTTGATTTGTGATTAGGAAGTTTTTTCTTAGGCAGCTAGTGCTATGACTAAGGCTAAATTTAATGTAAAAGAAAAAGGGAATAAAACTATAAAATAAATGCTCAGATTTTTCATTGGTTGCCTTCTCTTCAAAGAGTAATATATTTATATAGTTCTAATCGATGTCAATCAATGAATAATAATTATTAATATCCTTTTAATTTAAAAGAAATAAAATAAAATAATACATAATATAAATATGACTTAAATATTTTTTAGTTGACGTAAAATAAGTAAGATTTTAGTTTCTATAAAATGAGTAAATTTTGGTTTTGATCGCTATAAAATATTTTTATTTTATTTTTATCCCTCTAAAATTTTTGTGGACGATGTCATGTACTAACATAATATTACATACACTAGTGTATATAACCTATGATCACTTGACTTTTTTTTGAAAGTATATGACTAGCAAATGTCACATAATAGTAAGAAATAAAAATAAAAATTCAAAATTTAGAGGAATGAAAATTGATCAATAAATTTTATAAGAACTAAAATAAAAAATTATTTACTTTACATACACTGAAAATATATTTAACTCTATAAATATTTATGTTGGAGATATTATAAATATTTGATAAGATATGATAGGTAACTCATTAAGAGGTTATAGATATCTAAATATCTCATTAGATTAAGAGGTTACAAATATTTAAATATCTTTATTTTTCTACAATGTTTATCTACAATGATTATCTTTATTCATATTATCTTTAAGTAGTCTTTATCCTATAAAAGGAAGACTAAAAATTGTATTATTCAATTTAATCAATACAAAGTTTCTTTTACTTTCAATATGGTGTCAGAGTTTCAAATCTTGGGAGTTTTGTTTCTGCTGTCATTTTCACTACCTCACTTTAGTAAGCTACTACCCTCTAACAAGACTCACACGTCGACGTGAGACTAGTCAAAGTCTTCTTTGTCATTCCCAACTATTGGTGATAACTGCAAAAGATAAAGTCATTATCTTGGGAGCTAAGGAACTTCCAAGTTTAAGCTTGGACGAAAAGAAAATGATTACAACGAAGGAAAGTGAGTAGTGAAAAGAAGGCAAAGGAAAAAGTAGAATCCATTTACTAGTCCCAAATTTTGACCTCTAGGAATCCATCCTCGGTGGCACAACCCTGAACATGTCATTTCCATTCCAATCATAATAGCCCATAATTTAGCATCTACTATTGTGTTATAATTGCGTAAGGCACTGGAAAAACCAAAAATAAATTTACCCTTCCAATGCCAGTCTCGAGGCATGGAATGATAACGACCAAAGTGACCAAGAGAACGAAAGCAACCTTGGTCGCATTACCAACCATCATGCCTTCCATGACTCGTGCTTTTATTTTATTATAAGCCTCATCTATTTTTTTCCCTTTGATTGTCATTATCCCTTCTAGAAGAACCATTGCAATTGGACCTTGTAGAGACAGTTGTGAGTTTTGGCTTTTCTGCATTGCATGGTTCGTCAAACCTTTGTATAGGTTTATTAGTGATTATGTCCCACTCTTTGGTTATTGAAGGTCATATCTAGTGTTTTATCAAGGTTGATTAGTGTGCTCTCATGGAGTTTGATGGCTACTATTGTTAACAAATATAATTTTTTTTCTCTATCGCCTTCTTGGATGTTGTAGATTCAATAGTTGTGGAGAAGGCATGCAATGAGTCACAAAGCACCTTAAGATATCTTCAGGGGTTCTTTGTCCTTTGGAGGAATTGTGAGCTCCTACTTTAGTGGATCTTTGATGGATACATATAGAGTAGAGTTTATTTTTGGTGTCACAACATTGCTTCCATAGTTAGTACCTACAATTTTGTTCTTGTAAAAGAACAACCTAGGTTCAGTTCAGCAAGAAAAAATAATTCTCTTCTTCTTGCTCCTATTATTGTTACTTTTTCTTCTTCTATCCCTCTTACTCTTTCTTCACCTACGATCTTCTGATTCAGATTCAGATTCAGATTCAGACTTTGCTCCTCAAAGAACCACCGGAACTCTTCCTATTGAAAGATTTCTCAGATTTAGAATCGGAATCAGATTTGAATTTTCTTCTTGGTTTAACCTCCTTGTCAATCTTCCCAGCGACATCGTCTCGGTTAGAGATTTCATCGGGTTTGTTATAGTCTTCCAAATCATTGGTGTCGTGCCTTGGAGAACTCGGCGTGACGTTCCAGATATAGTATTTTAGCGTTTTCCTCATCTTCTGCCTCTTGACCCTTTGGTATTCCTCATAGCTCAAACCTTTCAACTCCTCATCGGACTCGAAATCAGAGCATTGCCAATCGCCACAGTCGCAGTCCAGATATGCACCGTTTTTTTGTGACTGATTTTCTTTGGCAGAGCGTTGTCGTTTGGAGTTCCGTTTGTGTGCCTAGGGTTTCTATATTTAGGCGATTTTGAATGGTGGTAGCAACAATCTGTGTGGCAGTCGTATGAGTCGTAGCTAGGACTTCGATGGCGGTGATAATCGTCAGAGACATTGAAGTCGGGGTGTGGTGACCATTATGTCGGTGGTGTTTGTGATGGATTACGATGGTGGGACATGACCTTCCCATTGAAGAAAATTTTTTTTTGGAAAGCTCAAAACAAAGCAGTATCAAGTTATAGGCTGTGCGACAACTTAGTGTTTTTTCTTCTTACTTTGTTCAAATTTTGCAACAAGCAACTCTACAGTCTGACTTTGTTATGTTCTCGAACTACTTTACCATAAATTCTCTTTGCTATGTTCTACTTTACCACAAATTCTCTTGGTTTTACCCTTATGGTTTTAGGACGTGTCAAGCTTGTTACCTCGATTGCGTCTCTACTTGGTGTTGGCCATTATAATGAATTTATGAAAAATTGTACTTCACTGTTTGTTCTCAGCACATTCCTTTTAGTGCATCTCCACAGGATGTATGGACTGAGCATTCGTTGCAATATTCTTCGATTTTGATCTCTTCTTTCACTCTCACAACAATGTTAAAGTATAATTGATATGACAAGGAAATAAATCAAGCTGTCAACATTGTTGTTATGCAAGGGAGAATCTAGAGGGAATCAGAATAAGATTTATTATGTACACTAACGATTTGATGAAATGTTTTGAATTTATTTTGGCTTTTGAACCATAATTTTGCTAAGTTGCGGTTGTGGTTTCTACGTTGCTAACGTGGTTCTTGTGAAATTTTTTGAAGACAAATTTGTATTGCAATGGTTTCTTGCAACTTTTTTTAATGAAAGCTTCTCTATATGGTGGTTAAGCATTGGTTTAAGCTTTTGCCAAAGATGATTATACATTGATACATTTGACTTCTTTCTTGAGTGGTTAAGTATTGTGTTTGGTGGTTAAGCATTGGTTTAAGCTTTTGCCAAAGATGATTACACATTGATACATTTGGATTCTTTCTTGAGTGGTTAAGTATTGTGTTTGACTTCTACTCTTGATGGTTAAGCTTTGTTGCTTCTGCTTTATGGTGGTTAAGCATTTGTTCTTGGTTTGCTTCTGCCTGTTTAGGTGGTTACGCATGTTTGCTTTTGTTAAGTGGTTAAGCCTTGAGTTGTGACTTTTGCTTAATGCTTAAGTTTTTGCTCATTAGCTTTGGATCTTTTCTTACATATGAATCATATTAATGATGACTTCTTTCTCACAAACATTTATTCTGATGAAGACTTCTCTCTCATCAATGTTGATTGGTGGTGACTTCTTTCCCACCAACGTTTATTCCGATGAAGACTTTTTTCTCACACACAAATTATATTAAGTGTGACTTCTCTCTCATCGACGTTGATTGGTGGTGACTTCTTTCCACGTTTATTCCGATGAAGACTTTTTTCTCACACACAAATTATATTAAGTGTGACTTCTCTCTCATCGACGTTGATTGGTGGTGACTTCTTTCCACCAACGTTTATTCCGATGAAGACTCTTTTCTCACATACGAATTATATTAAGTGTGATTTTTCTCTCATCAATATTGATTGATGGTGACTTCTTTCTCACCAGTTTATTCTGATGAAGACTCTTTTCTCACACATGAATTATATTACATATGACTTCTCTCTCATCAACGTTGATTGGTGGTGACTTTTTTGAAGTTTCCAAATGCAATGTTTTAGAAAGGTGGACTTTACCTGATAGACATCCCAACTATTTTGGCTAAGCTATATTTCTACCAAATTTCTCTGACTTCTCCAACATGTTCTCTGACTTCTTCAACATCTCTGAGTTGCATTTCAAATTATTATTTGAAAACTCAATTTTTATCTTTACTTATAGGGAAATAAAGTTTTCTTCGTGTAACAAGTTGAAAGCTTAGTAAGCTTCAACTTGAGGGGGAGTGTTAGAGATATTATAGATATTGATAAGATATAATAGAGGTTACAAATATATAAATGTCTTATTAGAAGATCATGATCATCGTAGTTTATCTACAATTATTATCTTTATTTTTCTTTTTTTCATATTATCTTTAAGTAGTCTTTACTCTAAAAAAGAAGATTAAAAATTGTATTATTCAATTTAATCAATATAAAATTTCTTTTATTTTCAATAATTTATCTCCATCCAATAAAATATTTTAACTATTTAGGTTTTAGGATAGTTTTAAGCCGCCCTTCCTAACAGTTTTCCGTGTCATTTCCTCTCCATTTATTCTTCCTTCAACTGTTGTAAAATTTCCTTTATGGTTTTAGATTTTCATGGTGTTTCTTCCTCTGGTTTTACTTATGAAATTCTAGTATTGAAATTTCAACACTTTCAAGATTTAATTTTTGAAAGTATTAAAATTTTAACACTTTCAAAATTTAATTTACTGAATGTATTAAATATATCTTGAAAAATAAATTTCAAAATATCTACCGATTACCAAAAATAAATTCTAGAATTGAATTTCTAGAAAAGGATATTTTTGAAAAAAAATTACAAAAGCAGAAAGGAGAGTGTATAAGTAAAAAGCGGTTCCAAAAGTAATACCCCATAACCATTCCTAATTGGGGCCTATTACTAATACATAGTTGTACAAATTAAGTATACAATACAACGAAGGGCGAAAGAAAACAGAAAACAAAGAAATGAAACAATTTTTGGAGCACATAGACATTATCATTGTTCTACATTTGATCTGAACACTAAAGAATACAGCAATTCTTACCTACCCTCGCTGAGAGACTCACTAAGGATGGGTTTAGAAACAGTTATTGGTGAATAGTCTGCACCACCCACTATGCTGGTACTTCCTGATGAATTCTGGTAACTTGTATCCGATCCTTTGATTGCATTGTCAGTCATGAAGCTGGTCACATCCTCAAATTTCCAGTCAGTCAGGTATCCAGGCTTTGCAGTTACAGTGCCCACTTCAATATCTCCTGAAAGCATTGCCACCACACGTGACATTGATGGTCGTAATCCTGGTGATGTTTGAGTGCACAGAAGTGCCATTCCTACAACGCGTTTTACTTCTTCCTCGTTGAATTCTGAAAGTCTAGGATCCACCAGATCCGTTATGCGGTTGTTTTCATGAAGCTTCCAAGCCTAGGAAACAGAAAACCAATGACAATAAGGTAAAACGATAAACAAGGTCTTCAATGTTCATGCACAAATTAAAGGTGTCAAATAGGAGGGAATCCTAAATTCATTTTAGTAGTATTAACATGAGTCAACAACTACTATCAGCATACAACCATTTCCTACTAATTTTCAGAAGAAAATTAATTTCATATTATGCTAGTAAGATAGTCCTGATATTTAAAAGGCAAAAATAATGACTATATATATGTAACTATATATATATATATATATTACATTTTGTAATTAATAACATAATGAAAAACACTTAATATGGGAAAGTTGGTCAGTCATGAGAAATAAACGATCTAACCAAAGCCATTATTATTATATCTATGATGAAGCACGGTTTTATCAAGAGCTCTTTATGTAGACCAATCATTGTGACGCCAATAGTTAGGTAAACATAAAAAAGAAAACAACATTCCTTCTTGGAAGATTTTAGAAAATAGAAACCAATGTGGAAGAGACTCATCCACGTTGTACAGTTTATCAAATTCAAATCCCATATATTATTACGTAACAAGAAAATCAAAAGAGAAAACAAACACATCTAAGTACTTGAAGAATTAGCAATCATGCGGGAAAAGGCTCGTCGTATATTATCCTATTAGATGCAATATAAAATTATTTCCAAGTTTCCCTAAACCAAATGACATTTCCCTTGGTTACCAATTGATGAGATTAGATTCGAACTTAGTTGCAAGACAAAAATGAAGATGAAAACTTTGGATTATAATTTTACGTGTATAATATAGGTATAATTAAGATAAAATCCAGTGATATTAACCTTAAACAATATTTAGAAAAATTATTATTTTAACTTGTGCAATGCAAATGATAAATATTTATTTTATGTAACTAAAATTTATAATAATAAAATTTTCTGAATATATAAATTATATTATAATTAAAATTCGTAATAAATAAATATATTTGAACATATAAATTATATTTTAAATTTATAATAAATAATTTATATTTTCATACAAAGTTATTTATAATTATTGATAATTTCTTTAAAAAAATATTGTTTAAAACTAAAGATGAAAAAGAATAAAAAACATAAGTTAAGAAAAATGGTTGAATACACTCTTGTTGAAAAAAAAAATCATATATATATATATATAGATAGATAGATGAAGGATTAGTATTCATAGGGAGCAGAGGAAGAATACCCATTCTAGAAGATACGTCTTCTCTCCTTCCAAACTTGAATCAGAATTTGGCCTCCCACTGACTAACTCCAGAGCCACAACACCAAAGGAAAAGACATCTGCTTTCTCTGTGAGGTGTCCACGCATGGCATACTCTGGTGCAAGATATCCACTTCATCACAAGATTTGAGTATATTGTCAGTTTAGAATTAATTAAAATAAGAATATGAGACTGATCCGTAAACAAATAAAATATAGAAAAAAAAATCATGAAACTAATACAAGATGATAAAGTATTGATGACTCACATTGTCCCAGCCACACGGGTGCTTATATGGGTTTTTTTATCATCATATAATTTGGCCAATCCAAAATCAGATATTTTGGGGATAAGCTCATAATCTAGCAAAATATTACTAGACTTCACATCACGGTGTACAATACGAAGACGAGACTCTTCATGTAAATAAGTTAATCCTCTAGCAACACCCAAGCAGATATCATAGCGTGTGGACCAATTGATGGTTAAACAATTTCCTGCCCAAAACAAACCACATTTCTCCCTATAATTAGTTATTTATACAAAAGAGAATGAGAAAACTAAATGCATTCATACATTTACACTCACAAAGACGAAAAATATCATTTTCTCATACCAAATAATGCTTGATCAAGACTCTTATTTTCTAGATACTCATAAACAAGAAGTCTTTTACTCCCCTCAATGCAACATCCATATAATTTGACCAGATTACGATGTTGCACAGCTGATATAGTAGCAATCTCAGTTATGAATTGGCTCTTTCCTTGATGGGATCCTACGGATAGTTGTTTCACAGCAATAACTCTTCCGTCATTAAGTGTTCCCTACAAAAGAAAAGAAAGGAAAAATAAAATTCTCTTCAAGAAAGGATTTAGTTCCAATATTAATTAGCCCAAAAAATTGAATATTAGAATAAGATTTTACTACTTTCATCAAAACAGTATAACTACTAGCCGTGACCAAGTCAGGTCCAGGTTCGGGGAAGCACTAGTAATTATAAATAACTAGGAATAGGCCCGTACATTTCATAGTAGTAAAATTATACAAATCATATAATTTTAAAGAGTCCAAAGGATATAAATTCCTAGAAGTGAAATCATTCCATAATTCCTCAAATAATAAAAATAAAATGTCAAATGTTAATCATCCTAGAATAGATTTGTTGACTTGAGAGAAACGTGGTAAATTAGTATCGTGAATTCTTTTGTGCATTGAAATATTTAATTAACTTGTTCTACCTAATAACAAGTTTTAACCAGGTTATCAAAGTAAGGATGTTTCATGGATTTCTGTGCAGAAATTTGTTTTCAAGGTTTATTTTTCTGAAAAATAAATATAGAAATGAGATTAACATTGACCTATCCAAGTGTAGTTTGTGTTAATCTAACTTATGGCTTTTCTTAGTATATCTTTCCAACCTTTCTCCAACTTTTGCTAGCTTCTCAAATTTCTAGTATGCCAAAAAATGCCCATGCCTTACATTACAATAAACACGCTAAAATTCTAAATATTAGTATATCCAAAGATATCAATAACTAGCAGCACTAGAGTAATATGAAGTCTTAGGGTAATTAGGAAGCACTTAAAGTTCATGGGACACAAAAGCTTATTAGTTTTTATTAAGTATTATTTAATTTAATAAAAAATCCAAGGAGTGTCTGTGCTCCCCTCAAATGATTGTGGCTCCACCACTGACTACAAGAAGCCATGAGCATTATTTGAACCAGTATTGACAATGAATGATAACCTTTTGTGAAGTAGCATATAACCATTATCTCTAAGGGACAGAATATTACCTTATAAACAGGTCCAAAACCTCCCTCTCCAAGCTTATTTTCAAGACTAAAGTCATTTGTAGCATTCTTTAACTCAGAATAGCTGAAAGTGTATGGCTTTGTATCAATTCCTAAAAGCTCTGCAAAATCATACATGAACAAGGTTAAGGTTGGATAAGCAGAAACTTATTTTGTTGAAGCTGGGGATGAGCCCAATTTTCTTGTTATTCAAGTTCCAAAACGTCCTTTCTCCAGCTTTTTCAAAATGTTTTGAATTAAGATAAGAAAAACAGATAGAATGAATGCACATGCTTTGTCTGTAATGTTGGACTTTTAAGCAGAGTACACTTATTTCTTTCTCGATCTTCTGGTTATGTTATAATACAAAAACCTAAATCTATTTAGAACATGTAGTGTTGAAGTGAAAATTTGTCCTATTGTTGTCTAGAAACATAAGATATGTCCCACTGGATCTTCAAATATCTCACCATGCAATATGCAGAAAAGTAATTTAAATAGTCAAAGAACAATACTATACAATTCAGACAAGGTCTTTTTACCTTCATCATAGTTATGGCGTTTTCTTCTCTGAATGATACAAAAAATCGTAAAAACTGATAGAAAGCTTACAACTCCAACTCCAACAACAATTCCAACAATTAGACCGGTTTTATTCTTTTTACTGCTCGGAGGTTCGTTAGTGACAGTAGGTGTGAAATCTGTACAACACCGACACACTTATCAAATTCAAAAACACAAATTTGGAATATTTAGCCGATAAGAGATTCATTATACATTGTGAAAGGTTAGTAATTAAACATTTGAACTGCCAATTTTTTTTCATAGTTTTACCTGGGATAGCATGGATGGCTTGAATCAAGGGCCCATAAGTACCTTGAGCTGGTATGCAGCAAGTCCCTTTTCCAGCCCAAAAGAGATGGATCTCAAGATAGTTTTGTGACACTTCAAACCTAAATTGCTTTTGGACAGCTCTGTATGAGGATCCCCCAGCTTCCTTTTTTATGTCAAAATCCTTCAAAACACGAGTCCCCTGAAATATTCAAACAGAAGGGGAAATGTAGAATAAAAAGCAAGAAAATAGAGGGTCAAACATTCATATTTTTGTCCCAAAACAATGACACAACATGAATTCAAAAAATTTAACAAGAACAATTTGGTTTTACGAATTTGACAAAATATACACATGGGAGATGCTGTGCCATTAATTAGATAAATAAGAAAAAAGAATCCAAAACAAATTTTCCTTCCCTGCCAATTCCCACCAAGCCATTGTAACTCAAGTGTATAATATTGCATCAAAACCTCCTAGTGTGGTCCTAATATCCAAGTTTTAGCCCAATCTTTAGAATATTCTCATATTCCTGTCAGGTGATGTATACCGACAAGACCTTAAATTATTATCAACAACAACACCAAGTCATGATAATTTTATAACATGCAGTTGCAATTTGAAGGTGATGGCATCATATATGAAGCACTCCCTCTTCACCAGAATCCAAAACTGAAAAGAATATAAAGTAGTTTCAAAGACACCCTCCTCCTATGAAACACTTGATCTTATGTGATGTTGGATTGTAACTTGTCAGAAAATCTTTAGCTATTAGCCTATTAGGTAACTGCACCAAACATGTGTTCAAATACGTTGGTATTATAAAAATTAGCAGCCAGATGCTATCCAAAAATTAATTAGTGGAATAATTAAATTAAAACTAACAATTATTTTAACTATCATAATTAAATATTTTGATAAGGATATAAAATTTATAATTTTGATAACTCTTGTGATATTATAATTGATGGGGAAAAAATCTAGCTTTACGTTGGCAACTACTACATTGTTTCATTATATAGCCTTGTAAACCTTGCTCTCCAACCAAATGGTTGGAGTTAAACATAAGCTCAATGAAAGCTTATATACATTGCATAAATATAATGTTAGATGTTGTGCAGCCCGTTTAAGATATTGGATACCTGTTCAACTATGAGTATCTAAGTAGATTGTTGCACCATCATTATGATTTCCAAGCATTTTGATAAACACAAGTACCTGAATATAAATGTCAAAGACCCGCCTCCCAAGGCTTTTCCATGTGTTATTAGCCTCTAGAATAGCTGTTTCCGCAAATTGAAGGGTGATGTTGTAAAAACCATTTTCCAGCCCCAGGCCATAATATCTTAATGATGAAGCAGAGAGTCTTGCTGTTTGGAAGAGCTCTGAGTTCACAGTACCAGTGAACTGATTAGACACAAAACTTTTGAATAAAGGATTAATGCTCCCTATAAATAAACCAACGTTACTAACAGCCCATCTATCTGCATCAGTGACAAAGTATGTAGCAGGACCAAGTGTTGCATTGTCCATTTCATACACAATTCCATCTGTTGACGTAATTTGGGGACCACCACACTTGATTGCAAAGTTATAATCTAAATAGAATCATAGATGAGAGACTGATTAATGAGTGAAAAGGAGTTTTAATTAACAAAATTGACTTCAGATAAAGCTTGATATATCTTTTCCATGTACTAAAAACAGAAGGCAGAGATATCCTTCAGTCACTGTGATCCAATAGTCAGGAATTCTGAATTATTGTCAGATAGGATTGATTTGACCTCTGAAATGAAATATTATTATTCTCCTCTGCTCTTTTATGCAATTGCAGACAGTATTCTTATTTCAAAGATTTAAACCCCACCCAGCAGGAAACAACTTATCATTGCAAATTGCACTAAGGCTTGCCCTCTATGATATCAATAATGGTAATCTTAACAATATGTTTTGGATAATATTTTCTTATTAGTTTTAGTGCTTCACATGACAAAGTAGCTTAAAGTCAAACTTACATCTTCCAACACCACCGTTGCAAGGAAAATTTTTCTGGAGACAGTTGAGCCCAATTGGTAAGCCACTGCAAAAGAAAAGTTATGTTTCAGACTGGAGAAATTCATATGGGTTTAAGTTATACCCAATAAAAGATTGGTGCACAAATGAATTTTCCAAGCAGTATAAACAGAAATCAAAGATTTTAATTTATTAAAATTTAATTGCCAAACAAGTGTTACCTAGACCCTCAATACATGAGAGCTAGGACCCCAGGATTTTTGTGAAAATATCTTCCAAGTTTAGCAAAATCAACCAAACAAGTGTTGACAATGTTTAAAGAGCATCTCATTGGCAATCTTGTATAGGAACCATCTTTTTGGCACTTAATTGTTACCACATGAGAATTAGTTTTCATGGAAATTCTTCAATAATAAAATGTACAATCATATGGATTATTCCATGTAGTCCCAAAAAATCTTTATATTTAATCTTATAAAAACACAGTGACATGTTAAAATTGTAGTGTCAGCCAGAGATTACTCCTTGCTTTGACCATCCAAATTATAAAGGCAACTTGGAACAGAAAACCATTGTAACCATAGTTCTTCACTTTTGTCATCAAGTAATGGCAATTCAATTGCCATATTTTCTTTGGAAATTAAATGTACATGAACTAATAAACGATGCATTGTCAAATGAATCAATTTACAACTATATCAAATAAACGTGACACAAGCTAACTTGTACTTAATGAAGCAACTAATAAACATATCAAATAAGCTCGGCATAAGATATTGGTAAAAGAATATGGTAACCAGAATATGTAACCAACAAAATCAACTATAATGATATAGATTTTTAAAATTTGTTTAATAAAATGAGTATTAGTGATGGAAAGCTAGATACACTACATTTATGCCGGAAAGGTTACAAGATTGTCAAAATAAAGAGAAAAGGGGTGCAACCATCATATCAATCTTGACTAAAAACTATGAGCAACAGGATTCAAACAAGATCAGAATTCACATAATTGCCAAAAATAGGTGATATTTAGTAAGTTTTAAAATAACTATTAAAGTAGTCATCGTTAAAGAAACTGTATAATAGTCACCTGGTATTTGAACTATCTATTGTCAAGTTGTTGGCAACTAAATTCCTGCACCCAAAATAATCACATAAGTTTCACCAACACACATACGGCACACACAATATATAAATAAATAAATAGAGAGATAAACCTTAGGTTATTGTCTATTTTCAACATGACATTAAAATATGAACTAAATTTAGTTGACCATTTAAAGGAGAGAGGAGACATGAACAACTTTATAATTTTAGTGTAAGGAATCGTGGGAAGATAAATGTTACTATAACCATGATATTAATGAATTAAAATGCTTAAGAAATTAAATGTTATTAACTTGAATTGTATTTAATTTTATTTTCATCTCTTTCAAATATAGATCACTTTAATAAAACATTATCATTTCAAAAATAAATTTTACATTTGCATTTGTTAACTCTTGGTATTCATTTAATCGTTTTTAGTGATTGGGATTGTGTTTCTGACTTTTAGAAATTATTTGAATAAAATTGAGAAAACATTAGTTTAAACAAGATTAACAATGATAGCATGACTAAACTTAGAACATTACAAAAGCGTAAATGCATAGATGAAGTTTTGTAGAAATAATGATTCAGGATAGTAGGTTATTAAATTATCAAAATAAATATAACCAAAATTGATCTGGATCGTAATTTTCAAAAGAAGTCTTAGGAAATATGATGTATAAAAGAATATTGGATATGTAAAAGAATATTGGATATGTTTAGCATCCTAAGTAATGTTAGGGACTTCCAAACTACAAAAATTATAATAGAAGTAGATCAAACTGTAGGAAGAAAATGATTGTTTATTGAGAAATCTCTCTATCTTTGTACCCATATATATCAATTGGATACAATAGACAAATAAATAAAATACAAGAACTAAATTTTCAACTTCTCCACACTGATTTCTAACAATTCTTAACTACTCAACTAAGTCTCCTCATCTGTTTATGACTCATTTCAATCCTCTTTAATAGCCAGGTAGACCATTATGTCTTCCAATTCCCCACTATTCCTTTGAGGGCCGCAGATGTTGCGAGGCCAACTACGCAACAACCTTAGGCCTTCTTTCAATGCAAGTTTATAAATTTTTTATATTTTTTAAATGATTTTTAATTTAAATCAGTAGGTGATCAATTTTATTATATTATTTGTAATTAATTTATAACATAAGATTATACAATTTAAACATATGTATATACATTGTTATAAATTATATGAGAAGTTTTATAACTCATTTAAAATGTTATATGGAAAATTAGTTTACATTTACTTTAAATTCAAATAAACAAATAAAATTAAAATGAATATAGACATTAAATTTCATAAAAATAGTATGATTTATAAAAAAATATTTTGATGAAATAATAGTGACGGCATCACACGATCAGTTAAAGATTAATTCTTTTAGTTTTAATTATTTTGTTTGCATTCAAATGAATTATTTTCTTCTTTTACTCACAATTTATTTGAAAAAAAAAATTAAAATATAAAATCACTTCAAGCTTTTTTATTTGAATATCAATATTTGTGATATGAATATGGAAAGGAAAGTCATCGATGTGCGAGGAATTCAAAGAGCATGGAATCAAGGTTGGAAAGGTTGCATAACCCAAGGGAAACAAGGTGGGCTTCAAGGATAAGCCCAAGAAACCTAGAAAAGTGGGCTTCCTTAAAAGCTAAGAAAAGCCCTACACATGGGTGCTCCTCTTTTGAATATAGAAGGACATAAAGGTGACCTTCAAAAGGGCTTTAAGACTTTAAAGACTACTATACTTGAAAGCCCCATGGTAAAGGGGAGGTTGAGGAAGTCTCAAGAGGAAGCAAATAGAGGATGAGCCTCCTTATGGGCCAAGGAGGGCCCAATTGTGGCCCAACTTGTTACACTTTGTTTGAGCTTCTTTGTGGCCTTGTATAAATCTTTTTAGGATGTATTAATTTTTGCATTAGAAGGTAGTTTACGTGTAATTTGCTGCTTATCTTGCACTTGAGCCCAAAGGCTCAATCTAATCAAAAAGCTCATTCAGAAACCAACTTTTGGTCACTAATGTTGTCAAATTTATGGTGCGTTTTGTAGGTGTGGCCATGAGCATTTTGGGCTACATTTTGTAGTCCTTTTAGACTTTGGTCTTACTTAGTTTAGTCTTAAGATTAGTTTAGGCTAATTAGGTGATTAGGGAAGGCCTATAAAAACCTAAAATGTAATTAAGTTAATCACTTTTTTGTACATACGGAACAAAAAGTGGTTCTTACACTTTTGTCTCCAAGGGAAGTGTGTGAGGACCAAATAAAGATGAGAATAAAAAGAGAAGAAGAAAGAAAGCAGAAAGAGAAAGCCAAAGCAAAATAGGCTAGAGAGAAAAAAAAGGAGAGAACAAGAAAGAGAAAAGTAAGAGTGGTAGAGAAAAGAAAGAGGTAAAAAAAGAGAAAAGTTGGAGAAAAAAGCAAAAGAGAGATTAAGAAAAGAGAGGAAAAGATAAAGAAGAAAAGAGAAACACTAATCTTGGGAGTGAAAGGATTAAGAGAGTTATGTTAATGGGGAACAGTCCTTGTTTACTAACTCCTTATGACTTTCATTTGTATTGTGAACCTTCTCTTTTTGTATATATGAGGAAAGCTATGAAGGAGTTTGAAAATGGCATTCATGGAGAGCAAGTTCTTGGTTTTCACATTCCAAGACCATTCATGTCTTCTAAAGATGTCTTTGCACTTATGTCAAGAGATCCACTATCTTGTGAAAATGGTTTGTTGTCTAAAGCTTCTTTTATTTTTTTGCATGCTATCTTTAAATCCTTTGAACTTTATGGTATTTTGATGCATGTTCATGGACATTAATTCTTAATGCTTCATTTACATTGAATGGACTATCCTTTTCTTGTGTGCATGATTGGTGTAGTTATGAAAGTAATAGGATGTTGTGTGTCCAAGGAAGTGAGTTTCCACACATTGCGCTTGAGTTAGAGGCCTATGGGCGAAGTGGATTCAATGAGATTATGGGTGAGACCTATTATGAAATGCCTAAAAGTTTTATATATGGATCCTTGAGTAGAGGCACTAGTTTGGAAATTTTATTATGGGTGCTTGAATTCTTAGGAGTATTTGGGAATTTTAAAATGCATAAAGATATTGTTGACGAGCATCCCTTTGAATTAAAGAGGGAAGATATATTTTGTTCATATGTAGCTACTATGCACTCCTTGCATATATTTGAACATGATAGGCTTGAAGTGTCATTCCTTGATTTTGGAAATGATAGTGTGCATTCTTGTGAATTGGAAAGGATTGATATGAATTTCCTTGATGTGATGGCTGGTGATATATTTCTTCTAAGTGCAGCCCTTGTATTTCTTTCATGTATACATGGACATAATATTTTTGAGGTCCATTGCCTTAATTTGGTAAGAGTTTATGTGCATTCTTTTAACTTGCAAAAGGGTGATGTGAACTCCCTTGATTTGGGAGAAGGTGACATGTATTTTACATGTCCAGCTCGTATGCATTCTTTGCATGTATATGAGAATCAAAGTAAGGTTGAATATGGCTTTGGGTTGAAAAATAATGTTGTACGTTTTCCATGTAAAACCCTTATGCCCTTTTTGAACATGTATCAGTATAGTGAGACTAGTGTATAGTGTGATCTTGGGTACAATGTATTGACTTTTATGAGTTCCAAGACATATTGTCTCAATTCTTAATTGGAAAACTTCATAAAGATCATTGGAGAACAGCTATAGGCATCTCCAATAGTTGGAGTTTATTGCATGATTATTTTTGTGATCTCTTTTTGGAGCATATTATGCTTAATACATGCCTTAGTTGCCTTACTTGTAGGTACATTTTTAAAACCATTGGTGGTTCTTCCATTCACATCTTTGATCTAAGGGGAACATGGATTTAGTCTCCTTATGGGTAAGTTCCTTTTCATTAATCATGGCATATGACTCATCCTTGTAAGCTATTTTTGTAGGCACTCAAATTCTAAATTTGAGGACAAATTCTCTTCAAGAAAGGGAACATGATATGAATATGAAAAGGAAAGTCATGGATATGTTAAAGGAACTCAAGGAACATTGAACCAAGGCTGGAAGGGTTCTATAACCCATGGGAAAACAAGCTGGGCTTCAAGGATAAACACAAGAAAGGTAGAAAAATTCGACTTGCTTAAGAGCTAAGGAAAGCTCCACATATATGGGTGCTCCTCCTTTGAATATGAAAGGACATGAAGGTGACTTTCAAGATGGTTTCAAGACCTTAAAGACTACTATACTTGAAGGCCTTATGACAAAGGGGAGGTTGAGGAAGTTTCAAGAGGAAGCATATAAAGGATAGGCCTCCTTATGGGCAAAAGATGACCTAATTGTGGCCTAACTTGTTACACTTTTTTTGGGCTTTTATAGTCTTGTATAAACCTTTTTAGGACATATTAATCTCTATATTAGATGTAATTTACTTATAATTTTGTTGCTTAACTTGCAATTAGACCCAAAGGCTCAATCTAGTAAAAAAAGCCCATTTAGAGACCAAAGAGACCAACTTCTGGTCACTAAATGCTGTGAAAATTTTGGTATGTTTTATAGCTACGACCATGAGCGTTTTGAGTGGCATTTTGTAGTCCTTCAAACTTGGGCCTTGCATAGTTTAGTCTTAAGATTAGCTTAGGCTAATTAGGTGATTAGGGAAGACCTATAAAAATCCAAAAATGTAATTGAACTAATCGCTTTTTTTATTGAATGCAAAATTGTGCTTGTGCACTTATGATAGTTCTCTCTCTTCTCTTGTCTTGAACAAGAACTCTATTCTTATCAAACTTTCAAGATACTTATGACAAATCTTCTTTCCCTTTATCTAATCACGCTTGATTAGTGGCGAGATACATTTCATTCTCCTTTCATTTTTCCTTAATTTTTCTTCAATTTCGGTTTTCTTTCTAATGTTCTTGAATCTTTTGTTGGAGGAATTGTTGAATTGTAGATCCGTGGGTTCATCAATTGGAGATTTTTAAAAGAGAATGAATTGAAAAGAAAATTGTATTAATCTTGAAACAAATTTAAATTTTAGTGAGCATTAATTTGATATTAGGGTGTTGTCTTTTCTTTCCCAAGTTAAAGGTAATAAAAAATATTAACAAAATAAAGTAATGCCTATTAGAAATATTAAACTATATTAAAAAAAATCTTTTTAAATGCATGTAATGCTATAAAATACTATTAATAATACTTGTAATTATTGTCCTTGTCCAAAGAAATTTTTCAAAATTAAAATGTTTGAATTCAATTTTATATCAACTATATTACAAGATAGTGATTGAATGAATTACCATAGAGTGAGATGATGAAATTGTTTGATTATTAAATCTTAATTAACAATTTTATCATTCAAAAAGTTAGAAGAATAAAATATGAATTCATAAATTATAGAGTAAATTACACTTCTCTCCCTTGAGAGATACTGATCTTACACTGCCCTCAATTTTTATGTTGAACATTACACCCCTCTCCCCTAATAGATTCAATTACAAGACATTGTACTCCTTTTTTAAATTTTCTGTTAAAGTTTTGTTAACTTTCATTAATTTTTTTTTATTATCAACACATCTCTTACACTACCACCCTTAAAAAGGAGAAAAATGTAATTTATTTTACATTTTAACATAAAAAAAAGTATATTACTTGCATATCCTAGAAAAAGAAATTTAATACTTACATATATTAGAAAGAGAGAGAAATGTAATTTAGACAATATTAAGTTAAATGAACTAAATTATACAAGAGAGAATGATAATATAATATCTAGGTCTCTCGAAAAAAGGGAGTGTAGTTTACTCTAAATTATATTAGAGTTAAATCATAAAATTTATCTAAATACTCAAAATTTCTAGATACGAACATGACTTCTTATTTTCTTTCTACCATAATAAACCCATTCTATCGGGGCTTGGTAACAAACTAACATGTAAAAGAGGAAAAAACAAAAAGAATAGCACTACTTACAGTTGTAAATTTAGCTCGTTTACCCAAGAGGGGAGGCTACCTGTTAGATCATTGTACGACAAATCTCTGCAAACATGTTATGTTAAACCAAATGAAGGATAGTACATAAGGATGAAGGTTTCAAGCTGAAATTTCTGTAGCAAAAAAGCCTAAGTTTAATATTATTATGGGTTGACAAACTCCTGTGTTTACAAGTACACCTAAATAGTTACTAAACCTGTACAAGTTAATATGAGATACATTTACAAGAATGGATAGAAGTGTCAGATATGACACTACTAAAATAATTAAGTATGAACTAGTATGACAAGACATAGTAAATCATTATTAAAAAATTATGTAAATTGTAAATCATCTCATGAAAACATCATAAACAAATAAAACCATTATAAAACATCAATAAAAAATTATGGTTGACCAATTCCAAGAATGAGGGGGAAAAGTGGAGAAAGTTAAAAAATATCAACATAGATGCTGTTAGCTTTTCTTTTTCAGCATTAGTATTATAGATTCAATTGATGACTACCATTTATCAAATACATATGATTACTCACACATATCAACAAAAGATTTCAAAAATAAATAAAATTACAAGATGTAGGCTAATCATTTCCTAAGGTGTCCTAGAAGTATCCAATACATATGCATATCTGACACCAGTACATATAACATCCATTTTAAAGCATCCAAGTTTCCTTAAAGGCCTAAACCAATTAAGACATATGGAACAAAATTAAAATAAATACAATTAGCAACTTGACAAGTAGCAACATAGAAAAACACACTTAAGCTTCTCAGTATGATAACTCAATTTTTGTTCATCATAATCATTAAACTTGTAGGACAGAGTTCCAATTAATCTCCCTCATTTTCAGATGCAGGTGTAATTTTGAAAATTTAAAATAATAATTAAGTGTATAGCTCAGAATTTTGGGCAACAGGCTAGGAATCCCCACCAACTATGGGTCATATGTAGACAACACCATACAATTTGAAAATCGCCAACAAAACTTCTTGAATTCACCAAATTATGTATGGTGAACCCATCCCGGCTCGAGCAACATGTGTAAATAATTCCCTAATTGGACAACAAGCTGAGTTTGGTAAGTTCAAGGAATTGTGTTTGTGAGTTTCAAAGCACAAGTGGATTTTCTACACATGATCAATAGTTGGTGGGAGTTCCTTGGATTTTGCCTAAGTATTTTGAATCAGTAAATAATAAATTCCATCCTACATAATTCAAACAGGTCAATTTACTCACATATAGTTAAGAGATGAACTTTTCTGCATTGGGAGGGTGCCACTAAGTTTGTTATTTCCAAGAAACCTGTAAAAAACAAAACATCCTTTATACCATGTACAATAGTATATCAACAAGTCAATATATAATTACTTGGAAATGCAATATTACAAGTAAGAGAGTGAAGTCAAATTGAAAAGTGATCCCGGAATTTGTCCTGTGATGTTATTGAAGCTTAAATCCCTGCAAAAACCACCATAAATATAAAATTTTGTTGGTTTGGGATAGGACACAACTATAAGACAAGATACTTTTTTTCTCTTTTGCAAATAAAGAAAAGAAAAGGTACAATTATCTTATCTGTATGAAAAATAAGCTGAAAAGTTGTATCTTTTTACCACATGACAATGAAAATAACGAAAGTGAAACAGATAAATGAACACAAGCCAGTAGTAGTGAACATGTTGAGCTTTGACAAAAAATCACTCAGATATAAATATTTCAATAATTCATTTTGAAAGCAAAAAAATCACTCAGCTATAAATATTTCAATAATTCTTTTTGAAAGCATGAGTACTTATTTTAAGATATCCCTCGTACAATTAGTCAGTATTCAGATTTGAGACATACTGTGGAATAGCAATAGAACATTGCCTAATCTGTTGCTTCCTAGTCAACACCTTTTACATAATAATTTCATATGATCTAGTTTTAACACAAACAGGTGATACTCACAGCTGAGTCAAATTTTGGAACTCTCCCATGGTGGATGGAATTGAACCAGAAATATTGTTGTTCCTCAGTTCTCTGCAACAATTGTAACAAAATTCTTGGATACATATAGGAAGATAAAAAAAAAGTAAGAATTCAGTCTGCATGGCAGACTGTGAGTCATGATCATTAGCAAAGTCAGGGCTTACAAGATAACCAAAGATTTCATATTCCTTACAAATTCCAGGGAAGAGCTCCCATTGGATAAACCACTTATCCTCCTACATTCATATCACACATGATTTATTAGCTCTCATGAATCAACAGTAACCATACAAGCAACTAGTCGTCGTGCTCACAATTCTGTCAAAGAAGTCAAATTGGAAAATGATGAGGGTATAGAGCCATTAAAAGAATTCCCCTGAAACCTCCTATCAAGACACACAACAATTCACAAAACCTGTCAGTACAACTTCTGGAATAGAATATCAAAGTAACTATAAAAAGAAAATTTCAATTTCACATCCAATATAATTGATTTTCCCAAAAGTTTTTCACCTACTTAATTTGAATTAAAGAGGAAAAGAGAGTTGACTAGTAATGTTGTCTTACAAGGTTTGAAGCTGAGACCAATTCCCTATGAAGTCTGGTATTTTGCCTGTGAGTTCCGTGTCTGAAGCCCATCTAAAATGAACAAAAAAAAACTTCATTGATGTAGAAGTTTTTCTTTTTTAATCTATTATCATATGGGCATATCAGAGTACGAATATCTTACACTGTCACCAAATTCCTAAGGTTTGCAAATGTGGAAGGAATTGGACCACTAATTCCTGAACTATCGATGTAGCTGCAAGGAAATTTTCTTTGAAATTAATATTCTCATGTAATCACAATAAAGATATGAAACTCGGTAACAAACTGTAATTTTGAATAAATGACCTAATACTTTGTCTTATCCAGAACCAACTCATTATTCACAACAGTGTATGCTTATGACAAGTCTCATTGATGAGTATGGACAATAACAAATAACTGTTTGTTACATGTATTTGAGTAATCAAAATACTATACTGTACTTCCCATGCAGGGATACTGTTGTTGTTTGCAGCCACAAACCATATTTGAAATAGTGTCTACACCTATATCTATAGCTATGTTATACACAAGGATATAGAAACTTGCATAGGAGTACCACTACAACTTAGAGATAGGATTCACAAACATTAGAATCTTTACTACCGTTGGACGTATAAATATTTGAGAGACAAAATGCAAGGATGAATGCATTGGGGGCGGGTGTGGCTTTGACTTCCCCCAACCATTCCAAAATTTAAACTAGCAGCGTATTTATGGCTTGCCAAAATTTTATTTTCGCCACTAAACTTCTAATACAAGAAAAAATGATGTAGGTGGATAAATACATTGGCATAGGAAAAACAAAATGAATGAGTAGATCATTGGATATGTATTTGAATCAATATAAAAGAGTAACTATATATGATCCAATATAAATTTGGGGGTAAATTTAATTTTGTATAAAGGAGGCAAACTTCTGTGTTAAATGTTGTATACTTGACATTGCTTCATAAACAAATCTTTGGCACAGGCTGCAATGCTGTCCGATTATTATCCAATTTTTGTGTTTGTTCAGTTACTAAGTTGTTTCCATAGACTAAAATTAATGATTGCCAGATTTGTTGAGTTCTACTTCTAGTATGTTTACAAAATATCAATGATTGCCATCATATCATGGCAAATTCAATTGAAAGAATATATAAATAATTTACACATGCATTTTCACAAATAGAGGATGTCAAAAAATTCAAACTCCATTACAAAATACTTGTATATATAGAAGCTAAGACTGTAGAAGTGCTTACAGTTGTTCTAACTCTGTCAGTTGCCCAAGTTCAGATGGGAGAGATCCTGAGAACTTGTTTGACGAAAAACTCCTGCAAATTTATCAAAAAAAAAAAAAATCTCAACAGTGTCATCGCGAGAAATTTCTCATGCACAGTGCACACCATTATGTATCCAGAACAGAACAATCTTGGATTAAATAAAGAGAACTATTTCATACCAACAAATTCTTACGAAGGACAAGCCAATTTCTTTTTCAACCAATTCGGTAGATATAACTAATAGTGAATTAAAGGAAAATTTCCATTTCAAATCAAACTTTTCCATGGAGATTTCTAACATTTCATAACTCAGGTTTTAGTACAATGTCTTTTCTGTTAATTAAAATTCTCATTTATGTAAAAGCTTATTTCATTTTCTTTTTCTATAAGTTTATGGAAAAACTTACTCTATTTATTGACTACTTGATCGAGAAAAGACAACCCAATAACACCTTTGTAACCTTAAGAAGAAAAACTCAAATAAAATAACGTACAGTGATTTTAACTCTGTAAGATTTCCCAATTCTTTTGGAAGCTTCCCTGATAAATTATTGATGCCGACGGTCCTAACAAAGAATAAACTAAATGTTAGAAATTATGCGCCTCAACATTAAATAGACAAAATATTAGGAACTGAACTTGGGTCAAATTGCCTTACAAGTATTGCAATCGAGTTAGATTTCCAATGGCTGGAGATAGAGAACCCGTCAAGTAGTTCTGGTCAACTTTTCTGCTTGCAATTTGATAAAACTTAGTATAGCAAAACAAAAATCTTGAAAACAACTGATCAAAAGCTAAAAATGCATTAAAGTAATAATAATATTAACAAGCTCTACCATCCATAGAATCAATTATAAAATTTAGTTTAAGAACCTAATTAAAAATTTTCAAATAGTTCAAAAATTAACTAATATATTAAACATTTATAATAACTAATTTAAAATTTATAACCAACTTCATAAAAAAATCCTAAGTTCTAATGGTGCACAAAAATTTGTAGAACTATTTTTGTTTATCTAAAAATTTATTTTTTATTTATACTAATTTTAACTTATATAAAGCAACTTATTTTAATTTATTTTATTTTTTCTTTCTTATTTTTTAATGATAGAAGGAGAAGTTTACTATAGCATGTCTTTAATATTATTAAGTTACAAGGAGGAAAACATACAAATTGGTGAGGTAAGTGAGAGTCCATAGCTCCTCTGGAATTTCACCAACCACGTCTAATGCATAAACCTTCCTGCGCCATTCAAAAAAGAAAAAAACCGATAAAAGAAAAGTGTATTGAATTGCTTGTAAGCTTCCAGCTTCGATTTCGATATATGGTAACACAGAAATTTAATCTAAAAAATGTAAAAAATAAAGTTGAGAGAGAGAGAGATACAATGCTGTGATGTGGCAAGTATTTCCATTGTTATAGGAACAATCACATTTGATGAATGGGTTGAAAGTTGTGCTATCAATGGGGATGGTATCGTCGGTGGCTCTTCCACTGCACAGTTCGCCGCTAATATTCCATTGAGTTGTATCTGCCAATATGTCCCATTTCCTGAAGATGGAATTTAAAGCTCTTGCTGCATTCAAAAGTTCACATTTTCAGGGAAATGCATAGAGAAACGAGAAAGGAAGAATTTGTTGTTTGAGAAAATTTGTACTTGTTTGGAAAAAAAAAAAAAAAAATGAATAATAAGAAAATAATAACCTTTTATTGTTTATTACGAAAGAAATACAAAAGAAAAAAAGAAGAAAAATAAATATCTCTTAGAAAGAAACGTTTCTATAAGAATAAGAGATACAAAATAAGGGTATAATATGAATTGGATGAAAAAAAAATTAGATTTGGTTAATCATGTTTATGGACAAGTCACCTTAATACTTTATCTCAATAAATTTTATCATTTACATGTGCAAATAAACAGAGCCTTACCGTTTCGTCTATGTTTATATTTCCTTAATTTTTTCTTCAGTATGTTACATTTTTTACAGAATTTTTATTTAATTAATATAAATGGAATAAAATAAGATAATTCAGGTCTATTTTTTTTTTAAATTGGAATAATTTGATTAGAGATGCAATATTTGACAACAAAAAGTCTGTCCTCTTGATATTACATACTTGTTTGGAATATTGATTTACTAAAAGTACGAATTAAGAACTAGTAAATTTTTAAGATATTATATAAGTATTCTTAAATCTATATAAAAAAATATAAATATAAATATAAATGTAGTATTATTATCAAATAATGATAAAATTACATATTTAAGGAATGGGAAATTTATTTTTATTAAAATAGAAAATAATTAAGAAATAACTTTTAAATATCTCGTTGTTTAAAAAAATATAATATAAATTAACATATACTATAAAAAAGTTTATATTAAAAGTATAAAATCATCTAATGGAATATATAAAATATTTGTTTACGTGTACTTTTAAATTGCAAATTAATAACACCAAAAATATCTTTTGTAGTTTTTATAAAAATTACTGGAAATCTTGAGTGCAAGAAAAAAAATTATTGTAATGCAAGATATTGATAAGAAATGTATTCTGATTATATTAATTAAAAATTTTCAGTCGTGAGAATAAGAATAGTATTTGAATCTAAATTGAAAAAAAATATATAGATTTCACATGTAATTATTTTATTCGAATTGAGAAAATTGCACATTATGGTACGAATAATTTTTTTAGTGGAAAAATTTTCTATATAAAAATCTCAAATCCAAAATTTTACAAAAAAAGAAGTATATTTCATAGTTTTCTTTTCAAATATAAGCAATCCAAAAAGTGAATTACTTAGAAAATATATATTATCAAAAGAATGGTCAAATAGAGAAAAATATTAAAGCCATTGACAATAAAGCTCATCAATCTTTTTGTTTTTCCTCTTTTTTCAAACTTTCTTATCGGTATTCAATTATTATGTATTGTATATTTTCATTGGATGGATGGATCGATATTTTACTCCATGCAATAAATGCATTATGAATGAAGACCCAGAAGTGAAACATAGAAAAGAATTGTCGTTTAGGAGAAAACAGTACAATATCTATAACCATAATAGAGATACCCCTTGGATTTTCACATATTTTTAGTCTGTTTATCCCACAATTGATTTCTTATATTATAAAAAGCAACTCTTCAATCACGACAGTTATTTACATCCCTGCTCATTTTTTATTTACATAATAAATAAAAAGTACAGACAGACAAGACTGAGTGTTGGATTATTTGGCACCAAAGTTAAAGCATTAAATTTTAAAGACGGGTACTATTTTTTAATTTTATATAGGGTGTGATAAGTGTCATCGCGTATTTATCAATAATGCGGTTTTGCGAATAAGAAAGACCACAACGGACACTAGCAGGTTTTTGGAAGGTAACTACCAAATAAAAGTTAAGGATAAAATTAAAATTAGCAAAACGTATAAATACATATAAGATACCATGTTATAGAGCAAAACTGCAAATTGGCTAACAGAACAAACTGCTCAAGACAAGGACAAACTGTACCGATAATTTCCTTCTTCTTTGTTAGTTTATTCATTAAACAAACAAAAAAGGTTTTCAGGGAACAAGTATATACACGATATTACACCATTTTATATTTTATCTAAAAATAATTTTTTTTTTTCAATACACTAAGGTTATACTTTTTAACTGCAGACTAATAATCTCTGTTAAGATTGAAAGATTAATGAAATGAGTTTAGCATCTCTTAATAAATCTTTTCTATATATATAGGAAACCATTTTAATTAACATGCATAAGGACTCAGCTATATAGTTTCATGGAAAACTGAAAGTAAGAAAATTCCCAAAAGATCCCCACAACCACAAATTAACAAGAAAACTAGTGATATTGATTTCACCAATATAAATGGCACCCAGATAGACGCATCCAGAGTAAAAGACAGAGCACTAACCTTCAGAAGGATCAGTGGTGGCGTTTGCAGATTGAACTTGTGGAACGTTAACCAAGCAGCTGAAGACACAGAACGCAGCAACAAGTGCAAGAGCCAAAACACGTGACACGCACTGTGCCATGGTATGAACTTGATCGACCCTCACAGAGTAGTAATCTTGGTATTTTCCTATTTGGTGAGCAATCGTAAAGTTATAGAGAAAAATAGGATCCTTACTTAGACTTTTGCACAAATTAATTAAGAGAGGCAAGGATGGCGTCTCTGACCACAAACTAATTCACCACGCGCAAGTGTGATAATAAACCGATTAATCTTTATCTTCGTTCGTGAAAGCTTGCGTCAGGTTCAATAGTGGCGCTCCACAAATGGGCCACGTGAAGCCTCACTTGTCAACACAGAAATGAATAAATTAAGTTACTTGATCCACCTTTTTATTATTTGATACATTTTCACCTTGCAATTTGCATGCGTGGTTATAAACCATAAATGTATAAATAAATATTTGACTTTTTTTGGTGCATTAAATTGGTCATTGATGCATGTTATCGTTAAAGTGGAAAATAATAAGTTAACAAAGTGGTGGGCAATAGGCTCATAAACTTTATTAGTTGATACTATTATTAATAATAATAATAATAATAATATAATCATATTTATTTGTAGCCGGGTTTTATGACATTTTATTTGAGTGTGAATTTAGAAGTTGAATATTTAGCTGGGGGCGCCATCCTTATCTTGTGTAAGCGCGCATAAATTCTTCATGTACATCGGTAGTTCACATACTTTCAATTTGATTTGATTTGTTTAAGATTGACATAATTATATATTACAAGTGAATTGTAATTGTATCACATAAAAAAAATAAAAAATAATGGATTAAAGGTAAACAATTTGTTTGATTTTATTTAATGGAAATTTGTTCAAACAAAATAAAATATAAGATTTTTATAAAGAATAGGTTATTGGGGGAGTCAGGGGGATTCTTCTCGTATATCTCTACCAATAGTGAATTCCTAAATTTCCCCTTTGAAAAAATAGTTTAATTAAATATTTTTAGTAAATTCTTTTTTTATAAGAGTTTATATTAAAAGCACTTAAAATTTAATAAGTTATTTAAAATATTGATAAGTACCGAAACAATTTTGTTATTCATATTAATTTGGATAATGAAAAAAAATTATATATAAAAAAATAATAAATTATTATAAGAAAAATTCAACCACTATAACCATTATAGAAGAAAATCTATAAAAAGAATAAACTTACTAGCAATGAATAATTATAATTTATTTTGTATAAAAATTAATATTTGTATTAATCTGGATGAAGAAAAAAAATATTTAATTTGAGAGAAGAAATAAAAAAAATCTAATTTAAGAAAAATATCATTGAAAATTTATAAAAATAAACTTAAAACACTTACAAATTAGTCATAAGATATTTTTATAAATTCTCACAAATAACATTTATAACATAAAATAAGTTTAAATAAACTATAATAAATTTACCATTGAATACAAATCATATAGTTTCTCCGAGTGAAAAGTTAATTGGATCTATTATTAATAAAATAAAATATTAAAAAAATCTTAATATATAATTAAATTTATTAAATGTTTAAAAAATCTGCAATTTCCTTTATTAAAGAGAGTTTTAATCCAGTGGAGTTGAATAAATAAATTAGTCTGTCTTTATTATATTTTTTAGGATAGGCTATCTTAGTGACTACTCCATTTTAAGTGTTATAATTGAAATTGTATAGAAAATTTAATGAGAAAATATTATGATGAAGTGTAAAGAGATTTTATTCTATCATTCAACCATAACTATCATGATATGTTTATATAATAATTATTTTAAAAATTATACTAATTAATTATAATTCTTAATTGGTTGATTATGTAAACTATTTTTTTCATATTGAAAATATATAAATATTAAACTCGTACTTTATTTATATTGAGATACATTTTGCTGGTTTAATATATTAGTAAGTCTCTAAATTTTTTTGGAGATTTTTAATTAGGTCTCCAAACTAAAGAAAATTGTTATTAAATCTTTAATTTTCTACCGTTTTTATAATTAGGTCCTTAGAGTTAGTTTATGTTGTTCTTATTGTCGATAGACCCAGGGGAGCATAAAAGTACGAACATGCTTTATACATTTCTCGCCCCGATACATATTTGTTTAGATATATGTTTATTGTTCTAGCTCTCTAACGCCTATCTATGATTATTCTTTTTTTATGTTGTCTTTTAACATAATTTTTATTATCATAAAAAAATGAAGATTGTTGGAGCAAATTTAGTATGTGTTCAAAAGACTCTTATGCTTTGATAATAACAAATATTATCGCTAAAGAATTAAACTGATATTTTTATGATAGCACTTAAAAGTACAACAAAGTCATCACAACATACAAGAAAAATATATGCATTTAAGAGAACTCATTTTAAACAAAGTTTGTCAATGTCGTCCAAACGATCACATTGTCCATAGGAGGACTTTGTTTAAACATGTATAAAAGGGACATTTTGTTTTTAATATTGATATTACCTTGTAACTTGCATTTTAACCTATACATCTGATATCTCGTATTAATAAGAATTGTGTGCTTTACTGAAAACATTTTTGAACTTTCAATTCCTTTTATATGCTTGTTGTTGTTGTGCTTTGTTTTTCAAAAAGGGAGATTTTTTTACCAACCTCTGAAAAAACAAGTCAATTCTGATAAAGAAGTCACTAGTGGAAAAATAGACTTTTACATCGGCTTGTTTACATTGGTTTAACAAGAACCGATATAAATAAAAATGTAGTGGTATTTTTGTAAATATTTTGAAAATATTTGCATTACTTGCACTTCAAAAGATGTAAAATATCACTTTTACATCAATTGGATTTCCAATCGATGTAAAAAGAGAAATATAACATCTTCTCTAGCGCCAAAAGTCGAAGTTCCTGTTTTGCTCTTGTTTTTCTGTGTTTCTCGACTATGCCATCACTTTGCCACCATTATTTTGTGGCCACCATCACCCTACAAAGACGAAGTCATCCAAGTATGTTACTATGCCACCACCACTCTATGTTTCCTCTTGTTTATTTTTGCGCATTGATGTTCTTCCATGGTTGCCACAAGATTATGTTTGCGATGGTAGTGATTGTTTTATGCCATGACCACCACTGCATTTCATTGGCTACCATGGTAATGGTTGTTTTCGCCATGGATGTCATGGGAATGATTGTTTTTGTCATGGTTGTCATGGTGGTTTTCTTCCCCATTTCATTTTTAAATTTATTTTGACAAAATTTTAATGTTTAGGTTCTTGGTTATGCCTCTTTTTCCACGTGTATTGATAGCTATATATCATCTTCTTAAATCAATGGCGTTATTATCATTGAGGTAAGTGATATTTTAAATTTTTTTAAATAGTAATTATTTGGATTGTATAGTTGCATAGATGACCATATAAAGTATAGTTGGGCTATGTATGATGAAATTATTTAATAAATTGTTATGTCTTATCATGAATGACCATATAAAGTATAGTCAATCCTTGTATAATGAAATTATTTAATAAATTGTTATGTCTTGCCATGAATGGCCATATTGAGCATATTTGGGCCTTATATGATTATTTTATTTAATAAATTGCTATATCCTGTCATAAATGGTCATATAGAGCATAGTTTGCCTTTTGTATGATGGTTTTATTTAATAAATTGATACATCATCATGTGAATGGCCACATAGAGCTTAGTTGGACCTTGTATGATGATTTTATTTAATAAATTGGCATACCCTCTTATGAATGACTACATAGAGCTTAGTTGGATCTTATATGATGATATTGTTTTATAAATTCGTATGATCTTATATGAATGACCACATATATCATAGTTGATCATATTGCTATTAGGTCTGCTCAAAAAATCTGATTATGTAAAATCAATTCATATATGCATTAGTCCAAACTATTTTAAATCCATTTTAATGGATTTGTTTTCATATCTAAATATTTTTTGATATTAAGTCCAATCTATTCAATTGGATATGGATTCTATATTAATTGAATTTTTTAAATTCAATCCAAACTTGTTCAAAAAATCCAATTCAATAAATTTTATTTTTTAGGTTATTTCTTTTAAATATTTTTATATTACTAATAACGTACAAGCTTTTCTTATCTATTTAATGTAATTTTTTTTATTTTGTTAATATAGGACAATTTTACAAAATTTCTAAATAGAGGTAGTTGGAAAATGCAGCTCATCAAATTGAAATCATTCTTATAAAATATAACTTTTTTCTTAGTGTTATTTAGAAAAATCTTATATAATGAATGTCATTTATTTTTTTTAATTTTAATTTTTCAAAGTATCATATAAAAAATATAATTTATGTATTTTTAATATGAGATAATGGATATGCATTATCGATGTAAAATATTTTACATTATTAATCAATTATAAATCAACTTTAGTGTGATTTAAGTTAACAAACTTACTGTATATGATGGTTTGTGATTCAATGATAAAAGGTTTACATATTATATATATATATATATGTGTGTGTATAATTTGGTATTAATTTCTCATCAATAACAATAACAATAGCAAGTCCAGGTTATATGCCAAGAATTATTATTTTTTATTTTAAAACTAAAATTGATTTTAAACCTTTTTTTTTGTTTAAAATGAATTTTTAACTAATTTTTTAAAATGATTTTAAAACCAATTTATAGTTTAAAAACAATTTTAAAATCAAATTAGTTTTTAATCATAAATGATTTTAAGTCGGTTTCAAAATATCCAAACCATTTTCATCGAATTAAATGGATACGAATTTTAAATCCAATCCATTTAATTGGATATGAGTTGGATATGGATTGGATTTTTAAAAATTCAATCCATGCATACTCTTAATTGTTATATTAGAATTAAAGATGTTTTAAATATATTATAATTAAAAGACCATTTTTTAGATATCTTTGACAACCAAATCAAAGATATGCTTAATTTGAGTCAAACTTAGTTTGACTCAATTGATCATGGTCGGTTGACCATGATTTGATCACAAAATAAAATATGTAATTAATTTTAAGACAAACTTAGCTTGATTAAAGTAGTCATGGCACATCATGGTTTGAACACCAAATCAAACATACCATTTATTTTGAGTTGAACTTCATTTGACTTAACTAACCATGACAAATTGACAATGATTTGACTACCAAATAAAACATGCTCTTAATTTTGTGTTAAACTGGTTTGACTCAACTAACCATGGTTGTTGACTATGAGCTTAATTTTTAGTCAAACTTAGTTTAAGAGAAGTAAGGAATACTGATGTGATTAGTGTCAAAGTAGACAAAAATGAAAACATAAAATTAACTTTGATATTTTATTGATGAATTAGAAATACATTTTATTGGTTCTTTCTTTATAACTTGTGTGTTTAATTATATGCTTATTATTCATATCATCTTTGATATTTTATATTGAACTTATGCATTGAGTAAGCCTTAGTTTCCCATTTGAGATTTAATATAATGATTAAATTATTAATCACTGTATTGAATCTTTAATTGTCCAAGTTGAATAGTTTTAGAAGAATGATTTTTCTATACTTGATCAATATGTAGATGTAAATGTTGGGAAACAGCAGTACCTATTCCCTCCTCTGTGAACGCAAAATGGGCACTATGGGGAAGCGTAAAAATAAAAGAGTAGAGAAGAAGATGACACCAGAATTTTTATGTGGAAAACCCTCTCGAAAAAAACCACAGGACCTAGTCCAGCAAAAGATCTCTACACATATCATTAACATATAAGAGAAGTATGATGGACTCACCATTTTCATATTTCTTCACAAACACACAATGGTCTGCAGAGGTCTTCTTAAAATTATGTTGAATCATAAAAGAATCGAATTTCTTATACCATTATCTTGAAGCTTGCTTTAGACCATAAATACTTTTCTTCAGACGACACACCTAGTGTTCTTTGCTTGGTTCTTCAAAACCCTCTAGTTGCTCCATGTAATTTTCCTCCTCTAGGTCTCCATGTAAGAATGTTGTTTTGACATCCAATTGTTCAATCTTCAGGTCTAGTTTTGCTGCCAGACCGAGAATTGCTCTAATAGATGTCATCTTCACCATTGGTGAGAATATTTCATCAAAGTCTATTCCTTTCTTTTAGTTGCACCCCTTCACGACAATTCGTGCTTTGTATCTTGAGTTTGGATTGTTCTCTTCATTCTTGAGCTTGAACACCCATTTGTTTTGTAATACTTTTCTTCCTTTTGGTAATTCTACCAAACCGTATGTCTGATTATCCTTTAAGGATTGAATCTCTTCTTCCATGGCTTGCAACCATTTGTCTTTGTGTTCCATCTCAATGGCTTCTACAAAGCATTGAGGTTCACCTTCATTAGTAAGATTTACATATTCATCTGAAAAATACCTTCTTGATGGTTGCTTCTCTCTTGTTGATCATCTCAATTGGGGTTCTTGTTGAACATTCTCAATTGCTTGATCTTCTAGCGTCATGTTAGGCTGATCTATCTGATTAGGTTCTTTAGCCATCTCATCAAGTTGTCGCTCCTGATCTGGCTCCATCTGAGGAGTTTCTCCTCCTATGTTGTTTACCACAAGAGGATTTTGATCATTACTCACCTTGAGTGTTGATTTCTCCATTTTCTTGATGTCTTGGATTGTCTAATCTTCAAAGAACACCACATCTCTGCTTCGAACAATCTTTTTATTTGCAGGATCCTACAATCTGAAACCAAATTCATTTCTTGGTGAACCAAGGTATACATATTCTTTTGCCTTAGCATCAAGCTTTGCTCTTTCATTTTTTAGAATGTGAACAAATGCCTTACATCCAAAAACTCTCAGGTTGTGATATGAGGCCTTTTTACTAGTCCATACTTCTTCTGGTATCTTTCCATTTAATGGTCTTGAGGGTGATAAGTTGATCAAATCAGCTGCAGTAACCACTGCCTCCCCCCAAAATGTCTTAGGAAGTTTTGCATGAGACAACATGCTTTTGACCTTCTGGGTAATCATTCTATTGAATCTTTCAGCTACACCATTCAATTTAGGTGTCTTGGGAGGTACTTTCTTATGTCTGATCCCTTGAGTCTTACAATAGTGCTCAAATGGACCTCTATATTCTCCACCATTATCACTTCTCAAACATTTCAACTCTTTATCAGTTTCTCGTTAAACTGAGGCATGAAAATCCTTGAAGGCTCGAAAGACTTCATCTTTTCTCTTTAATGGATACACCCACAACTTTCTAGAGTGGTCATCAATAAAAGTAACAAAATATTGAGCACCACCAAGGGACCTTTCAGATGTTGAACAAACATCTGAATGTATAAGATCCAAAATATGCTTTCTTCTTCTTCCACTATCAGATCTATGGAAGGATACTTTGTGCTGCTTACCTACTAGGCAATCTTCACATAATTCAAATGGTTGTCCTTTTATGCTTTGGAGATGATCTTTCGCAAGGATCTCTAAACCCTTCTTGCTCATGTGGTCTAATCTTTTATGCCATAACTCCTTACTTTCTTCTTGAGCAACATTTGTCTCCTCTTTGCATATCTTTCCTTGCATGATGTATAAAGAGCCTTCCTTCTTTCCGCGAGCAACAATTATGCTTCCTCTGCTAAGTTTCCATTTTCCACCACCAAACTGATTGTTCATTCCAGAATCATCTAGTTTACCTATTGAGAGAAGGTTTAGGCACATCTTAGGCACATGTCTTACCTCATTTAGCACAACTTCGTTTCCATTTTCTGTTATCAAAGTCACTTCTCCTATTCCCACAATCTTGCTTGTGACATGATTGCCCATTTTTACTGTTCCAAAATCTCCTTTTTGATAAGATGAGAAGAATCCTTCATGAGGAGTAACATGAAAAGATGCTTTGATATTAACTATCCAAGTGCAATCATCAAAAGCAACATTTAGATAATTTTCTTCACCAATAAGGAACACGTTTTTGTCGTTTGATGCCACTACTGTTGTGGTTTTGTCTTCCAACTTCTTTTTGGAGTCTATCACGTCAGGATGGATTGATTCGGCCTTCTAATCTCTCTTTAAGAATTTGCAGTCTTGCTTCTTGTGGCCAAATTTTCCACAATAGAAACATGTCAAACCTCTAGGACAAGACTTGGATCTTCCTTGTGACTTTCCACGACTTCCTTTGCTTCTATGCTCACTCCTTCCTCTATTCTCAACAACATTGGCTTTTGAGAGACTACTCATTCCTCTTTCTTTCCTTCTGGATTCTTCATTCAGCAGACTATCTATAATAGTATCCAGACTAAGCTTTCCATCTGGTGTTGAGTTGTTGAGAGTGACAACCAATGTGTCCCAACTCTTAGGTAGAGAACTAAGGAGTAGAAAAGTTTGTAACTCATCATCAATCTTCATATCTGCTTTTATTAATTGATTCACAATACTTTTGAAGGTGTTTAGATGCTCGATCATATTCTGGTCGTCAAAGTACTCTAATTTTACCAATCATCTGTCAAGATAAACTTTGTTTCTAGAAATTTTCTTTTGAATCATAGATTCAAGCTTCATCCATAACTTATACGCGTTGGTATAAGTCAACATGTGCTCAAACAAGCTTTTGTCGATGTATTTTTGAATCATAGCAACAACTTTACGATTCAGAATCTCCCAATCTTTTTTCAGTCTTCCCTTCTAGCATTTCCTCATTTGTGATTGGCTCATGCAAATCTTTGCAGTATAGATGGTCTTCCATCATTGGCTTCCAATAGGAATAATTATCTACAGTTAGCTTGAACATGTCTCCATCATGAGCGAATCTTCCTTCCATCTTGAATTGCACAAGACTATGACTTTTCGAACCAATAACTTTGATACCACTGTTGGGAAACAACAATACCTATTCCCTACTCTGTGAACGCAAAATGGGCACTATGTGGAAGCGTAAAAATAAAAGAGTAGAGAAGAAGATGACACCAGAATTTTTACATGGAAAACCCTATCGGGAAAAACCACGGGACCTAGTCCAGCAAAAGATCTCTACTATAAAAGTAGTAATACAAAGTGTTTCTCTCAATCTCTAAGGATCTCTCTATGAATCTCACCCTCTCGGATGGTATACAAAAATTTCTCTCTATACAACTCTCTCTTTCTCTCAAAGAGGAATACAAAAGACTCTCTAACTCTCTTAGGATTTCTTCACTTGGATATGGATGATCAAAGTCTTCACAAGTTCTTCTATTTATAGGAGACAAATGTAGCTTCTCCAAAGAGTGTTTAATGGAGGTTAATAAATTTCCACAATTCCAATGAGTTTTAGAAACTCCCAATACATTCTTCAAAGTTGAATGTGCATGTCTCAAGATCAAAGATTAATTCCAATACCTTGGAATATTCATCCTCCAAGCATTGTGACTTGTGAACCACAATTAAGGAAGGAATTTCAACAATAAAGTCTTGAATCTATAATTGATAAGTTTTCGATTTAGTGCATTTTGTGTTGTTCTCCAAGTGCATACTTGATTGTGGTGCTTTTGATGTCACCACTTACATTTCGTGCATTTTGGATAATGTGAAATGTTGTCGAAATTTTTGTCAAATTATAGACTTGAGACTTAACATGTACATATTAATCAATTATAGAAAAATATCTTCTTGAATGGGATATGGCCACACCTTATTTGAAAAAGAGAGATTGACATGTATGATATATTTTTTTGTGTATTACAAAATGCAATTATGGATCATAATTGGATCAATAATAGACGGACAACTGATGAATATGAGAATAAAGTGATATTATTTATCGACTTTGCCTAAACACATGCTTCTGATAATATTGAAAGGTTCTATTGTATGTGTGTAAATTGTTTGAATGAAAAAGATTAGAAGTTAAGGAAATATGAGAACATCTTATTTACGATGGACTTTTGAAAGAGTTATACAACATGGACATGGTATGACGAGTTGTTAGACATCCCAAGTATATCCCAAAGAGAGGAAGTTGATATAGATAGGACTAGAAGATATGATATGTGATATTGGACAAGAGTCATTTTAGTGGACAATTATGTAGTGATATGGAAAATCCTTTATACACAAGGTGCACTAATTTCATGAGGTTGTTGGCAGTTTTAAGTTTTTTCAATTTGAAGGCAAAAACTAGATTGAATGATAAAAGTTTTACCAACTTGTTTGAGTTGTTAAAAGACATGCTTTCAAAAGAGAACATATTACCAAATTGTAACTATGAGGAGAAGAAGATAGTCCAATGAGTATGGACTACAAGAAAATACATGCATGTCCTAATGATTGCATATTGTATACGAAATAGTTTCAAGTGATGCATTAGTGTTTGAAGTGTGGGAATCGCATTACATAAAGAAATATGATGATTGTAGTAGTGACATTAGCACAAAGGGTCCTCTAATGAAGGTATTGTGGTATCTTCCAATAGTTTCCAGGTATAAGAGATTGTTTATTAATTCAAATGATGCAAAGAACTTTATATGACATGCAAATGAGAGGAAATATGATGGATAACTTTGACATGCGACTCACTCAATGCAATGGAGGAAAATTGATAAGTTATTTTCAGATTTTGGATGAGTCAAGAAACTATAGGATAGGTCTTGCTATAGATGGAATGAATCTGTATGGTAACTTAAGTAGTAAGCATAGTTCATGGCTTGTTATGCTGGTGATTTGCAACCTGCCTCCTTGGTTGTGCATGAAACACAAATATATAATGTTATCTATGATGATTTTTGGTCCAAGATAGCTAAGAAATGATGTAGATATGTAAGGAATATAGGTACAATCCTAAGTGGTAAGGTCATTAGACCTCCTGGGGGCTATTTGGGTACGGAAGAATTGGCCGGGGCTATTCAGTATGGAAGAATTCCAGTGGTCATGATTGATCGCGCATGCTGCATTTAATTATGCAAGTCGAGTAGTACTTGACGTGCTACCAAAGGGATATTATGCTAGCATGATATGACTAACTGTAGAAGTGGAGATTAACAGGGTTGCCCCTAGTTTACTTCCTTGATTAGAGTTGGTACAACATGACATACATAATAGTACTAAGAGTGTATTGCCAACATTCATGTACATACTTGTAGGTTATTATCTGCTAACTGTGATTGCTTATTATCTATTAATTGTGTGTATGTGTTATGCTTATTTTCTATATATTGTATTTAATGCAGTGTGTGCTACTTACCATGTGCTCATACCATGAGCTTGGGTAAGGTACATTTCTCACTCCCTTTTATCGTGTGTTGTCTTTGATTGTGCTGAATGCCATATTGTAGGTGATGTTGAGCGGGAGCATGAGGGTTAAGTTAAGGCTCCTCAATTACTGCTTTTCCCTTTTCTTTTCTTTTTATTTTTGTTTTTAGGTTACACTATGATAGGACATGTGGTATCAGAGTGCTCTTTTTTGTAACTACCTTATGGTTGTGTAGTCGATTTATGTTTTATGGCATTAGAATTGGTCTTTAGAGTGTCATTAGATATGCATGTTTATTTTCAATTACTATAATGATAAGATTTTGTGAATCCTCTACCAATTGATATATGTTTTCAAATTTGAACTCATTCTAAGTTTATTTTATTAGTATTGATTAGTATCGCGGATAAAGGGTGTCACAAAGAGCATGGATTGAAAAGAAGTTCTTTAGACACATTTGTATTATATTAAATAACATTGAAGAAGTTCTACCTTACTTATCTACTCATCAAGACATTTTGAAGAAGAAAAACCCTTAAATGAATGAAAAATGGATCATTAACAAGAACAACAAAAGTTTCTTAAATTGGTTTAAAGGCCAAAATTTGAACGATGATACTATTTCTGAAACAAAATAATTTGCTAGCACATTGGCTTAACTTTGATGTCATATGTTACAATGGATATAATATCAATTAGTTTTCATTCTATACAAAGAAACAAGATAATAAAAGTACTATGCAAAACAATGGTGTTATGGTTATGGTTGAATCAATGCACTTATCTACTGAGAAGGATAAAAACCCAATAATGGCATTCATATGTTACTTTGGCGTGATTGAAGAAATTTGAGATGTTGACTACACTAAATTTATAGTGTTTGTCTTTAAATGTGAGTGGGTTGATAGCAACAGAAGTGTACAAATTGATGAATTACCTTGGTCGACCTAGACAAGGTTGGTTATAAGGGAGAGCCTTACATCATGGCATCTCACACAAAATAATTGAGTTATGTCAATGATCCATCGAAAAAATGATGGACAATTGTTCTTCAATGAAGAAGCATGCATGGAAGTGACAGAAATCAAGACACAAGTATTAATCTTAATGACAGTCCTTTCTCAACGCACATTACCACTTTCAATGACAGAAATGAAGTACATGATGTACATGCCACTTTCCATGATCGCATAGAAGGTCTTTAGAAAAATATTGTTATTCAATCAAGTTATATGATTAGTTATTTAAAATTTATTATTCTATAATATTTTTTTTATAGTTATGTGTTTGTTTTGTAAATAGGGATGTGACATCATTTACCCCTGATAATAATCAATATTGATAAGATAAATGTAGAATGAATTTAAACTTAAAAAATACATTGTTTAGTAAAGGATTCACAAAATCCAGTCATATACTGTAATTGAAAACAAACATGCATTCCTACTAACACTCCAAAAGTCAATTTCTAATGTCATAAGACACTAACTATGTAGTTGTAAAGTAATTACAAAAATCATCTCGATGCCATATTTCCTATAACATTGTAAAGCCAAAAATAAAGAAAATCAGTAAATGAAGAGCTAGCCCCAACTCAATCCTAATGCTTCTGCTCAACGTCACCTACAAAATGGTGTTCAGCCTAGACACAGACAACACACAATAGAAGGGAGTGAGAAATGTACGTTACTTAAGCTCGTGATATGAGCACAACGTAAGTAGAACACACACATATACAATTAACGAAAAATAAACAAACAAGTATGCACATGAATGATGACAATGTACTCCTAGTACTATTTCATATGTCATGCAGTACCAACTATAATATAAGAAGTGAGCTAGGGGCATGTAACTTAACTTCTCTATTGGTCATCCTACATTGACATGATGTCCCTCTAGTAGCACATTAGGTACTACTTGGCTTGCATCGTTTGATTTGGCTCGTGGGATCAATCATGGTCATTGGGACCTCCATTGGGACCTCCATTGGGACCTTACCACTCAGATTCTCATCTACTTCCTTACACACACCTGTTTCATTAAATGCTACATGAATATGGTTCAACCTGCACAACCTGCATAACCTATTCTTCGTGAGTACAATTGTGCTCAATAGCCTTTTATTAAATTTGCTGGATTTGTGCCCAGAATTTTGAATTTAAAAAGGGAAACATATGACTCCCTATGTTTTGCACACATACAATCAATTATACAATCAGTTTCACAAATAATAATGAAACAAACAACCTATTCCAGGGAGGTCAACCCCCTCTTCAGAGAACACCAAGGACATACAGTTTGCAACTACATCATTATCAATAATCTTAAATTCAGGAAGGGTGCTAATCCAAGGAGTTCAATCTCTCCTTCAAATAACCCAAAGCATACACTTTTCGAGGTCTTAGGAATTACCCCCTCTATATACAGTGATAACCATATCCCTGAGCAAGATTTCTCACTACTCCTTACTTGGAGAAGCATAGACATAGAACATGTTCCTTAGGGTTGTTCTTCATGTTCCTTGGTGATTTCCTCTAGACATTCTCCAAACCTCTTGAGAAAGCTCCAAGAGATAACAAAATTTAAACTATCTGGGTTCAATGCTTCTTAGAGGCTCTCTTGCCTTCGTTTTTGCTAGGTATCCAACTTCTTGTAAAAGATAAGAAGGTGCATGAGCTCATATTGCTTGATGTGGGACTTGAGCTATCTAACTCCTTATATAGGAAAAGGAGGTGAGACATGAGCTTATGTTATCTGATATGAGACTTAAGCTTTTATCATATTTAAATAGTCTATTTTTCTTAATTTAATTAATTAAAACCTAATTTAAAATCCAATCTATATTTCTTCCAAAATATTATTTATTTAATTATAAAACGATTAAAATACTTATTAATAATGTTTAATACAATACAACATTTACAATTAATAATAAAATAGAATAAAAACTAGGGTGTTTACAAGGGAGATAAGAGATCCTCTAGAGGGCACATCTGGTGCTTTTGTATCTACCTAAGAAAAGGGTAGACGGGCCATATGGTTGAGAGATATAACTCTCCACCATATTGGACATGCATTAAGTCATAGAGTTTAATAATCTTAATAATCATTTAGGGGAAATAGGCACGCAGTTCAAGTCCTTTGTTGCGACCTATGCAAGAAACCATGTCAAAATTGTGTACACAGATTAAGATCATGTACCTGAGTCTATCAAGAATTTGGCAAACTATTATGGTATGTCACTTTTACCTTTGTATACGTTTGTATATAAGTATTATAATATTTGTTTTATATCTTAGGTGATTTACTAACTCTTTGATTACTTTTTGGATAATGTAGCTCACCTTTGACATTCCTAAAGGAAAAAAGGAAAGGAGATTTAAGAAAAGAATCTCCACCCCCACATTTTGTCTTATGGGGTTTATATAGCTTTACAAAAGAAATTAGTGTCTGAAAAGGCCAAACAGGCTAAGTTAGAAGGAGTAGAAGTATATGCTTCATCAGTTGATATTGCACACCATGAGTTATGGAAGAGAGCCTAAGTGAAGCCATTGGGCAACTACACTTTTGATTCCTCTAAGGAAGTTGTTAAAAAGATTGTAATTTAAACTCATTTTTCAATATTTAAAAATGTAACACATGATTAATTATTTACATACATTGAACAACTCTCAATTGCATGATTCCTTAGTTTAGGAGAGCACACAAGGAACCTTTGTTCCCCATGGCCATGACGATATCCTCACCACTTCCATTTGGCGACCAAAGCACCCTGGTCGTGTTCGAGCCATTGGATGAGGTGTAGGGATTTCCTAGCATTTTTTAGCACCTTAACACCATGCACCCTCCTTAACCGCTATCTCTAAGGAACAATTGGCATAAATGACCCAACAAATTCGTGACTGGATTCCTTAAGAGATTGTACTAGAGTTCAAACAACAAATGACCTAAAAGTTGAGAGATGAGATGCAACAACAATTGAGGAGTAAGCTAGCATCCATTGCCCTTTCTCAACCACATACAATGGTGCAACCTATTGGTTAAGAGCCTTGATTCCTGAGCACAAAGGGTAGCTATGTTGCTACTGACTCATCAGGGGAGGACACTCACACTGATATCCTAGATCAATATGACTTGTACATAGATGAGAGGATCCTCGTTTAATGGCCACTAGAAAAGTGTATAAGTTAGGGTCAACCATGTACCATCAAACATTACATGAAGATCACATGAGGGTGGTGATTGAACAAATTTGAGGTGTAGATGCCCAAGTCCCTATGCCCATTAATGAAGTTTAGATGGTGGGGTAAACCTTAAATACTTTCATCACATGGCCTAAGATTCTTGTGAAGATTATTTCTATCATAGTATTTATAATAACCAATCTTATTATATTTACAATTCAAATTTATTTTGGTTTCTAACACGGCTCATTTTGTTGTTTAGAACTGTTCTCGTTTGAGAATACAAGTAGTATAGTGTGTTTTGCTCTTTATTGTATCCTACCATAGGCGCGTCCTTTGGTCCCTATTTGTACATGAACGACCCTCTACTATTCTCCCTAACAAACTCCTAACCGTCCTAAATGCCTTATAACTGACTTTGGGAGCTGCGTGTTTGGACCAGGAAGGGGGCTAGTCTGAGTGGACTGGCTTCCTTGGGTCAAGGTATTATGTTGGGTTGGGGCGTATCTATCATTGGACCTACACACTTGTTGGAGCCTGATCATCGTGGCCGACCAGTACAAGGACTTTGATGGATTAAAGAAAAAACTTGAACCTAAAACGTGTAAGTTAAAGTTGATCTCATTTAATGTTTATGGAAGGTGGCTAGTAAGGTTGGTGGAAACCTTGTATAACTAGAGTTGGGTGCCGAAATAACACGTAGAAACTCTACTATCTTGTTATACCTATGCCAAAAAGGTATTATGGAAATATATACTGGTGATGAGATGCTCCGTATATTTGTTATACAGTTATGGTTGATGTAAGTATTTTGAACTTATTACTCAATTTTAGGTTAGTTAAGTATTATTAGCCTTACAACTAATATTGATTTTAATATATTAGGTATCTTCGTCAAGTGAACACCTATATCGATTTATTGACCCTCTCCCCCTTCAGACTATAGGTAATAAAACAAGTGAGATTAAAAAATACTTGCAATAGAGGCTCAATGACAGAAAGAAAAGGTGTTGTCTAGCACATTGCTATTGTCTAGCACATTGCTATTGTCTATAAGTATAACTTTATATTTTGTATTAGAATTTTAATCATTGACTATAATTTATGTGTCATTATGTCACTAATTATTTCTCGATGCAGGTCCCATTGTCAATTGCTTGTTCTTTGTCCACAAGACAATATTATTGTCTTTTTTTGTTCATTGGGACATAACATAGACAAAGAAATACACAAAATATTGGACAAGTAAGTATTTACTTGTAATACATATAACTTTCTATTATAACTTACAACTTTTGGGAACAAGACTCATTGATTATTGATTGATAGTAGTACTTTTCAAGTATATAGTAAAATTCTAGGTAAGCATTTGTTATAAATAAAGAAACCATGTTTGATTAGCCCTGTAGTGAGTAGTTTAAAATGCATAGTTCAACTATAATTTATAATACTTACTAACTTCAATATTTACATTGGTTATTTAAATTCTTCTTATTTGTAGACTCAAAGACAACCTGGGAGTTATGAATATGTGTATTATGGGATGAAACATTTGCTTAGCATTGCCTTTACAACTTTTATTGATTCATGAATGTTTTCTTATTTATTTTATGACCTATTATTTTAATTCTTCTTATTTGAAATTCCAAATATTCAATGATAATGTTGCATCATTCCTTGATAGAAAAATTAATGACATAAGGCAACCTTGGACAAAGTTCTTCTTATACATTAATAACTCTTTTAAATAGTTTAGATAGAATAATTAATATAGTTTAGAACATTTATTATTACAATTATACTTTAGAAAATTTAGTTTGTTTAGTGCAATTTTGAGTTTAGAGAACATTGATAGGTTAGAAAATTTTGACTTTCGAGAACATTCATAGTTTAGAAAATTTTGACTTTGAGAACATTCATAGTGTACATTTGTTATAGATTCTTATTTTCAATATAGACTGTTTTCTGTTAGGTTATTTTTTGCATGGGAATTCTGTGGTCTAAGGCTAATTTTATAAGAATGGATATAATAGAAAAAACAAAATAAATTTAATTTTTTTTCACTTTTTACATTAGTTACGAAAAGTTTATTTTCTACATAGATTGTGTTATGAATTGATGTAAAAATGACTTTTTACATCAATTAAGAATAACTTTTTACATTGGTTATGCAATCAATATAAAATATTAGACTTTTTTCATCGCTTTATTCTACACCAATTTCGTAAATCGATGTAAAAGGTCAATTTTAACTAAAAGGCCTTTTTCTGCATTAGTGAGTGTTTTGATCAAAATTTCTATAAAGATGGAAACAAGTAAAATGTGTTTTTGTATATCAGTCTTTTGAAACATGTTTAAGAAAAGAGAAAATATTTTTTTTACTGCACATTTTCTCTGTCCTCAAAAGAAAACAAGATTTTGTAGCAACGATGTAAAAAGGACTATCTTTAGCATTTGCAAAAATACCTCTCAATGTCTAACAATGAATTTTTTTCTCAAGTCTATATTTTACTCAAGAAAAATGATTTGTAGATAACGAACATATATGAGAATTAATTTGAAACATTTGAAATTTTTTATATTGTCATTAAATAATATATTATTATATATAGCAATAATAAAATTAAATTATTATATTATAATATTCTAATTTTTGTAATAATTACTTTAAAAATTATGTTTAAAATGATTTTTAATGAATTAATTGTTAATAAAAATTAAACTCTATTTTATTTCTTATTTATACACGTTTCTCCGAAAAAGATTTAATTGTGAATCCCACTTGACTTTTTTACAAAATTTATATCTTCAAGTTAACAGGAAATATATTTTTCATTTCAACAACAGGTTTCTTCCAATTTTTTTACGTCAAGGGGCCAGAAAAACCGTGCAGATATTAGAGAATGTGTAATTGACCCTTTTCACCCCAAACAAGCTAAAATGTCTTATAGATATTAGAAAATGTATAATTGACCCCTTCATCTTGTTTGAAAAGATAGCTGAACCAGAAAATTTGATAAAATGAAAACAAGAATATTAGACTGGAAAATGGATTGATATAGTTGCTTGGCCTACCTATGATTTTGACAAATAAAATTTCTTGATAAATAGGGTCAAGTGTTCCTCCATAAGGTAATTGGTCAATGGTCATTCGTAACTAGTTTAGCACTTTCATCCGTACTACGGGTGCTCAAAGCCATTTCAAACTGTTTACTATAATGATTTAAAACTTGACTTATTCCACATGTACGTAGGTCGTTCATAAATATCTGTTGATTATCTATGCACAAGTCAAGATTGGATTATATTCTTTCGTAATATTATAATTTGATTGATAAAAAAAGTTAATATATTATTATTTAAATGTGTTCAGTAATTTAAATGATAACGTCAAGAAAATAAGTTTTTTACGATAAATAAAATTTTAGAAATTATGATTAATTTAAATATAAAATCATCTAACATAAATAATTTCATACTTTTTTTTTAATTTACTATAAAATCAATTTTTATAGACAATTCAAATGAAATAAATAATCTCAAAATTAGCTACTTTTCATCTAATATACTTGTTTTCGTCTACGAGTATAGGTAGTATGGTGTGTTCTGGTCTCTAATTGTAATCCCTCATAGAAGCGTCCCTTAATCCTCATTTATACATGAACGACCCTCTATTATTCTCCCTAACAGACTCCTAACCGTCCCAACTGCCTTCTAATTGACTTTGGGAGCTAAGCATTTGGGTTAGGAAGAGGCTAGTCCGAGTGGATTAGCTTCCTTGGGCCAAGGTACTCTATTGGGTTGAGGCGTATCTATGATCGAGCCCAGCTCTGGAGGGTGCCGATTGTTATGTGGCCCTATACACATGTCGGAGCCTAATCGTCATGACTGATCGGTACACAGCCCCTCAAGCTTTTTGCTGTAGGGAATAATCTTTAATTCTCCTTCCTGGTCTAAGACGGTTGGGCATGGTTCCCAGTCCTGACGAGCGGGTCGGTTGATTGGGTCTTGGTCCCTCTTTTGGTCGTACCTTGTTATAAGCCAGTTTAGTGTGCGGTTTGCTTAGACTTGCTCGATCGAGATTGATTCTTGGCAAGAGTGGACTCGGACTATCTGGTGGGCCGATTGGTGCACAATCCTTCATGCGCTAGGTGGAGCGATAGGTACTTTAAAGTTTCGTCTAGAATGAGATCCAATTGGCCGAGCGAGTTTTCCAACTATCCGAGATAGGCTTTGAACCCTTTGGCATGTGTGAAGGAAACGTGATTGTGTTGATTTTGTGGGAGTTTTTCTTTTGCCACCTCTTGGCTTCTCTTATTCATAGCGTTCTTGCTTGGAGGGAACCTAAGGACCAGTTGCTCATAAGTCTTTGGTGCCCTAGACGACCTTGACCAGCTTGTCTTTGTCGAGTCTTCATCTTGTCTGGAGGAGATCTAGTGACCGACCGCTTGCAGGTCTTTAATCATTACGCTTGGAGGGGACCTAGTGATTAGCCGCTTGTAGGTCTTTTATCATCTCGCCTAGTGAGGATCTAGTGACCGACCGCTCATAAGTCTTTGGTCATCTTACCTGGAGAGGATCTAGTGGCCGGCCGCTCGCAGGTCTTTGATCATCTTGCTTGGAGGGGATCAAGTGACCGGTCGCTTGTAGGTCTTTTGGTGCCCCGGACAACCTTAGTTGGCTTGTCTCTGACAAGTCTTCATTTTCCCTGGAGGGGACTAGTGACCAACTGCTCATAGGTCTTTAATCATCACGCCTGGAGAGGATCTAGTGACCGACCACTCTCAGGTCTTTTGTCTTCGTGCCTGGAGGGGACCATGTGGGCTGACTCCTCAGTTCTTTTGTCTTCGTGCCTGGAAGGGACCCTATGGGTCGACTCCTCAAGTCTTTTGTCTTCATGCCTAGAAGGGACCGTATGGGTCAACTCCTCGGGTCTTTTCTATTCGTGCCTGTAAGGAACCCTGTGGGTCGACTCCTCAAGTCTTTTGTCTTCGTGCCTAGAAGGGACCCTATGGGCTAACTCCTTAGGTCTTTTGTCCTTGTGCCTGGAAGGGACCCTGTGGGCCAATTCCTTAGGTCTTCTGTCTTCGTGCTTGGAAGGGACCTTGTGGGCCGAACCCTCAAGTCTTTTGTCTTCATGCCTGGAAGGGACCCTGTGGGTCAACTCCTCAGGTCTTTTGTCTTCATGCTTGGGAGAGACCCTATGGGCCAACTTCTCTAGTCTTTTGTCTTCGTGCATGGAAGGGACCTGGTGGGTTCAACTCCTTAGGTCTTTTGTCTTTGAATGCTCTCAAGCTTTATTCGAGATGAGGAGTCAGAATCCTTTTAGGTACTTGTATGAATTGTGGATTATGGTCTTGCATATTTCAAAATATGGATATACTTACCGAAGATTCGAGGTTCCTCCTATGGCGTTGTGGGCATGCCGACAGAGGATGTACGGGTCCTTTTGAATTGATCTTAGGCTTGATGGTCGGTCTGCATATTTTTTGGCTTTTAGATTTCCCATAAAAGTTATGCCTTACGCTCTAGTCCTTTCCTTTTTTTTTTGTTTCTCCTTGAGAAGGCGTGTGAGTGAGTGAGTGGTGATGAGGTTGGACAGAGGAGGAACCTTCTCGAGTTGTTACTTTTAGAGAGGAGACAAAGATATCATATATTTATTACTCTTTTGTAACAATGGATGATGGTGGTGTAGTTTGGCTAGTGTGTGCGTCTCACAGTAGTTTAGTGAACCTGAGGTTGAGGGTTTGAGCTTCTCTTAAAAGAGAAGAAAGAAATATCATATATTTGTTACTCCTTTACGACAACAAATGGTAGTGGTGTAGTTGATCCTGGGGTTGATTTCCTCTCACCCTAAAAGTGCTTTTATTTTATCTCCTTGAGAAATGGGATTTGGAGGCACGTAAGAGAAGTTGCATGTAAGATTTGAAATAAGGAGGGGGTTGCATGCTTTCTCTTTCTTTATTGTGCCGATTGTGCCTCTCCTCTGCAGCTTCTTCTTTTTTTTTTCAAACGAAGTCATATCAATCCTTTTTTCTCTCTTTCTTTCACCGTTTCCCAACAAAGGAGGGACGATCCTTTTTTCTCTCTTTCTTTCATCGTTTCCTCCCCCCTCCTTTCACTGTTGTTGTTGAAAAAAAAACTTCGTAGTTACGATCTGCGGCATTGTCTCGGTCAGCTTCTCGGTGATAGGAGTCTTCTTTCTTCTAGTTCGGCACTGCAAAGATGGAAACAATTGTTTCTTGCATTGATGAAGGTCTGCCCGCAGCGGAGGCGGGTTTTTCCTTGGCTCCTCCTTCTATGTCTAGGGTCAACGTCGGCTTTGACAGTTATTCAGTGTTGCGGATCTGGGAGCTTTGTCAAATTCAATAACCGCTGTCGTTGAGCGTGGTAGTCGTTGTTGCTCTTCTTCGTTCTCCTCAAGCTCAGAACTTCACACTTGGACTCTCAATCTTACGGGTATTGGGAAAAGTTTCACCGAAGACCCAGATGGACACCATTGTTCTCGTCTAAGAGTACACAGGTAGGTAGTTGGTAGTTACTGGTGCAGAATGTACTTTTTTGGATCAACCCCAAATTGTGGTATTTATACATTATGGGGCTAGTTTGGGGGTGACTTGCCAGGCAAGCAACCTCCTAACTGCTTGGTAACTAATTCGTAACAGCCTTGAAAATCTCTTTTATGTGTGATGGACTTCTAGGGGTACGTTGGCTTATTGGGCCGAGGTGCTTCCTCTCGCTTGCTGAAGGTTCCTTTTCTTCTAGACCTTACTGGTTTGGAACGTGAGGGTAGTGGATCTAGACCAAGTGGTCGGCCGATACAATATCTAAATATAAAAACTTATTTCATATAATTGATTGGATCTAGACCAAGTGGTCGGCCGATACAATATCTAAATATAAAAACTTATTTCATATAATTGATTGTAGCAATAATCAATTGATTAATGAAATAATGTGTTTTACACCAATCCAAACACATACTAATTATATTAATTATTTTTATTCATGTAATATTATTTTAAGCATGTTTTTATTTTGTACAAAATAATAAATTAACATTAAAACCATGATTAACCATTTATAAATTGAACTTAAAGTGTTTATGAACATTAAGTAAAGTTGGAATGGATATTCAGAATATTGATTGGTGCTTATTTTCTTGGCGCTCAAAAGTCAAAACCTGTTCCACTTGTGAAAGAAACCTCAGAAGTCAATTTGCGGCATCTCTCTCAAAAAGAGAGTTATAATTAACCATGGATTTAATTTTCCACCATAGGATATGCTCTTCTATGAATTTGTTTTGATACAATTTTAGTCAAGCTTTACTTTTAAGCTATTCTATTCAAATGCATTTTCCTTAAAAATATTGAAATCATAGTCTCTACATTTGTCCTCTTGATGTCATCTATAGTTCCCAAACAAATCTGTCTGATTTTATAATAACTAAAGTTTTCTCCATTTCCATACTTCCATGGGTAGAAGAACTGCATAACTTTTGAAAAATTCACAAAGTTTGTTTATTATTATTTTTATTACTTGTGGACTTTTAATCACATCAATATGAAATTACAAACACAGGTATGTATAGTAGATAGCCTCTAAATCTGGAAACAACCTTTTGCAAATTAACAATATATAAAACATTATTTGATATATGCAAAACAAGCATAACTCTCCACCATCAAGATAAATTACCATTGTCGTAATAATTCCTACTCAAGTGTTATTAATCGGATGAATACAACAAAAATTACTAGATATATTCCTAAAAGCTATCAGATAATACAAGCCAGTTAGAGGGGGGATGAAATTTAAAAATTCAGAATAAATCAGAAATTTATAATTATAAATTTACATGAACCAAGAAAACAAAAAGATGCTCAATGATTCCTTTCCTCCATTTAGTTGCCAAAAGATTAAATTTATAGACATAGAAACTAAAGATATTAAGAAAGCGTTGGATAAGATTAATTAACAAACTAGCTTATAAATATATAAAATGAAATAGTTCTGGGGCTGTAAAGATAGCAAAAGATCTAATTTAGTTTAAAAATTAATTTTCTCTTAGTATTCATCAAGGCCTTACTCAGGATCCATTTGGCTTAAACATTGATCTAAATATCCAAATATCCATTTGGCTTTCATCTGTATATCAAGAAGAATTTTGAATATCTCTGTAAAGATATTCAATCCCTTAGCAAGCATGAGAACAACTCAGAGATTACAGCATACTATATAAATGATAGAAAAGGACAAAAACTGAGAGAGAAAGTTTAGAATAGATTGAGAATGAAATTGATGTATTTTATTAAGTGTTGAAATGCTTGAATTTAATTTGGGGTTAATGGTTATAAAGATAAAATTAAAATATTTTAGAAAATAAGAGAATAAATTAAAATACTTTAAAAGATAAAAGCCTATTTATAACATACACAGTAGAGAAAAGAAATCTAAGTAGCCATGACCATATTAACTTAATATTTATCAATTTTTAAATGATCATATTAACAATATATATGATTAATGTAATAAAAATTTAAGACTAATTATTATTTTCCTTTAATTATAATTGAGTGACAAAATAAAAGGGAAGGTATAACTTTTGTCATAATGAGAACTAATATTGACTTTTTATGGATTCAGTAACGATATGATAAATAAAGTATTTTTTTTATGTATAAAATTTATTAAAATAAACATATATTATATTAAAGAAATAGATACACAATTTTATTAAAAATAGTATAGTTTATTACAATAACAAATGGTTTTAAAAATTTTCAAAAAAATATATTATATTTTTTTTATTCAATTTACTTTTCTGTTATTGAATATCATTGATAAAATATTATTGTTTCATATTAAATCTTATATGTATATTTTTATTAATATATTAACTTTTAATTTTATCTAGTATATAAAATATTTCAAGTATATAAAATACACAATATATTTTGAATTTATAAAAATAATTTAAATTATGATATAAATCTATTAAATTAAAGAAAATAGACAATTAAGAAAATAAACATAGTTTAAAATAATTGAAAGAGATTTTTTTTTGACAAATTGTAAAGATATGTGAAATGTATCTCGCAAAAAGAAGAGAAAAAATGCTAAAATTATTTAATTGAGAATGAGAATTTCACTATCAAAGTTAGAAATTTTAATTTATAATATGAAAATATATTTCATTACAATTACATTTTTAATTTTTCTTTCTTATCTAATTAAAAAAAATTAACAAAAAGTTTGGAGAATATTACATGTTTATTCTATTTTTTATTTCATAATAAACTAAAAATTCATTTGACATGAATTTCCAAACATAATATATCAGAAGAAAAAAATAATAACAAAAATATTTTATAATTGTATTTTATATTTTATTTAAATAAAAAATATAATATTAATGATAATATTTTTAACTATTTATAAAATTAATATAAAAATATAAAATTTTACGTCTTAATAATATATTTTTTTTAGTCCCAATGAACTTGGGTCATAGTCAGTGATCCCTCAAGGTCCACCCTGGTCACAATTGATGGTCTCATGAAATAAATTTTCTTGATAAGTGGGGGGGGTAGTGTGTTCCAAAAGGTAATTGGTCATCCATTTAACAATTTCATCTGTGACCAGCTATTTCTAACTGGCGTGATATTGATTTACACGCGTGATATTGATTTACACCTACTATCATTCCAGGATTGGTCGTTCATAAATATCTATTTATTATCTATTCAGAGGTCAAGACCGTGTGATTGGATTATTGGATTATATTCTCTTTTAAGATTATAATTTGATTGATAAAAAAGGTTATTGATATTATTACTTAATCATGTTTTCAGTGATTTAAATTACAACTTCAACAAAGAAGAAAGTTTTTAATGATAAATAAAATTTTAGAAATTACAATTCAAAGATAATATTTTTTTAATTAAAATTTTATTTTCTAATTTCATTGATTAATTTAAATGTAAAATCAATTATCATAAATATATATATATATATATATATATATATATATATATATATATATATTGTAATTTTACTAAAAAATAGACAATTCAAATGAAATAGAAAATCTTAAGAGTAAATTACACTGAAATTCATGAGATTTTGTTAGATGAGATTCGTATTTTCTTTAATTTTTAGGCTTAATTGTATTTTTGTCTTTTTAATTTGGCATATGTGCAATTTTGATCCTTATATTAAAAAAATGAGTAAATTTGATCCATATATTACATAATTTATTTTATAAAAAATTAAATAATTAATGTTACATAAGATATATTGTGTATTATGATTTGTCCAATTAAAAAAAAAAGTTGACTAAATTTGTGATGTTACCATGTCCACTAAAAATTGAATAATAAGTTAACAATAGTCTTAAAATTGTCCATTTTTTAAACGCGTGCACCAAAATCGAGAAATAAAACTAAAAGGACTAAAATTGTTTATTTTTCAACTATGTGGACCAACATAAGTAGCAATATAAGTAGTATGCACACTTCATCACGTAATAAGCAACAACACAAGCATAACAATCACATAAAAATGTTTACTTGAATACATATGAATGACAACAATGCAAACTAATCTTTTTAGCATATGCTTGTGATACCAATCTATCATCGGGAATAGGTTGGTGATAACACAACTCAACTCTTTGGTTGACATGTCTTATATTAGCATGATATCGTTTAATAGCACATCAAGATCTACATAGCTTGCACATATACTTTGACCATGGAATTAGACACGACCATTGGAAGTTAACTACCGAGTATCTCCCAAGAGGTTCAGTGACCTTACGAATTTGAGTTCGTATCCACTTCCTTACATACTTGTCTTTATTAAATGATGTATAACATGTCTTAGCTTATTCTTATTGTTTCACTTTTCGCAAATTAGACTGATGAGGCCCATTCTTTTCCTTCTAGACCTAGGTACCTCATTCATGATCCACAATAATAAGTGAATATCATTCTTGCCCCTTTCATATTAGGTCACTCACTTGCCAAGTGTCACTCGGGGCCATTCTCATCGTCTCATAGCTTAAGTAACCCTTTGACACTCATCCTTATTACTTATCTTTATTTCATGTTCTTAATGTATATTCAATTATTATTATAATGTATATGTTTCATCATGACTCATCATGTCTTGAATTCAACGTATTACAACATACACAAACATATCATATAATTCCATACAATTTCAAGTATAAGTAGTTAAATTGGTTTCCCATTCAAAAAGAAAAGACATACACTTTTAACCATAGGTAAAAGTCATTAACTTGATTTCCCCTTTAGGGAACCAAGACATACAAATTCGGGACTTGGGGAACCCCTCTATCCACAATTATACCCACACCCTTAAGCGAGACTTCTCACACCCCCTTACCTGGATTGTCAACTTCAAGTAAAAACCTTATTTCTTAGGATCATTCTTTCCATCACTCTAGTGTTGTTTCTAAGGGTTCTCCTCCTTACTCCTTTATAAGAGAATCACTAACGCTTTTAGAGAAATAACGTGTGACACTGAGAGTGCTATATACTTGTTCTTTTTTTAGAGAGTATCATAATGTGTTGGGCTAGACTATTAAATATCTATTATTTAAATATTTATCTACTATTAAATATTTCTTATATCTAAAATAATGTTGTTCAAATATAAATAATATCTTTTTTAAATATTCAAATATCTAAAGTGTATTTGAAAGTTTGTTAACGAGTAACCTTAAAATATATTACTTAAAGTTATAAAATAAATTTTAGAAGTTTAAAAAGATAATTTTACCCTTAGTGTATATTTTACAAAAATAGTCTTATTTTATTAGTTTTTCTTCCAAAATGATTAAAAATAGAAAAATTAGGCTACAAATTTATTTTTAACTAATTTACCTAAAAACTAATATATTATTATTTTAAAAAATATGAAACTATAGGAACACCCCTTTTGAAATTTATTTAGAATTTTAAAGTTAGAAGTAGGTTACAAATTTATCAAAAGTTCCTTACTTTATGAGTAATCTTTTTACAAAACTTATTAAAAATTCCCTATAAATTTTAAAATCACAGAGCCAGAACAAACCCACTCTATTAGGGTGAATTATTGATATTTATATATTTTTTTAATTTTTAATTTATTATAACTATTTACTTATGGCTCCAAATTCAATCCTTTAATCTTCAAGTCATTGTCCAAATCCAACTCTTTGCTCAAAAAGAGGTGTATGATAGGCTTTATGTTTCTTGTACAAGTTCTCCAAAGCATATGTCTCTTAAAAAAAAATTCAAAGGATTTTAGAGCTTTATGTATTTTGAATATTTTAGGTATTTTATGGATCAACTCATTTTCCAGCAACTCAACATTCGTATAATGCTTAAGTACAGCAAAAATAAAATTTTTATTATTCACTCAAACCTAAATATTTATTCAAGCATATCAATGTATTTAAAACACAAAGTATAAGTTTCAACTTTATATGTTAAAAAAGCACTTAATTAAAATAGAGTATTTTAATCCATGAAAATCAACATAAATCACATTTAAGTACACAAATAAAGCACTTCACATGCACCACAACTTTAATAGTTTTCATGAAATAAAATAAGAAATCATGATAAGATAAAAACTTTTTGCATAGTCTCGAATATATAAACATATTATGAACACCAAAGGTCAAAATGACCATCAAATAAACAAGTACCACACTTTGATCCAATAAAATAGTAACAAAGAATTAGTAGAGCATTTTAATCGATGGAAAGTTAAGAAAATGAGGGTAAGCTCTCTTGCCCTTGAAGATACATAAACTAGGAAGTTTTGAAAAGTTGAAATAGTGATAAGACTTGAAGCTTTTAATAGGAGTCCTTATATAGTCTAAGGTTTCACTTGAATTAGGCGGTTAGGACAAGCCTTTGGGTGGTTAGAAGTTGGTTAGGTGGTTAGGTAGTTGGGCGGTTAGATGATTAGGTAGTTAGGTTGCTGAAGGAGTTAGAATACAGTTAGGATGTTGGAAGTTGGGGAGTGATTGAAGAAGTTGGGTTAACCTCCTTATCCAAATGCAATGTTCTATTCCTAAACAAGTATAAGTCTATCTTCATCTTATACAAGTACTAGAAATTAAAGAAATGTACAAAGAACGACCAAGTGTTGCCAGTCCTATACAATGTCTTCAAGGAAACTAGACACATAGTACAAAGCGTGGCTTGTGGGGCTGTCTTCCTGGTCCTTGAGGGTGATCAACTAGAGTTGTACTTCCTCTTGGATCCTCCTTAACCTACCCTAGATGATAAGCCATTCAAGTGTAGGATTTTCCCTCTTTGTATATGCATAATTTGCCTTTTCTTTAATTTCAACTCCACTTTTTTAGCTTGGTGGACTAACTCCTTTAGTGTGATATAGTGTTGAAGCTCTACTATATCTTGGATTTCCCTATTAATCCCATGCAAAATTGTGCTGTAGTAGCCTCCATTATTTGAGCCCTCATTAGGTCTATCCCTGTCTCCTCATGTTACTCTTCTACACTCTTAGACCATTGGTAAAGCCTTTAGAGCTTATTGTAGAGGTCCCTAGTAAATGATATGGGACAAACCTCTCCTCATTAGCCTTTTCAATGAGCCCCAACTCTCACAAGGATCCCTTAAACCTCTACTTATGTCCTTCAACACTTTGTTCCACCATACATAGGCATGGTCACTAAACTCAAGTGTGATTAGCCTTACCTTTATCCTCTCACTATAATCAAAGCATTAAAGTATTTTATCCACTTTTAGTTCCCAATTGAGATAGGAATTCAATTTGTAATTTCCTAAAAATGTTGAAATTTTATACTTCCCACTATCAAGCTCTTCCGTCCTAGAATCTTCCTTAACTCTCCTTGGCTTTCATGCCTCTCCAACCTTTCATTCCTCTCATTACTCTCTTATCTCGCATGTCTCTCATTTCATTGAGACCTAGGGGACATACTCCTCTCACTCACATGGCCTTCGTTGTGGCTTCCTTCACTCTACCTTAGCCTTAACCCTTTGAGTGTCTTCCTTTACTAAATCTAAGCCCCCTTTGTTCTCTTTTTCCATCCTCTTTCTCCCCCAATTTAGCCTCTAGCCTTCTCATTTGTTCAAGCATTTTTTGTGTTTTAGGTGAGTAACTCTCCTTTTCCTTACTAAAGTCTCCCATAATGTTTTCTCCTTATCTAAACTCACTAAAATAGCTCCTAACCTCCTTACTATTGCACTAAAACTAAGATTATTCAATGGCTAAACCTGACTACTTCCTAAGTGTTTAACACTCACACTCGTGTTTCATACTTTGTGGCTCTTTCTCTAATGTACTATCTTGCCTTTTTCCATTCAACTCCCATCTATGGCTTAAGAAAAAATCCACTCTCTAATAAAGGTTCTAGCTTCAACTGAAAGATAAGAAAATCTCTAGTCCTTCTCAAGAGGTTCAAGGAAAAAAAAACTCAGTCAAAACTAGGAATCCAAAAAAAGACAAGCAACCAAAGCTAAAGAAGGCAACTAAACTCAAATAGAATTAAATGAGACAATTATGAAGACTCAATTAGAATGAAAAAAACAAAAATATGAAGGGAAAAAGAATCTTAAACATGCTGTCCAACAAAGTGTTCAACACAAATAAAGTCATGCACAAAAACTAGCCAAACTAGAATTCTAGAAAAACTAGGTGTGTCACTATATTTTATAATGGACCTTCCACTAACTTTTTCTTTGTTTTCTTTGCTTTTATTTCTTGTTTTTATGTGGCTATGCTTTATTTTTACTGTATTTTTACTTGTCACTAATCACTCTTTTCTTTTCACTTTTGAACTTTTTCAACAACACTTTTGATCCATAACTTTTTTTCAAGACTAGTAATCAAGGCAATATGTGTAATCATTCTCAACAATTGTTCAAACACTTAGAACACATTCAGAAACATCAAGGTGCAGTGCCTAATTTGAATTAACAAGTTCAACAAACAATTTCCAACTCATAGTGTTGAGTGAAATCTTGTAGACAACATATCAAATTTTACTACTATAAAATACCATAAGTCTTCGATCCTATGGTTCACGTAAATGAAACAAGGAATATTTAAGGAATACCTCAAGAACATTCAAGAACAACCCACAAATTTTTCATGGAATTTCAAGAAACTAAAACCATAGAAATGTTTACAAGCATAAGGGGAACAAAACCTCATGAAAGGATTCCACAAAAACTTAAGAAATCAAGGTAGATTAGGCAAAAACATAAATCCAGTAATTGGAAATTTTCTTCAAAATAAAACAGCATTGCAACACTTTTTTGGTGATGTTTTGTGTGAAAATGGAAGCTCAAAGGTTAGGGGAACAAAACCTAATAAGGATTGCATCAAAACAAGTCAAGAATCAAGCACAAATTCAAGAAAACCTACTTGTTTGATGCTAAACATGATTAAGAGTCTTAATATAATCCTAAACTAACCTAAGAAGCCTAATAGAATAAGTCTAAAAACTAGCCAAAAACGCAATTCTATAGGCCTAGCAAAAGGTGATGCTAGTTTTGGCTTTTATGGTAAAGAAATGCATATGGTTTGGATTCCTAACCCAAGTGTAGGCCCAACAACATTTATTACACATAAATACCACTTAAAAATAGTGGTTTAAAGCTTAAAAATAAGTCTACAAAGTGATGGAGTCCCTAGGATCTCCTTGAAGTCTTAGATCTCAGAAATAGGAGCCTTATGAAAAAGAATGAAGAGCAAAGGGGAAGAAACAAGAAGATGTAAGTAAGAAAGGAATGATATTAATGAACTCACCACTCGCCCAAAGATTGAGGAAGATAAGAGCATTATAAATTTTCCATAAACCTTTTGAAAGCTTGATAAGAATTGAAGACTATTATACAAAATAAGATAGAGATGATCTCTCATAATTGCATAGCAACATACTATTCTTTCATTTATCAAAAGGTTATGATCTACAAGGGATGAAGGTTCCTTACATAGCTTCCTTCATTCCTAACCTAGTTTGGATAGGAGGATATCCTATATTGAAATCCAAGAAAACTAGAAGTCTATCCTAAGCTAGCTTTAGCTACAAGCCAAAACAAGTTAAAACTACATTATTCACATAGCCAAACAAGCAAGTTTTTAGTATTTAGTGTACTTTGAAACTTAAGCTAAGATATACAAATGCTTTCCAAATGACATATAAATGAAATTCTCATGCTTCCAAGAGATTAAGGAGCAAGCTGATACAGAGCATATGCCTTGGCTTGGGGTTGGGCCTAAGTCCTCCAAGCTTCTAAGAACTCCTAGCTTTAGATGAACTTCTTCTTATAATCTTCTTAGCCTTCCTCTAGTCACAAGGCCTTTAAGAGATTGACTACCTTTTGCCTCTTGCTTGTCCTTAATGTCTTCTAGAGTGCTAACTATATCCTTATCAGGCTCCCCTTTATTAAAAGAATTTGTCCTCAAATTCAAGTTTAGAGTACCTAAAAATGAAGACAAGTCAGAAACATGGAATGTATGACTTCCCTCATATGATTAAGGCATATCAAGGATATAGGCATTATTATTTATTTTCTTTATTATTTTAAAAGGATCATCTCCTCTTAGGAGTAGTTTAAATTTTCTTAAGTTAGAAAACCTTTCATTTCTTATGTGAACCAAAACTTGATCACTTTCTTCAAAAGCTTTTTATATTTTCCCATTATTAGTCCTCTTAGAAAATTTCTCAACCTTCTTTTTAATGTGAGAATGGTAGTATGCAATTTTTTTAACAAATAGAGCTTTAGAAACACCATGACAATTAAAACATAGCATTCACATTATGCAAAGACAATAAATCAAGAAGGGTTAAACGATTAAAACCATAAACCAACTCAAAAGGTGTGTGGGATGTAATGGAGTTAACTACCTTACTATACAAAAATCTATATGGGGTTTCCATCTTCCCAAGTTCTCAAACTTTTACCCATAACACCTAAGCATTTGGATAGGGTCTTATTGGTAACCTTAGTTTGACCATTGATTTGAGGATGACAAGCAGTCGAAAAGAGAAGCTTAGTACCAAGCTTGCTCCAGAGGATTCTCCAAAAGTGATGAAGAAGCTTGGAGTCCCTATTAGAAGTTATCATCCTAGGTAGATCACGCGACCTTATCACTTCCTTGAAAAAGAGATTGGTCACAAGACAAGCATCATCAACTTTATAGGTCATTCTAGAAAACTTATCTACTATAACAAAATAGAATCCTTTCCATTCTTCAATCTAGGCAAGCCTAAGACAAAGTCCATAGAAAGATCTACCCAAGACATAATAGGAACACGAAGGGGTGTATAAAAGCTATGGGGTTTAACTTTTGCTTTAGCAGACTTATAAATAAGGCATCAATCATATATATAGTGAGCATCACGCTTCATATGAGGACAAAAAAAAGTGTTCAAGCAAAGTATTGTAAGTTTTATATTCCCTAAAGTGCCTAATGAGACCACCTTCATGAGCCTTTTTCACAAACAATCCTCTAATAGAACTTTTGGGCACATATAACTTTTTATCTTCAAAGAGAAACCACTCATATATGTAGAAACTAACATTTTCACCATTAGCACACAAATCATAAATTTCTTTAAAAATCTTATCTTTAAGGTATAACTCTTTTAAGTTCTTGAAAACCTAATAGTTTAGTTTCAAGCATAGAAAGCAAGGAGTGCCTCCTAGATAAGGCATCAACAACGATGTTTATTTTTCCTTGTTTATGTTTCATGACATGGGAATTATTCTAGGAACTCAATCCATTTGTCCTGTCTTTTACTAAGCTTATTTTGACTCCTAAGATGTTTAAGGGCTTCATGATCAATGTGGACCACAAACTCTTTGGGCAACAAATAATGATTCCATACTTAAAGGACTCTAACTAGTGCATAAAACTCTTTTTCATAGGTAGAGAAATTTATTTGGGCATTTTTAAGTTTTTCACTAAAATATGCTATGAGATATCCTTTTTGTAGCAACATTGCTCCTACTTCCATGTTGGAAGCATTACACTCTTGTTTAAAGGTTTTACTAAAGTTTGGAAGAGCTAGTATAGGGGCATTGGTTAGTCTTTCCTTTAGATCTTGAAAGGCTCTCCCTTCACTTTGATCCCATTTAAAACCTACATCTTTTTTAATAATTTCATTTAATGGTGAAGCTAGGGTGCTAAAATCTTTAACAAAGAGTTTATAAAAGCTAGCTCATCTATGAAAACTTCAAACTTCTCCTATTGTTTTTGGTGTTGGCCAACTCTATATGGCCTTCACTTTTCAGCAGCTACTTTGACACCCTTAGAGCCAACTACATAGCCCCAAAAAAACAACCTCAGATGTACAAAAAGTGCACATGACTCACATACAAGCATTCTTGTCTAAGCAATAATAGCACACTACTAACATGCAGAATATAGTCACCAATACAACTAGAATAAACAAGTATATCATTGAAATATATAACCATGCATTTACTAATCAAAGATCTAAGAACATGGTTCATCAACCTCATGAAAGCACTTGGGACGTTAGTCAACCCGAAAGGCATAACCATCCATTCACATAGTCCAAGTTTAGTTTTAAAAGTGGTTTTCCATTCATCCCCCTCTTTCATACAAATCTATTGATACCCACTTCACAAATATATTTTGGAAAACACACACATAGCATACTATTCATCAAGAAAATCATCTAGGCACATGATCGGGTGTTTATATCTAATTGTAATGAAATTTATAGGTTGACAGTCCATACACATTTTCCAAGTACCATCGTTTTTAGGTACCAAGATTATAGGTACAACACATGGACTTTTACTTTCCTTTACCAAACCTTTGTCAAGCAATTGTGTCACCTATCTTTGTATCTCTTTAGAATTCTTAGGATTGACTTTAAAAGCAAGACAATTAGGCAAAGAAGATCCTGGCACAAAGTCAATTTTGGAAAGATGTCCTTGAACTCTTCATGCATCCTTTCAAAAACTACCAGCAAATTGTCTAATAGAAAATTCAATACCAGACACATATTAGTAGGTCAAAGCAATTATGGCTCTTTTTTACTTAGAAGAACTTTTTTGATAGATTTCTTACTAACTAAGATATTTTCACTTTTATCTTACCTTTTTGTTTTCTTTAGTTTTCTCACTTTTTAATTTTATTCTTCCTCAATTTCCTTTTTCACTTTATTTGTCTTTTTTTTTTCATTTTAAGTTGATCTTTATAACTTTCCTAGGTGTTAAGAGCATTAGAATTACCTTGTTACCCTTGTGGACAAAGGAGAATTTGTTGGTCACACCATAATGTGTAACTTTTCTCTCAAATTGCCACGACCTTCCCAAAAAGATGTAGGTAGATTCCATAGGTACAACATCACAAAGGATTTCATTCTTTTACTTACTCAAGGCGAGTTCAACATTTACTTGTTTATCAACAACCATCTTTCCTTTTTCACTTAGCCATTGAAGCTTATATGGTTTAGGATGGGGAATAGTGATGCATATACAAAAAGGTCAAACCCTGTACTTGAAGGACCTGTCACTAGGGGAAGAATGAAGAGGATCCAAGAGAAAGTTCAATAGTAGTTGACCACCCTAAAGGACCTAGGAGAAGCCTATAAAGGTCCTATTGTATATTGTGTGACCAACTACCTTGAAGGCAATGAATAAGGCTGGGAATACTTTGTATCTTTGTACCTTCATTTGTATAGCTTGTAGTATAGGATAGCCTTAAGACAAAGGCCATTGGATAGCCCAACCTATTTAGCCATTTTTGGTCTCCAAATCCATGGCTAAGGCTTGTCTTGTTTTGGTTGCTAAGCTAAGGTTAGGGCTAGTTTTGCTTATTGGACCCTATGTGTTTCGAACCTTGTCATGGGCCTTAGGCATGATTAGTTAAGCCCACTTAGTCACTAATCATACTATATAAGGATCCCCCATGCATGGGTGCAAGAACTTATGATTTATTTTTCCTAAAGGAATATAGTAGTGTCGTTGCACTTTTGAGAGAGTTCTTTCCTTCTTGGATTGCTTAAGAAGCCCATTCTCATCAAGCATCCATGATTCTTGTGGCAAATCTCGATTCTCTTATCTAGTCCCAAAAGCTAGCGGTGAACTCCCTTTCTTCCTTCACCATGTTTTTCATTTTATTCGTTTTACTTGTTTCTTGCTTGTGTGTAGCCTTCATAGGATTTCTTAAAGGATTCTTGAGTGATTTTTATGAGTTCCAGTTAGAGGTCGAGTCTAGCCATGTCAAATAGTAGGTAAACAAAGTTTTTCCACAAGTCTTATACTAGCAACCTTTATATTGCTACCACTATCTATTATGAGAGAACAACATTTCCTATTTACCATACATCTTAAATGAAAGATATTCTCCCATTTGATCATCCTCTGAATGTACTAATTAGTCTTTTTACCATTAGAAGGTCTCCTTCTTATGGAATTTCTTGGGAACATTCACTATTAATGTTGCCATCATCTTTGAGAATCATTGTCCTTTTATTTGGACATTAAGAAGCAATGTATCCCTTCCCTAAACGCATGAAGCATTTTATGTTACTTGATTTATGAGTGTTAGAGTTAGAAATATTTACCTTGCTTACTTCTTCTTTATGGCCTTTGAAGAGTGCACTCCCTTTCTTTGGACTTTTGTCCCTTCTAAGCAGTTTCTCTTTTCTCCTTTCCTTACCCTTTTAGTTGGAGCTTGTGGTAGGGTAGGACTTCTTTCCATAGCTCCTAAGTTGATATTCAACCTTAGAGGATTGATGTACAAGAGTGGAGATAAAAGTATAGTCATGTAACTCCACAATGTTTTTAATGTCTCTATTCAATCTATGCAAAAATCTTGCCATTGTTGCTTCTTGAGACTCAACCATCTCTAATTATGGTAACTTCTATCTTTTTAAAGTACTCTTCTACACATATAGTACCTTGATATATTTTTTGTATCTTCATAAAGAAATCTCTTTTATAGAACAAAGGCATAAATCTTTCTCTCATCTATCTTTTCAACTCTTCCCATGATTCAATGAATTCTATCCTCATGCCCTTAATCTACAAGGCAATCTCATTCCACCAAATCAAGGCGTAACCTTCAATAGATAGGGTTAGGCTTGACCTTTGTTAGATTTTCACAATTAATACAATCAATATTTTGTTCAACTTTCAACTCCTAATCATAGTAATCATCAGCACTAGCATTACTAGTGAATGGTGGGATTTTACCTTTAATGAGACCCCATAGACTGTTTTGGGCTCATTGAAAGTCCTTTCATGTCTTTTTACAACTTTTTCACTCCTATAAGATCTACTGGATTTGCTATTATAAATTTCACCATTTTTTTTATCACTACTACTATTTCTTTTGGATTTCTTTGCTTCTTTTTCTTGCTTTTTTCTCTAAGATCTTATTTTGGCATTTACACTATGAGAATTCAATTGTCATATATTATAAATTTCATCTCATAATCATCTTGGTAGCCTTAAAGAAGATACTTAGGAGGTAGAGGACAACTAAGCATACAGAGGACCTTTGACTAAAGGAAAAATAAGAAGACTATAATAGGAAGTGCTTGAGAAGGTGGAATCTCTCAAGAGATTGGATATCTCAAGTCCAAGTCCAAGCCCAAGACCCATCGTATACATTATATGGGCTTGTTCTCTTAACTCTTAGAAGCATGTAGGTCTCATTTGACTTTCACTTCAAGTACATTTTGTACTATCCTAGTTTGAAATCAGTTGCAATGTACTTGTTTGGATTGTATATGGATAGGATAGTCTTATTCTTGGATTAGGATAAGGATAGCACATGATTGGCTACAAGATATGTTATCTTGTGCAGTTCATATCTAGAGCTACAATCCTCAAAATTGGACAATCTTGATAGCTATGGAAAGATAAGACAAAGATCTACAACTTCTCTCTTTTGGATTGTCTTCAGTCTCAAATGTCTGAGTGAAGTTATGGCCTCTGCACCCACTTTTGGGACCTTGGTTGGTGGGCCTTTGGGATACAAATTCTTCTGGCCCAAACCACCTTCCAAGCATTTAGAGCATGTAATAAATAGTAGTTGGATAGTAGGGTTAGAGAGACATTTTTAGATTTTACGCACTTGGATTTTTGAGATTTCTTGGATTACAAGTTTCCTCTCTATTCTGTCTCATCTCTCCTCTTCTAGGTTTTCTTTTGTGTTTTGGGCTCGTTTTATGTGATGATTAGCATGGAAGGCTAAGCGCTCTTATCAATTCAAGGTTCCATAATTGTGGTTAGGTTTGAGTTATTAAATTCTTTATTATGAAAATTCTACTATGTCTCTCTTTTCTTTCCAAATCTTAACTCGTTTTCATGGTTATGATTTCGCTTGAAATTTTAGATTGTGTTAGGTTAAGATTGATTAATCCCAATTTAATCAAGGCTAGGTAATTGATTGATCACTTAAAATCAACCAATTATGTACTTGAATCCATGCTAATTAGGGACCATGATTATGATTTCAATCTGTATGGACGAATGTTAAATAATTACTAATGAATCTTAGGTTGATCTGAATTTTCTTTCTTATTAGAACCATGATAACAAACTAATGATTGGATCCTTGGATTGATTTTATATAATTATGTTTTCAATTATGTTTTGCATTTCATTTTTTGCATAATTCTGTTTACACACAACCCCCTTTTAGCATTTAATTTGATTTATGTTCAATAAGATTAGGCATTGCATGCTTGTGTCCTTGAGAGATTCGACATAGGTTAGTCCTTATATTGCAAAATCAAGGGAAATCTAGTGATTTTGATAGTGTTTCGGCAACATTATCAAATTGGTATCGTTGTCGGGGACATAAGCTGTTGTGTCCTAATCTTGTGATATAAAAAAACAAAAAAATTATTTGGTATCATTGCACCCCCTAAACCTTTCGTGACAAGTGTTTACTATAGTAGGAGAATTTTTGTCATTTTACTATTTTATGTCAATTCAACTATTTTCTACTGTTTTTTTTTGTCAATTTAGCTATTTTCTACTATTTTCTGTCAATCTATTTCTATGGTATATGACTAGGAGTAATCCTAGTAAATTGTATCCTTATGATCTAGAAATAGATAGGACATTTCATAGGTTAATAAGAAGTCTTAGGAATAGTGAAGTAGCTAATAATAGTCATAATGGTAGTGCTTTTACTTTTGATTTTGTTCCTCTCAAATTTGATAATGCTGATTTTGATTTTGGTCCTGCTAATTTTGATTCTAATGTTGGTGTTTACATATTCAAAAGTTAGTCTAGATAATATGGCTGACAATATCAAGATCTTGAAGGAGTTGGCTACACCTGATATTATATGCCAATCTTGGTGTATTCAATATCATAAATTAGAATAAACTTAACCATATGAGCTTAAGTATGGACTAATCCATTTGTTGCCTATGTTTCATGGTCTTGCAGCTAAATATCCTCACAAGCATCTTAAGGAGTTACATGGTGCAAGAAATTTAATTTTCAATATGATAGGTAACACTTAGTGCTAGGGAGTTTGCTACATCCAGAGTAATGAATGAGATAGTTGTTGTTGACAATCAGAGATTGGAAAATAAGATAACTTGTTCTGGTTTGTAATTAGAATACAGAATCAACGACTCTCCTCCTTTCATGGACCTCATGATACGTATATATCTTTGCTATTTTCTCTTTCCTATTAGGATTTGTCCCCTAGCTTTTTAAGGTATTGGACAACACAACAAAAGGTACCAGAGACATGTTAGGGGAAAACCAACATGTTTCAAGCCTTTCCCCCTGACATGTCAGCTACAATTCGTCTTTGCCAGAGGGTATTATAAGCCATTGTACAACCTTATGCATACTGGCTGACCAGTACATAACCACTCAAGTGTTTATCATAGGGAGTAAGCTTCAATTTATCACTCAATGTATGACTGTTAGGACACTATTCCAGGGTTTTGTAGATGAGTCAATCAGTCTTGGATATCTGGTTCAAGGGCCCCAATTAACCAACCAAAACACACTCTCACCCCTTCGGCCATGTTACTACCTGTCCTGTTCGTCGATAGGGCCACTTCCTAATGGTGAATGCCTGGCCACTCATGCTCATGTCCTAATGGCGCGCGTGTGTTGTTTTCTCTTTCCTCCTTTAACTGTCACTCATTTTTGCTTTCCGCTTTGTTTGCTACTCGTTCGATGTGACAATTGGTAACTCATTATGCCCTCGACCCTTTGATTGACATGGTAATTTAATAAGGGTTTTAGCCTAACCCTCCCATCTTCCTCGTGAGTATTCGAACCTCCTACTACAACTTTCTTTGTGCTCTTGCTATTTGCCTGCTTCATTCTCCAGCTTCCAGCATTTCTTCCAATCCTTCAATGGAAAAATGAGGTAAATCTTTAACTTCCAATCCTCTATGTGGGAATTTTTTCTTAAAGTTCTCTTGTTTGGGGAAAATCTTCTTTCCGACCATGGTGTCACTAGGGTTTTCTTTGTCTACACATAATCTGACTCTCTGGTGGGTGTGGCTGATGAGTCACAAACTATACACCTCTTAGACACCTAAGAAGGGTGTTGGCAAGATTATTTTGTGCTTAAGAATGGATTGTTAGCTAAGATTCATTTTATGGACTTGAGTATAGAGGAAATGCAAATCTGTGTTAATTCGGAAGTCTTAGCTAATAAAAAGTATCACCCCTTCTTCTACAGGTCAAAGCCGAGTTGACCAGGGTCAACAAAAGAGTCTCAGCCGAGATGAAGTCGTCCCGGCCAGACCGACTCCATCTCGACCAAGCCAAAATCATCTCGGCAGTCCATGCCTAGCAGCCTAGCAGCCCAATAAAGAGCGGCCCAATTGTGTTGTCCAAGTCAGCTATCTAGCTCAAAGGCCACCTCAGCGCTAGCTCTGCCATCATGTCACTCTTGGAGAATCTGCCACGTCATTTTGGGAAGATCTTCACAGGGGTAGAATGGAAATTCACATTGTAATTTTATTAGGATATTTTGTAGCGTCATCTAGCTGCTCAGCTCGTGTATATATAGGAGGAGCTGTGCACTTTTTAGGGGTCTTTGAATTCACTCTGATTACATTTTCATTTTATCCATTTTATCCCTTTCATTCTCTCCATTTTCATGGTGGTGCACGGTGCTTTGGCGTTTCTCTCGATTGAGGAAGTGCAGGTTTGAGATTGGGAAGCCGAAGTATGTCAGAGGGGACCGATCAGATTACTGACGCACTCTGGTTGAGCTGAACCTCAACGCTCAGGCTAACGGAAGTGAACCACCACCATCAACCATGGCGATCGTCGTGGAAGATGGATCCACCTAAATTCAAAACCACTGTATTTGTACTCTGTTTCTGTTAAATCAATTTCATTCCGCATCTCTTATCTCCGCTCTCTTTCTCTCCTTTAATTCATGATTTAATCCGCGATTGCAATTGAATTGTGAACAATCTTAAGCTAAGCCGATTGGAACTGGTTTAACTAATTTAGTAGGTAATCATTTAGCGATTGTTAACTGAGAACCTAAAATCAGCTCTGAACTTAATCCCTGCCAATTGATGAGGTAGCGATTGCATAAATCCTCAGTATGGTAATGGATGAACCTTTGGCGATTGCCATAAGACTTCCCAAGGCTTATATGGATTTAGAACTGGAGTGTGGAAATTGGACTGGACTTGGACCGACAGAACTGAATATGAATACAGTTATATCATAATAATAATAATAGGAAATCAGTAATAGTAGTATATATTTACTGCATTCATAACCTTAGTTTACTTTTTCCTTTGCTTACATTCAAAATTTCCCCCTGTTTACTGCTTTTCAGTCTGAGCCAGAGGTAGTTCATCTCTGTAGCGTCTGTCCGCACTCAGTCGAGACCAAGTCGGATTATCTTTGCCGAGATCATCTCGGCTCAGTCTCTGCCGAGAGCGATTCGGCCAGTGCCGAAGATAGTCAAAACTTTAAATCTTAGATTCGATAACATTTTACTTCACACTAAATCACAACTGAGCACACTGTGTCCTTGAGAAGAATGACCTAGGGTTGGCTATGCTATAGTTAACTTTAGTTATTTGATAAGAGTTCCAACGACTGAAAAAGAATACACTATCAAATTGGCGCCGTTGCTGGGGACACAAGTTATTTTGTGTCTTTGTGTGTCATGTTAAGTGAGGTCGAATCCCGAGTATGTGAAGTGTGTCTGTCAAGTCAGTCTTGAGTCTTTTGAACTTGTCTGTCTGTTTGTTTCTGGATTCTAAATAAAAAGCATGCTGAATTTTGTTTATTTCTCTGCGTGAATTCACTGCCAAAAAAAAAAAGAAATCAAACAATTATTTCTGTAGCTACGCAGTATTGGCATTCTGTTTTGCATTCATTACTGCATCTTTCTCTTTTTGTATTGCATTCTTGTTGGTTTAATTGCATTCTTTCTGCATGCCACACTGTAGTTCCATCAGTTAGTAACTGATAGCTATAGTTTCAATTTTGGATTTACTACAGTGAGTACTGTTTTCAATTCTGATTCCTCTACATAATATGTGCAATGCATGACTAGGAGTAGTACTGACCCATTGTATGCTTTTGACCCAGAGATAGAATTAACCTTACGTAGATTACGAAAAATTAGGAACGCTGCAATAAATACTACTAGTAGTATAGATTCTGTCATTGACTCTAACCAGTTTTACACTAACAATTTTGTTTCTAGTTCTAACATTTTTGCAGAACCAGAACAAATGGAGAATAATGACAGGACCCTTAAGGAATTAGCTACTCCAGACGTGGTGTATCAACCTTGGTGCATCCAATACCCACAGCTGGAGCCAGCTCAAACATATGAGTTAAAGTCTGGTCTCATTCATTTGTTGCCTAAATTTCATGGTCTTGCAGGAGAAGACCCCCACAAGCATCTTAAAGAATTTCATGTGGTTTGCTTTACAATGAGGCCGCAGGGGATATCGGAGGACTTATATCAAAATGAAGGCATTTCCATTCTCCCTGGATGGAGCCATGAAGGATTGGTCGTATCTTCAGCCAGTACTTTTCAACACCTTGGGAGACATGAAACGCACTTTCCTAGAGAAGTTCTTTCCGGCATCCCGCACTGCGTCCATCAGAAAGGAAATATGTGGGATAAGGCAACATACAGGAGAAACATTGCACGAGTACTGGGAAAGGTTTAATAAACTCTGTGCCACCTGTCCACACCATCAGATCAACGAACAAATGCTGATCCAGTATTTCGATGATGGATTATCACTGATGGACAGAAGCATGATAGATGCAGCCAGTGGCGGAGCCCTGATGGATAAAACGCAAGCAGCAGCAAAGCATCTGATCTCTAATATGGCAAGTAATACACAAAAGTTTGGGATCAGGGGGCCAAATCAAACACGAATGGTGAATGAAATCGGTGCAACTTTCAATCAAAGGCTGGAGAATCAGCTGACCGAATTGACATCATTGGTGAGACAACTTGCAGTTGGACAACACCAACCAACCATGGCAGCGAAGGTATGTGGCATATGTACTTCCGTGGAGCACCCTATTGATATGTGCCCCACTCTCCAAGAAACTGAGTCAGGCCAACCAGAGAATGTTGGAGCCATAGGTGGATTTCAGTACGGGAAGCAACCGTATCAGAATTGGCCATTTGATAGCCAGCAACATGGGAGGCAACCATTTCGGCTAGGACCGAATCAGGGGCCATGCACTACTCAACAATTCAGATCCACACCGACCACCTATCAGAGGCAAGCAGGTTATCAACAGCCGATTCCACAATATCAGGCACCACCTTTCCAACAGCAACAGTAGAAAGTGCCTACCCAAGGTAGCTCTCTATCTTTGGAAGACCTAATGAAGCAGCTCGCAACCAGCAACCTGGAGTTCCAACAATTTGTGACCTCCAGCAATATGCAGTTCCAGCAGAACATGACTACCATCATCCAAGACCTCAAAACGCAGATCGGTTAGTTAGCCAATACTGTGAGTCAAATGCAGTCGGCAGGATCCAGCAACCTCCCCTCTCAAACAATTCCAAACCCGAGAGGAAACGCCAGTGTAGTCATTCTTCGAAGTGGAAAAGAACTACCTCAACCTACACTGCAACAGTTGCTGAGATCAGTTGAAGCCAACTCCGAGCAAAATGCCGACTTGCCGTCTCGGCCTGCGATGACTGTCCCACTGCCGTTTCCATCTCGGACCACTTTGGCAAAGAAATCAGAGTTAGATGAAGAGCTACTGAAGATGTTCCGAAAGGTGGAAATCAATATTCCACTCCTTGATGCTATCAAACAGGTCCCTAAGTACGCAAAATTCCTCAAGGAATTGTGCGTACATAAAAGGAGAAAAATAAAAGGGAGCAAGGAAATTGGAGGTGTAGTGTCGGTCCTGACGAAGAATGAAGCAATCATTGCAGGTGCCCCAACTTTGCCAAAGAAATGCAGAGACCCTGGAATCTTTTCTGTACCATTGCCGATCATTTTTCTCAACTCTCCAGATGATTCACCGATGGAAATTGCCACAAGTCTAGGTGGTTTCACCAAAAAACGACCATAGGAGGTAGGTTCCTTGGTTGACCAAGAGCGACCAGGGATGCAGATGACGTTGGTGGGCACAAGGGCTGGTGTTGACAAATCTACAGAGGCTAGTGTTGGTGAATCTACCCCTCATGCTGATGATAATTGGGAAACAATCTTAGCTAGTCAACCTTCAAACCTCTCAATTTGGGCATCTGCACATCCCTTGGCTAATGTGGTAGATCGACACCTATCTATCAGCTCGAACCTTTGTAAGGTGAGTGCTCTCGAGATATCTAGGGTATTTGAAGCCCTTCAATGGTATGCGGAATATTCCTTGGTGCTATCTTGGGCTTCCGAGAGGAAATTTGGGAGCTTGGAGGCCCACAACAAGGTTTTAGTTGACAAAAATCGAAAAGCCCATGAATCCCATGTCAAGTCGACGATTTCTCTTCTTGAGGCTAAAGGAAAATTAAACAACTATCATGAGGCCATTGTAAGGACCTTATGCTATCTCAATGGGAGCTAGAGCATGTACGTGGTTATTTAAATAATGAGGTCTAGTAGTGTAACAAGAGATAATTGCATTAGAAGCTGACAAGCAGCAATTCCAATCAGATAAACTGAAGATTGAAGAAAAATTGCAAGAGGAAGAAGTAGAGCTGTCTCGGTTGAAGGAGAAGGAAACAAAGGTGTCTTGGCTAAAGGAGGAGAATTTAATCAAAGACAAACTTATCCAAGATAAAAATGAGATCTTGGCCGAGCAAGGTCTTACAATAGTTGATCAATTCGAAGTCGATTTTGCTCGTGCCCTGGAACATGTTGCTTTTCTCCATCCCACTATGGATATTTGTGAAGTTGTCCCTTTCAAGGAGGTTGTTGATGACCGTCTGGTTGAAGTTACTACTCCTCCAAGCTCACTTGTGCCTTAGCTGTTTTAGGTTGTTCCTTAGTTGTTTTAGGCTGTTATCCTTATTTTTTGACATTTTCTTCTTTCTTTTGTGCTTATGCATAATGTACTTGAGATATGATTTCTTTATCTATCAAATTATTCATGCTTTCTGGTTTTTGACTTGTGTTCACATACGTTTGCCCTTCAATGATTGGGATCGTTGAGTGTTCCTTAGATATGAGTGTACGTAATGGCTGAGAGGGGTGTTTACCAACCAATATATCTTGATTTTATTTGGTAAAGCACCTACCGCGTTTATATTTTGATGATGGCCTTCAACTTTCATGCTAGGTTTTGCATGATTGTTTTACTAATGCTTACCTTTTATCGGCCTTATGCCTTTATGGATCTTATATTAGTGTTAAATTTTTTACCCTAGGCATTGGTCGCCTCCTAAGGGTCTTACATTTTTGTTTAGGTCAACGAGTTGATCTTCCTAGTAGATTTTTATGTGCTAGACATGGAGGAGGAATCGTTTGGGGAAGGATCTTCTCTAATTTTGGGATGACCTTTCTTGATAACGGCAAGGACAAAGATTGATGTTCATGTTGGGACCCTTTCAATGGAGTTTGGGGATACTTCCGTGAAGTTCAATATTTTTGAAGCATTAAGGCAACCCCACCGAAGACCATTCCATCTTCAGCATTGACGCCATTGACGGGCTTGTTGAAGAATATGTCCAAATGGACACTAGTAGTGCCAATTTATTTGACTTTGTTGAAATTTATGATGTAATCAATTGTTTCTATACTATAACAGCAAAGTTAATTTTGAAATCTTATCCCACATATTGCATATTTCTTATCCCGAGGACTTTATTTATGATATAATTCACTGTAGGGTTGACAGAGTCCCAGAGTATTCCTAATAAATACAGTTCCCAGTTGCCGGCACCAATAAGCCAGCAGTAACAAGAGCAGCAACATTAATAAATGTTGAGTATGATTTTCAAGATCAGCTTCTGAAAGGCCAATAGGGCCGAGTCCGACTTTGAAGGGAAGAACAAAGCTGAGTCCGACTCTAGAAGTAAGGAGCCGGCTAAGACCGTCTCCAACGTGTAGGAGTCGACCAAGATCGAATTGGTTGAGACCATTTCCAATAGTCAATAGGAAGTCAAATCCGACTCAAGCTGAAAGGAGTCCTAGCAAATAGAGTCCAAGTTCAGCTCTGGGCAACCGAGTCCATAGTCGGACAGAGTCGGCCAATCGACTCCGTCAAATGAAGAAAAAGTTATTTCACCTTAACCATCAAACACCGTGTTAAAGCCATAACATGAGCATCTAAAGTATGCTTACCTGAGGGATCATCAATAATTTCTAGTAATCATAGCCAACAACCACAGTAGAGAACAGAAGGAGAAGTTGCTAGATATACTCAAGAAGCTCAAGAAAGCAATCGATTGGACACTAGCCAACCTTCCAAGGATCAACCCCTCCATTTGCATGCACAAAATTCTACTGGAGGAGGGTGTCCACTCGATTAGATAGCAGTAAAGAAGACTGAATCCAACCCTACTAAATGTGGTGAAAAAAAAAGTTACTAAACTACTTGTAGTCGGGATCATATATCCCATCTCGGATAGCCAATGGGTAACTTCGGTTCAGGTGGTGCCGAAGAAGTCCAAGATGATGGTTATGAGGAATCGGCAAGATGAGATGGTGCCGACCAGGATTCAGAATAGTTGACGAGTTTGTATTGATTATAGAAAACTAAATCAAGCGACTCGCAAGGACCACTTCCCACTACCATTTATCAACCAAATTTTAGAAATGTTAACAAGGAAGTCCCATTTTTGTTTTTTGGATGGTTTTTCAGGTTATATGCAGATTCACATAGAACAAGTGGACCAATACAAGACCACCTTTACATGTCTGTTCGAAACATTTGCATACACGAGAATGTCGTTTGGACTCTACAATGCTCTGAGCACTTTCCAAAGATGCATGATCAACATCTTCTTGGACCTCTTGGAGGACTACATAGAGGTCTTCATGGATGAATTCAAAGTATATGCAGAATCGTTTGAAGCATGCCTAAACAACCTATCCAGAGTATTACGCAAGTGCATCAAAAGTAACCTGGTGTTAAACTTTGAAAAGTGCCACTTCATGGTTATTGAAGGAATTGTTTTGGGACACCTCGTCTCAGTGAGAGGTATCAAGGTTGATAAAGCAAAAATATATATTATTTCTTATTTATCTAACCCCGCTATTATGTGGGAGGTTCGATCTTTTCTTGGTCATGCAGGTTTTTATAGGCGGTTTATCAAGGATTTTAGTAAAATCGCCTTGCCACTGTCCAAGATGGTATAGAAGAATGTGGACTTTATGTTCGATCAGCCTTATGTGGACGCATTTCAGGAGCTGAAGAAAAGACTCACATCTGCGCCCATCCTCCAAGCACCAAACTGGGAGCTTCCTTTTCAGTTAATATGCAATGCGTCCAACTCCGTGCTAGGAGCCGTCTTAGGACAGCGAGTCGACAAGCAGTCACATGGCATTGCCTACGCATCTCAGACAATGGATTTGGCCCAACTCAACTATACAACTACAAAAAAGAAGCTATTGGCAATCGTGTTTGCCTTAGAGAAGTTTAGATCATATCTACTTGGCTCTAAAATTATAGTTTTCTCTGATCATGCAACGTTCAAGTATCTGTTGAAGAAGCCAAACACAAAGTCGAGACTGATTCGATGGATGTTGTTTCTTCAAGAGTTCGATGTGGAAATTAGAGACAAAAAGGGTGTGGAGAACGCTATAGTAGACCATCTAAGCTGATTGGAGAGAGAAGCTAATCTGATGTTGATCCGAGACAAATTCCCAAATGAGAAGATATTATAGATGATGCATGTAATTCCATGGTATGCGAATATCTGCAACTTCCTTGTCGTATCTACGTATCCTAAAGGAGCATCCAAAGCCATCAAGGAAAGATTGGAAAGTGATGCAAAGTATTACATATGATATGACTCGTACCTGTGGAGACCGTGCAATGATCAGGTCACATGCAAGTGTATTCTAGAGTCTGAGATCAAGTCGGTCCTCCATTTTTGTCACTCAACGTCGAAAGGAGGCCCTTATGGATCAATGTAAACAGCCCGGAAAGTCCTTGACTATGGGCTATATGGCCCACCATATTCCAAGACACACATAAATTCGCCTCGACCTGTGAATAATGTTAGAGAGCTGGAGTGGCTATGAGTAGAAGAAACGAGATGCCCCAGAAACCTATGATGTTTTGCGAAATCTTTGATGTTTGGGGTATCAACTTCATGGGGCCATTCCTCGTCTCCTACAAGAACTTTTACATTTTATTATTCATTGATTATGTTTCAAGATAGGTGGAGGCTAGGGCCAATTAAACTAATGATGCTAAAGTTGTGGTGGGTTTCTTGAAATCCCATATTTTTTGCAGGTTTGGTGTGCCAAAGGTGTTGATCAATGACCAAGGAAGTTACTTCTGCAACCGTGCCATGGCCATGCTACTCAAGAAGTATGAAGTGGTGCATCAAGTCACCACTACATATCACCCTCAAACCAACGACCAAGCTAAAATCTTCAATAGGGAAATCAACAAGTTATTATAAAATATGGCAAATTCGAGCCAAAACGATTAGAGTTGCCTCTTGGAGATGCTCTATAGGCACATAGAACAGCTTACCGAACTTCGTTAGGGATGTCTCCCCATTGGATTGTCTTCGGTAAGGCTTGTCATTTACCGGTGGAGATAGAGCACCGAGCTTACTGGGTGATCAAGAAGTGCAATATGGCCTATGACCAAGCCAACCGAGAATGGAAACTACAGTTGCAAGAGTTGGAAGAGCTGCGCTTGGAGGCTTTTGAGAACTCCTGGATCCACAAGGAAAAGGTAAAACATTTTCATGATGGTAGGATCTTAAAGAAGGAGTTCAAAGTTGAGTAAAAGGTACTCTTGTTCCATTCCAGGTTAAAACTCATAGCCACTAAGCACCATTCCAGGTGGGATGGGCCATTTGTTGTAACTAACATATTTCCCTATGACACAGTAGAAGTAAGAGATGAAGCTAACAATCGCACATTTAAAGTCAATGTGCACCAATTGAAGCCCTACTACGAAGGTTTGAATTTGAGTTCGAATGTGGGTGAGGTGGAAGTCATTGAGTTGATAAAGCCCATCATTCCCGAGGACCCACCCGTAGAAATCCCTGAATCCCCACATGCACAGCAGCATTAAGGGTAATGTACTATTTAGGGGGGGTAGTATTCGGGAATTAAATTCTGTTTTTGTTGTTAAGTTTAAAAATTTTCACATGTAATGATGTCTCCTGTTTTGTTTTGCCAAGCATCGACTTTAAGAGTTTTTCGACCAAGTCTGAGCCAACTCCGTCTCGGTCCGTCATTTTGCTTTATTGTTGTGTCATTTGTCGGGTCCATGCCGACCCAGATTTGTGTTGTTTCATTTTTCATTGTGTCAATTTCCGAGTCCATACTGACTTAGTTGTGTGTTGTTTTCTGTTTTTCGTGTGTTTTTCATTTTTTTCTGTTTTTCTTGTCTGGTTGCTTAGAAAAGTTTTTGAAAACTTAAATGAATTTCCTTAGGTAGAATAAAGCATGAATAAGCAATACATAGTCCTAGGTAAAAGAATCTTTCAATTTTGCATGAAAAGAGAACCTTTACATCCTTAGGGAAATAAGTGATTGGAAATTTTCTAAGTTAAAAACAGAAGTGATAGAAGAATTTAACCTAGTGACGTTTTTGAGTCGTGTAAATAATAATGGCTTTATTTTGTCATTTCCTTCTTTTCTTGTGTGAATTTTCATTTATGTTGTTAGATTACTTTAGGCTTTGCCTTGACTCTTTATATACTATTTGACTTACATGCAATGATGAAATGATCTAGGCCATCTTTCTTATAAAACCACTGGCCAAATAAAGCCCACCTTGCGACAAGAATCCTTTGTTAACCTAGTTGAGCCTGTAAACCTTCTTTTGGATTGATAACTCAGTATAGCCGGAAAAACCCCTGATCCACCTTAAACCTTGGGGGGTCAAAGGAGCATTGGAATTGTTTTGGGAGTAAAATCCACAATAAGTGTAGGGGAGGGACACTAAGGGAATTTGCAAGTAAAAAGGTACCAAAAAATAATCATACCAAAGTGAGGCCCATGTTGCTGGAAGAAAGAAAAAAATGGGGTGTGGAATAAAAGAAAAAGATGGGTTGAAAAGAAAAATAGTGGATGAATAAGAGGCGGCAACAAAAGTAAAAAGGGTTCAAAAAAGTAAAACCCAAAGTCGTGGAAGTCCAAAGAAAAGGAAAAATCCAAAAAAGTGAGAAAAAGGAAAAATGTGAAGGCCGAATAAGAGTCAAATGGGTATCTAAAATAGGAAAACTTGTAGGGTCTTAGAGTCAATTCTCCATACTTATGAGGCTTATTCCCCTTTGCTCATTTATTCCCTTTAGGTTCTTTAAAAGCTCACTTATATTCCTTATATCCCACCTTTACCCTAACCACGTTTCAACCCAAATAAAAGCCCTAATGATCATTAGAGTATGCATGTTCAAACGGTAAAGATAAAGAGGCTAGTCTAAACTTGGAAGTACTATCACATAGGATGTTTGAGTGTAAACACAAGCCCAAACACTTGAGAGAAAGAGAGAACTATTCGGTGAGGACTCTGTCGGTTTGGTTTAAGCTTGAAAGTTGATGTTCTTATCTAATTTGGATGTAAATAATAGAGTTTCATAGTTGGTTGGAGGTTTGGAATCGAGATTGATGTATACTTAAAATCGCTTTATCTTTCAATGGCTTCATTTGAATTTCATGAACTTCCTCTCATAGTTTGTTGTTTGTTTGTGTCCAAGCTTTCCTAATAAAACCTTTATTTTGCCCAAAAGTGTAAGTAAGTGTGGGGGCCTGATAGTACATATTTTATACCCCTTATAAGGTCTTTAGCTGGATAGAATAGACTATAATTTGGAGTTAATAATCATGTACTAGCTAAGATTTAGAATTCCAAGGTTAAACTAAGGAAAATAGTTATTTTAGCTAACAAAAGAGAAATTCTTGTTTTGTAGGTTAAATTGGAGTTCCGAGACCGAAGACATCTCGGCCAGATGAAGTCGTCATGGCCAAGACAAGTTCTAGTGGCCAACTCCATATCCAACCAACTCCGCATGGAGGCCTTGCATGCTGACTTCGTGATGTCGACCCCACAAGACCGACCCCTTGTCCAATTCTATCCTGAGGCTAAACTTAAAACAGATGCTGAGTCCCATCCAGAATCGGATCCATCCTAGCATTAGAAGACCAACTCCTCTTCAGCAAGATTTTCAAGCACATGCAAAACGTAATATAGCACGTGGGAGTTAGGAAAATAGTTAGATTTTTGTTAAATTTCGTATTTTTGTTAGATCAAGTGGTTAATTTTGTTCAAAAAGTTATTACGGTTATAGAGTAGATAGTTGATGCATGTATAAGTAGGAATGCATGGCAACATCCATTGATTAGCAAGAAAGAACGCATACACACTTAGCCTACACATACAAACTTTCCATTCCTCAGCCCAAGTTCACTTCATACCCCAACAGTTTCGTGATGCTTCAATGTGATGCCTAATTGGTCAAGTAGATGTGGATCAAAGTTCGAGCTAAGGAAAGTTTCTAGAGATTGACTGACTAGAAGGGACAAAACCATTTGTCTTCACGACAAGCTCTAAAAGGTACCGCCTCTCACGCTCTCTGATCATCTGTGGTGGAACATTGCAACTATTGTTGGCGATTATCGCAAGAAGTGGTAATCGCTAGATAATCTACATCAATCAAGTGCATATTTCTTGTCAAACTAGAGGCAGCGATTGTTTAAGTCCTCAATTAGCATGGGACGAATGTTTGACAATCGTCGTAGGTAATTGAATTGATGAGGAATCATTGGCATAGTAAGAATTAGAATTAAAATTAGTAAGTGAGAAATCAGGATAATGATAAGATAAATATGTCATAGTAGTCTTAATATCCTTAGTAATCTTAGGGGTCTTATTAAATCATAGGTAGCTTTTAATCATTATGTTCTTTAACTAGTTTAGATAATCTTTATGTTTCTTGTAAATTTACTTTTCCATTAAAAAATCCCTATTTACATTTCTCACTGAGTCCGCATCCTACTTACTATTTCATAATCTTTTCTAGCCTTGCACCTTAGAATATTAGAACAAATGTGTCCTTGAGAAGAATGACCTAGGTTGACCTTATGCTACCTTAACATAGGAAAATTCTAATATTTTGATAGAGGAAATAACAACCTATCTTTAGACTAATAGTGTTGGCCGTTCAAGAGAGGCCAAGTTGGAGGCAAGATCCATCAATCACATTCGCTGAGGAGGATTATGAGGACACAATAACACACTCTGATGACCCCATGATTATCTTGTTCATAATCACAGATTATATGGTGGAGCGAGTTTTGGTGGATCAGGGTAGCTCGGTCAATGTCCTATTTTGGTTGGCTTTCCGCAAGATGGGCTTTTCGGAAGCAAATTTGGAGGCATGTTAGGGAAATCTAATTGGATTCACAGGGGAGCAGGTAAAGATATGGGGTGTAGGGATGGGCTCTACAGTGAGAGCAGAGAAAATCAAATTCACAATAGTCAACGCATCAACGTCCTACAACGTCACACTAAGTAGGTGATGAGTCATATTTTATACACCTCACAAGGACTTAAGATGGGTGTTTCTGAGATCATTTGGTGCTTAAGAATTGAGTCTTAGCTAAGATTCATACGATGGACCTAGAATTAGAGGAAGTGTAAATCTACGTTAATTTGCAAGTCTTGGCTATAGATTCATTCCATTTTTACAGGACAAATTTGGATGATCTTGGCCCATCAAGAGAGTCAAGGCCCAGGTGAGTCGTCCTAGTCAGACCGACTCATTCCTGGACCGGTCAACTATACGGGTCCAACAACCACTTGGAGAAGCCCAATCATGCAGCCTAATCAACGATCCAATCTGGGCATCAAACACATCTCCAAGCTAGCTCAGCTGCCATGTCATCTCTAGAGAAGCTTGCAGCGTAAGAAGAAGATACACAAGGGTAGAATAGGAAATGCAATTTGTAATTATACTAGGAAATCGTTAGTTAGCGTGTACAACAAGGTCCAGCTCATGTATATATAGGAGGAGCTAGGAGCATGGTAAAGGTGGTTGAATTTAAACTTAATTCCATACACCTTGTGCTCCATTTCCTCACGCATATTCTCCATCTTCATGGTGGTGCATGATTCTTCAGTGGTGTTTCTCTCGATAGAGGAAGTGCAGCCCAAGGATTGAGGCCAAAGGTTGTCAGAGGGGACTTCTTGGCTTGCCATCGCACTCTGGTGGACCTGTTCCTCAGCGCCTTGGATAACAAAGGTGAACCATCACTGCTTGACCATGGCGATCATCGTGAACGACGGATTTATCGAATTCACACCCTGTGTTTGTATTTCATTCTTAATAATATGAGTAGTTTCTGATTCCAATCTCGTGTTTGTGATTCCTGCATTATAATCTGCTTGTTGTGTTGTGATTGCATATAGTAATGTAGACAAATGTTAGACTAGGTCGATTGGAACCAGTTTAATGATTTTAGTAGGTAATCGATTAGAGAACCTAAAATCAACTATGAACTTAATCTCTACCAATTGATGATGCAGCGATTGTGTAAATCCTCGATATGACAATGGGCGAATGTTTGGCGATTGTCATAAGAAAATCTAAGGTTGATATGGAACATAATCTTGAGTTAACGAACCAGAACTGACTTGATTGTTGAGACTTAGCATGAACACAGTAGTAGCATTAGAGGTAGTCCAGCTTAGTTGCATTTACCTTCTTAGTTTAATTGTTGTTTTACTAAATTTGCAACCCATACGCGTAGATCAGAGGGTGGCCAAGAAGTGCTATGATGAGAGTACATGAGTAGTTGATGATCAAAGGAGGGCATGTACCAGGGCTAAGAAAAACAGAGTCCACTTGTTAGAGATGGACCCTCGATTCGAGTAGGAGGATGCACGTCCGTGCCTAAGAGAGGGTTTGAAAGAAATCTAGGTGGGTTTAGAGCCCTATTAGAAGACAAAAATTGGAGCATTCCTAGAGCCACAAATCGAGGGGACTGTAATACAGATACTTAGGGAAAATCGAGATGCGTTTGCATGGTCACCAACCAACATGCCCAGCATCGATCCAAATTTCTTGTGCCATTAATTACCCATTGTCGTGGGTGTATGCGGTTGGGAGAAGAGAAGAAGAAAGTGGTTAAGGTTGAGATAGCCAGATTGCTACAAGCGGGTTTCATCGGAGAAGTTTGGTATTTGATAAGCATTAAGAATGTCGTCACTTCTCCTATCAAAATACTAGATTTTCCTATGTTAAGGTAGCATAGGGTCAACCTAAGTCATTCTTCTCAATGACACATGGTTCTTATATTCTTTAGTGTAATCGGCTAAAAGGATTCCTAAACTGGTTATGTAGGATGTGAACTCTTTACAAGTAAAAGTGAATGGGGGGTTTTGATAAGTAAAGTAAATTTGCAAGAAAGGTAAAGGTTACTATAACTTTTAAAGAAAAGTAAAGATTAATAGCTACCTATGATTACTAGGATTACTAAGTTTACCAAGACTATTAAGATTACTAGGCCACATTTATTTTATCACTTACTGATTTTAATTCAGATTCTTACTATGCCAGTGATTTCTCACCAACCCAATTACTTACGACGATCGCCAAACATTCATCTCTTGCTAACTGAGGACTTAAATAATCACTACCTTGAGTTTGGTAGGGATTACACACTTGGCTGATGTAGATTATCTAACAATTATCTATTTTTTGTTAGAGTGGTTCCGATCGACCCCTAAACTAACATGTTCTAATCTTTACTACACAAAATCGTGAATAAGCAAGGAAAAGATTATGCTAACAAAAACCAAACATAGTGCAACTAGAATTACAACCATTCATTGATTAACCTAGAACGTGATACAAAGAAAAGTGTAATGTTGTTGATGGATTATGGATCAACATCCCATGACTATCACCAGCAGTAGTTGTAGAGTTCCACCTCTACTCGCTAGGCATATGGGGGGTTGAATCACTAAGTAGTGTGCCAGTGCACCCTTATAGTCCCCTCTTTGGAACCGGCCACTACCAAGGCACTAGTCATGCACCCACTCGATTGACTGGGCACTCTCTGAAGCACCATGGAACAAAGAGGAAGGAAGTGATTTAGGCTTGGGAATGGAAAATATGTATATGTAGGGTTGAGTGTATCTGTGTATTTTTCCTCTAGCTAACCAATGCACGTTGACATGCATCTCTACTTATACATGCATCTGCGAAACTGCGACTCAAATTCTAAAAAAATCAGCTACCAACTCACGCAACCACTAGCTCTCTAGATCCCATGTAAGCTTCTTGGCCAAAACTCCAATCAAGCCCTAAGCATCCCCCCTAGGCACACTTTGGATGGCAAATACATAATTCGCCATATGAGTCGGCCTCCCCCTCTCACTAAACTTAAAACCTCCCCGAGTCCATGATCCTAATGCTTAGAGTCTCTATCACATAGCCCATTCCAATGGCGAATCGAGTCTCTCTCACGTCCATCTCAAAGCCTGTCACACTCTAGATGGCGGCAAGCCATCCTAGTTTCATTACAAAATCCATCACATTTTCATCCCAGCATCCACCGCACATCAGATAGCAGGTAAGCCATCTTAGCATCGAACCAAAGCACGAGCATTTCAGGTGGCAGGCTCATGGCTCACCCCAACTCAAGGCCGAGTCGATCTCGGCCACCATGACCTAGAACTTCACACATCTCATCTGACCCCGAGTTAGTGGCGCACATTTGAGTCAACCCAGTGTGTATACACATGAATACTCAGTCCAGCACCGAGAAGGGACACCTAATGGATAGTTCCGACCTCACTGATGATTCGTTCTTTTTCAGTCGTTCAAACACTTATCAAATAACTAAAGCTAACTATAGCATAGTCAACCCTAGGTCATTCTTCACAAGGACACAGTGTGTTCAACTGTGACTTAGTGTGAAGTGAAATGTGGTAGAATCTAAAATGTAAGGTGTTAACTGTCCTCGACACTGGCCGAGTCACTCTCGGCAGAGACTGAGCCGAGATAATCTCGACAGGGATAATTGATGAGTCATAAAATGTACATCTTAAGTGGACCTAAGAGGAGTGCCATTGAGCGACTCACGAACTTAAAAGAGGACTGTTAACTGAGATCCAAACTAATAGCCTAAAACTAGAGTAAAACACAATCCGTGTTTATTCAAGGCTTTTAGCTAACTATCTCTTCATTGCAGGTCCAACCAAGCCCAGCCGCCACTGGTAGCCCAAGCCGAGAGCCTGTCAGCCAAATTGAAGACTCGGCCCATTCAGCCAAAAGCATAATCAAGAAGCTCGGCCAAGGTGGCGCTCCACATTGGCAACACAAAAGCCAACTCAAGCGCCACATCATCTCCTGAGTAGCGTGCTATGCAAGACACAACAAGGGTAGAATAGGGATTTTACTTGTAATTCTGTTAGGTTAGTTAGTCTAGTCCCTGTATAAATAAGCAAACCACTGAACGATTAAGGGTCTTTGGCATTCGAACGTTCTCACACCCATTCATTTCCAATTACTCTCGTTTTCTTCTCCTCCGCTCACGGTGGTACACAGTGCTATTAATGGCGTTTCTCTCGATTGAGGAAATGCAGGCTAAGAACTGAGAGGCCGAAGGTTATCAGAGGAGACCGATTGGAGCACCAACGCACTCTGGTGGACCTGAACCTCAGCGTCGTAGCTAGCTGAGGTGAATCATCGTCGTCGTCCATGGCGATCGTTGTGGAAGATGGACTCATCGAATCCAGGCCCTGTGTTTGTATTTTGCTTTTAATATTATGAGCGTCTTCTGAATTCTGAACTTCATTGCATTCCTGAAACTTAAGTTCAAGTACTGTGTTGCGATTGCACCTGGTAACGGAACAATGTTAAACTAAGCCGATCGGAACTGGTTTAGCTAATTTAGTAGGTAATCACTTAACGATTGTTAATTGAGAATCTAAAATCAGCTTGAACTTAATCTCTGCCAACCGATGAGGTGGCGATTGTGTAAATCCTCGGTATGGTAAGGGACGGACCTTTGGCGATTGCCACAAGAACACTGGAGGCTGATGAGGACTGTAATTGAAGTGATTGAACCAGAAAGAACTTGATTATTGGAACTGAACATGAACACAGTAATAGCAATAGAATTAGGAGTAGCATAATTGTATTTGATTATAATTAACCTCTGTTTTGATTCCAATTGCATTCCAACCCCCCTTGTTTACTGCCTTTAAGTCTGAGACAAAGATAGTCCACCTCTGTAGCGTCTGTCTGCACTCAGCCGAGACCAAGCCAAATTATCTCTATTGGGATCATCTCGGCTCAGTCTCTGCCGAGAGCAACTCGGCCATTGCCGAGACGAGTCAGTATTTTACACTTAGATTCGACTTCTGTTCGCATCACACTAAATCACAACTAAGCATACTGTGTCCTTGAGAAGAATGACCTAGGGTTAACTATACTATAGTTAGCTTTAGTTATTTGATTAGCGCGTTGAAACGACTAAACACGCATCACATCAAATTGGCGCCGTTGCTGGGGACACAAGTTCTTTTATGTTTCAGTGTGCCAAGTAAACTGAGTCGAATCCGAGTTGTAAGAAGTTTTGTTTAGAGTTGTTGAGTTTGAATTTGTCAATAAATCTCTACGTGAATTCACTGATAAAATAAAAACAAATATATACATATAGATATAGAATAAATTCTTAATTCTGCATTGCATACATTAAATTTTCTAACTCTGCATTGCACTTAATTCAGCACTATATATTGACCACATTCTGTTTCAGTAGAATTAATTGTTGCTTTAGTTACTTTGAATTCTGCATAATGCATGACTAGGAGTAGTACTGACCCATTGCATGTTTTTGATCCAGAAATAGAACTAACTTTACGCAGATTGCGAAAAATTAGAAATACCACAGTAAATATCAATAGTGGTGTAAATTCTGCCATTAACTCTAACCAATTATGTACTGACTATTTTATTACTAGTACTAACAATTTCACAGAGCCAGGGCAGATGGAACACCAAGACAGGACGTTGAAAGAGCTAGCCACTCCAGATGTGGTGTACCAACCATGGTGTATCCAGTATCCACAACTGGAGCCGACTCAGACATATGAATTGAAGTCTGGTTTGATACACTTGTTGCCTAAATTTCATGGTCTTGCAGGAGAAGACCCCCACAAGCATCTCAAAGAATTTCACGTGGTTTGTTCCACGATGAGGCCGTAGGGAATCCCAGAAGACTACATCAAGATGAAGGCGTTCCCATTCTCCCTGGATGGAGCCGCAAAGGACTGGCTATATCTGCAGCCAACACTCTTCAACACCTGGGGAGACATGAAACGGACCTTCCTAGAAAAAAATTTTCCAGCTTCTAGGACTACGACCATCAGGAAGGAAATATGTGGGATAAGGCAGCATACAAGAGAGACTCTGCACGAATATTGGGAGCGCTTCAACAAGCTATGTGCCACCTGTCCCCATCATCAGATCAGCGAACAGCTGCTGATCCAGTACTTTTACGAAGGACTATCAATGATGGACAGGAGCATGATTGATGCCGCCAGTGGAGGAGCGTTAATGGACAAAACACCAGTAGCAGCAAGGCATCTGATCTCGAACATGGCGAGCAACACTCAACAATTTGGGATCAGAAGGCCGAATCCATCTCGGCCAGTGAACGAAATCGGTGCAGCCTCTAACCAAAGGCTGGAGAACCAGCTAACCGAGTTGACATCCCTGGTGAGACAGCTGGTTGTTAGTCAACATCACCCAGCCATGGCAGCAAAAGTCTGTGGCATATGTACTTCAATGGAGCATCCAACTGATTTGTGCCCCACTCTCCAAGAGACCGAGTCTGGCCAAACCGAGAGTGTTGGAGCCGTAGGAGGATTCCAGTATGGGAAGCAACTATACCAGAACCGGCAGTTCGATAATCAACAATATGGGAAACAACCATTTCGGCCCAGCCCACAACAAGGACCATATGCAGCTCAAAGAGCCGAATCCATGCCGAATGCACCCTATGGAGTATCTGGTTACCAGTAGCCGAGTCCGCAATACCCAGCACCATCCTTCCCACCACAGCAGCAGAGAACTCCTACTCAAGGAAATTCTCCATCACTAGAAGATTTAATGAAGCAGCTGGCAACAAGCAATTTAGAATTCCAACAGTAAGTAAGTTCCAGCAACCTACAATTCCAACAGAATATGACCGCCACCATCCAGGATCTCAAGATGCAAATAGGACAGCTGGCAAATACTGTGAGTGAACTACAATCAGCCGGCTCAAGCAGCCTTCCCTCCCAACCTATTCCGAATCCGAGAGGGAATGCCAATGCAGTAATACTCAGAAGCGGCAAAGAATTATCTCCGCCTGCACAACATCACACTAAATCACAACTGAGCACACTGTGTCCTTGGGAAGAATGACCTAGGGTTAACTATACTATAGTTAGCTTTAGTTATTTGATTAGCGCGTTGAAACGACTAAATACGCATCACATCAATAATCCGGCTTGGTCTCGGTTGAGTGCAGACAAACGCTATAAAGATGGACTATCTCTGTCTCAGACTGAAAAGCAATAAACAGGGGGGGATTTGAACGTAAGCAAAGCGGAAAGTAAACTAAGGTTATGAATGCAGTAAACGTATACTGCTGTTATTGATTTCCTATTATTATTATTATGATATAACTGTGTTCATATTCAGTTTTGTCGATCCAAGTCCAGTCCAATTTCCACACTCCAGTTCTCAATCCATATCAGCCTTGGGAAGTCTTATGGCAATCGCCAAAGGTTCGTCCATTGCCATACCGAGGATTTATGCAATCGCTACCTCATCAGTTGGCAGGGATTAAGTTCAGAGCTGATTTTAAGTTCTCAATTAACAATCGCTAAATGATTACCTATTAAATTAGTTAAACCAGTTCCAATCAGCTTAGCTTAACATTGTTCACAATTCAACTGCAATCGCGGATTAAATCATGAATTAAAGGAGAGGAATAGAACGGAGATAAGAAATGTAGAATGAAATTGATTTAACAGAAATAGAGTACAAATACAGTGGTTCTAAATTCAGGTGGATCCATCTTCCACGACGATCGCCACGGTTGATGGTGGTGGTTCACCTCGGTTAGCCTGAGCGCTGAGGATCAGCTCCACCAGAGTGCATCAGTAATCTGATCGGTCCCCTCTGACAGACTTCGGCTTCCCAGTCTCAAACCTACACTTCTTCGATCGAGAGAAACGCCAAAGTAGAACCACGCATCACCGTGAAATGGAGAGAATGAGAGCGATAAAATGGATGAAATGAAAATGGAATCAGAGTGAATTCAAAGACCCTAAGAAGTGCACAACTCCTCCTATATATATACGAGCTGAGCAGCTAGATGACGCTGCAAAATATCCTAACAAAATTACAATGTGAATTTTCTTTTCTACCCCTGTGAAGATCTTCCAAAATGATGTGGCAGATTCTCCAAGAGTGACATGGTGGCTGAGCTGGTGCTGAGGTGGCCTTTGAGCTGGATAGCTGACTTTGACAAGCACAATTGGGCCGCTCATTATTGGGCTGCTGGGCTGCAAGGCATGGGCTACCGAGACGAATCTGGCTTGGCCGAGATGGAGTCAGTCTGGCCGGGATGACTTCGTCTCGGTTGAGACTCTTCTGTTGACCCTGGTGAACTCGTCTTGACCTGCAGAAGAAGGAGTGGTGCTTATTATTAGCTAAAACTTCTGAATTGACATAGATTTGTATTTTCTCTATACTTAAGCCCATAAAATGAATCTTAGCTAACAATCCATTCTTAAGGACAAAATAGTCTTGCTACCACCCTTCTTAGGTGTCTAAAAGATGTATAATTTGTGACTCATCACTCACCTTTAAACATCAAAGACTGAGCGCCCAACGGAAAGCTCAGTCCTCGTATCCTAGACCCTAGTGGACGCCTAAAGGAAAGTCCAGCCACACTAAGACCCATACCCCGCATGCACAACACTATTCACACTTCGAGAGAAGGACGCCCAAGGGAAGTTCGACTCTGTCACTCACCGCATGTATCCCTCCAGAACTACGTTGGCTTTGACTCCTCTCGACTCGGAGTTACATAGGAGTGAGGGGCCTACCCTCGTCAAGTTGATCATCCCACCAAAATCTATCCCTGTATCATCTGCCATTATAGTAAAGGTTATGTATTATGCAATTTATGAGGTAACTACTAGATGGTAGGCAGATGGGATGACACGTCACTCCCGTGCATAACCGGCTCCTTACCTAAATTCTCTGTTTCGAGATCACGCTTTATCCACCCTTGGTTTCCAATGTACCGGTAAACATTGGTGGTGACACCAATCTAACTTACTTCGGTTCAAGTCGATCCTCCTTGAGGATAGCTCAACCGTTGCCGACTCATCACATTGGATCCCTAGAGATTCTCGACATCTCCTTGGATCATGATCCCACGCTCATTTCGGCCCTCGCATCATCCACCCAACAAATGAACTAAATCCACCCGTTGGCGTGATTTAGGTCGTGTCAATTAGGACTTTTGTTTGGGTTGTAATGTGGCTGGGGTAAAGGTGGTATATAAGGAATGTAAGTGAGTTTTCAAAGAACCTAAAGGGAATAAAGGAGAAATGGGGAGTAAGTTTCATAAATACGGACAATTGACTCCAAGACCCTACAAGTCTTCCTATTTTAGATTGCCATTCGGCTCTATTTCAGCCTTCACAAATTTTCTTTTTCTCACTTTTTTGGATTTTCCTTTTCTTTGGACTTCTGTTTCTTCGGGTTTTACTTTTTGAAGCCTTTTACTTTTGTTGCCACATTTTATTCGTCCCGTATTTTTCTTTTCCACCCTTCTTTTTCTTTTATTTTCACCTCCAATCTTTTTCTTCCTTTCCGGAAAGCATGATCACTTTATTACGCTTGTTTTTTCCGTACCTTCTACTTGTAGGTTCCTTCAGTGCTCCCCCCCACACTTATTGTGGATCTTACTCCCAAAACAATTCTAATGCTCTTTTGACCCCCCCCCTCCCTAATGTTTAAGATGGATCATGGTTTTTTCCAGCTATTAGCTTATACTAAGCTATCAATCCAAAAGAAGGTTTACAGGCTCAACAAGGTTAACAAGGGATTCTTGTCGCAAGGTGGGCTTTATTTGGCTAGTGGTTTTATAAGAAAGAGGGCCTAGATCATTTTATCATTGCATGTAAGTAAAATAGTATAGAAAGAGTCAAGGCAAAGCCTAGAGTAATCTAACGACATAGATGCAAATTCACACAAGAAAAGAAGGAAATGGAAAGATGAAGCCATTTTTATGTACACGACTCAAAAACATCACTAGGTTAAATTTCTCTATCACTTCTGGTTTTAACTTGGAAAATTTTCAATCACTTATTTTCCTAAGGATGAAAAGGTTCTCTTTTCATGCATATTTAAAAAATTCTTTTACCTAGTACTATGTACTGCTTTTCCATGCTTTATGCTACCTAAGAAATTGATTTAAGTTTTCAAAAACTTTTCTTAACAATTAGACATAGAAAAATGCAAAATAAAACAACACACAACCGAGTCAGTACGAACCTGACAAACGACAGAGCAAAAAAAACTAAAATGACAGACCAAGATGGAGTTGGCACGGACTCGGTCCTAACATGGAACCGTTGTCGGTTCAGACTTAGTCAAAAATGCGCCTGGAGTAAGTAAATTCACATAGGAAAATAATACATACAAGACTTAAATTTTTTTTTTAGCAAAATAGAACTTTAGTCTCAATACTGCTTCCTCCTTTAATTGTGCATTATGCTCAATGCAATTGCACAGATGGGGAGTCGGGGATTTCTTTAGGTGTGTCTTCGGGAATGACTGGTTCTATCAACATGACAACTTTAACCTCACCATCAGTCGAACTCAGGTTCGGACCTTCATGGTAGGGCTTTCGTTGGTGCCCATTGACCTTGAAAATATTATTATTAGCTTCATCTCTTACTTTTACTAAGCCATGGGGAAATATGTTAGTCATAACAAACAGCTCGTCCCACCTAGAGCGGACCTTAAGATTCTACTATCATGAAAATATTTTACCTTTTCCTTGTAGATTTGGGAGTTCTCATAAGCCTCCATGTGTAGCTCCTCCAACCCTTGTAGCTGCAGTTTTTGCTCTCAGCTAGCTTGGTCATAGGCCATGTTGCACTTCTTAACAACCCAGTAAGTTCGTTGCTCTATCTCCATCGATAAGTGACAAGCCTTACCAAAGACAATCCGATAGGGAGACATCCCAATGGAGTCTGGTAAGCTGTTCTATGTGCCCATAGAGCATCCTCCTCCAATCGTTCTAACTCGGATTCACCATCTTCTATAGTAACTTCTTGATTTTCTTATTAAAGACTTCCGCTTGGCCATTGGTTTGAGGATGGTAAGTAGTAGAAATTCGGTGCACCACTCCATACTTCTCAAGGAGTATGGCCATGGTGCGATTGTAGAAGTGATTTCCTAGGTCATTGATCAGTGCCTTGATGAGTCATATTTTATACACCTTACAGGGACCTAAGATGAGTGTTTTAGAGATCAATTGATGCTTAAGAATTAAGTTTTAGCTAAGATTCATAGTATGGACCTAGAAATGGAGAAAGATAAATTTGTACTAATTTGCAGGTCTTAGCTAATAAAAGATTCATCCCTCTTTGCAAGATAATTCCAAATGATCTCAGCCCATCCAAGAGAGTCTCGACCTAGGAGAAGTCATCCCAACCAGACTGACTACTCCCTGGACCAGTTGACTCTACGGTCCAGTAGCCAATTAGGAGTAGCCCAATTGCGCCATCCACGTAGGCAACCCAGCTCAAGTGCCACTATAGCTCAAAAGCCAACTCAACTGCCACATCACTCTAGAGAAGCTTGCAGTGCAAGATACGTAAGGGTAGAATAGAAAATGTAATCTGTAATTCTATTAGGATTTATTAGCTAGCGTGTTTAGCAAGGTCCAACTCATGTATATATAGGAGGAGTTGGGCACGTTTAATTTAATGGTTATTGAATTCAGATATAATTTTCATACGTCACACACCATCTTCTCACTCACGCCCTCATCTTCATAGTGGTACACGATACGTCATTGATGTTTCTCTCGATTAAGGAGGTGCAGGTCAAGGACTGAGAGGTGGAAGATTATCAGAGGGGACCGCTTGGCTTGCCATCGCACTTTGGTCGACCTGATCCTTAGTGTCTTGGCTAATAGAGGTGAACCATCGCTATTCGACCATGGTGATCGTCGTGGAAGACGGACTCATTGAATTCACACCCTATGTTTGTACTTTGTTCTTAATAATATAAGTAGCTTCTGATTCCAATCTCTTGGTTACGATTCCTATATTATAATCTGCTTGTTGTGTCATGATTTCATATAGTAAGTGGATAAATGTTAGACCAAGCCAATCGAAATAGGTTTAACAACTTCAGTAAGTAATCGATTAGAGAACCTAAAATCAACTCTGAACTTAATCCCTGCCAACTGATGAGGTAGTGATTGTGTAAATCCTCGGTATGGCATTAAACGAATGTTTAGCGATCGTTATAAGAAAAATCAAGGTCGATATGGAGCGTAATCTTGAGTGAACAAATTTGGACCGACTTGATTATTGAGACTCGACATGAATACATTAGTAGCATTTGGGGTAGTCTAGCCTAGTTGCATTTATATTCTTACTTAGTTTAATTTTTGTCTTACTTTATTTATAACTAACCCCCCCTGTTTCCTGCGTTTTAGTCTGAAATTAAGTTAGTCTAACTCAGTTGTGTCTATCAACACTTAGTTGAGACTGTGTCGGATAAGGTTCTACCGAGTCCATGTTGAACCAGTCTTTGCTGAGAGCAACTTGGTGCCTAGTCGAGAGTGAGTTTGTATTCTACACATGAATTTTGTATTCTACACATGAATTCTGCATTACTTAGTTTTCATACAAAGTCATAATTGAGCGCACTGTGTCCTTGAGAGAATTCGACCTAGGGTTGACTATGCTATAGTTAGCTTTAGTTTATTTGATGTGCGTTGAGACGACTAAAAATGAGCTTGTCACGCCTTCGACACACCAAACCTTCAAAAGATGTTAGATTTTAAAATTCAACAACAGTTTTAGCGTCATTATCTCTAGTGGCCTTAGCCTCCACCCATCTTGAGACATACTCTACAACTAGCAAAATGTAAGAGTTTTCGTGGGAGAGTGGGAATGGTCACATAAAATCAATACCCCACACATAAAAAATTTCATACAATACAGTTGGCTACTAGGGCATTTCATTCCTCTAGCTTATAGCATTTCTGGCTTTCTGCATCACTCGCAAGTTGAGACAAAAGTATGTGCGTCAAGGAAAATCGTGGGCCAGTAGAACCCACAGTCTCGAACCTTTCGAGCTGTTCGACTGGATCCATAATGGCCTCCTTCAATCATTGAGTGACAAAAGTGGAGGACCAACTGGGTCTTGACTCCAAAATGCATTTGCGCAAGATTTGATCATTGCATAACCTCCATAGGTATGGGTCGTCCCATATATAGTACTTCGCATCACTTTCAAGTCTCGCCTTATACGCTTTAGATGCTCACATATACGTAGATGCGATGAGGTAGTTGCATATGTTTGCATACCATGGCGATGCATGAGTCATCTACAGTATCTGCTTGTCCGAGAATTTGTCTCGGATTGGCATCAGATCAGCTTCCCTCTCCAATCAACTCAGATGATCTACTACAATGTTCTCGACACCCTTTTTGTCTCTGATTTTCTTATCGAACTCTTAAAGAAGCAACATCCACCGGATCAATCTTGACTTTGCATCTAGCTTCTTGAATAGATATTTCAATGCTGCATGATCAAAGAAAACTATAATTCTAAAGCCAAGTAGATACGATCTAAACTTGTATAAGGAAAATACGATTGTCAACAACTCCTTTTCTATAGTCATATAGTTGACTTGGGTTGGATCCATTGTTTGAGATGCGTAAGAAATCACGTGCAGTTGCTTGCTGACTCGTTGTCCTAGGATGGCTTCTAGCGTAGCGTTAGACGCGTCGCACATTAACTCAAACGAAAGCTCCCAGTTTGGTGCTTGGAGGATAGGCATGAATGTGAGTCTTCTCTTGGAGGATAGGGCAATCTTGCCGAAGTCCTTGATGAATCGCTTGTAAAAACCTGCATGACCAAGAAAGGATCGAACCTCCCAAATAGAGGTGAGGTTAGATAGAGAAGAAATAACATCAATTTTTGCTTTATCTACCTCGATACCTCTCGCTGAAATGAAGTGGCCTAGAATGATTCCTCAGTAACCATAAAGTGACACTTTTCAAAATTCAATACTAAGTTACTATCTATGCACCTATGTAATACTCTAGAGAGGTTGTGATAGAAACCCAACCGACAAAAATAAAGATAATTTGCGTGATACTAGAGGTCCCATGACTAGGTCCAAAACCAAAATGTTGAAGCAATCCTTGTCGGGCTTGAGTTCAGGAATTAAGGAAAAATTAGAGTAAAGTGAGCAGAGGCTGCACCAAAATAGGTCACTTTGTTGTAAGTTGATAAAGAATGAAGCCCATCTTGAAGAACACAAATAAAGCCCAAAGTCATTGTCATGTAATTTGGGCTAAGTAGTTAGTTAGGATCCGTTTACATATATTTTCGCATAATAATTATGGTAGCTAGTTATAAGTCATATTTTATCCACTATACAAGGTCTTAAGATGGGTGTAATAGAACATGTTGTGACTAAGAAACTCATATTAGCTAAGATTTAGTTCATTATCCTAGAAATAGGAAAGATATAAATCTGTGTTAATATATGGATGTTAGCAAATGAAATATTCATTGTGCAGGTTGTAGCAGAAGTCTTGGTCCATCCAAACCTAAGTCTGAGCTTGACTCCAAGCCAACCAACATTGGCTCAGCGTAGCTGGCCGACTCTAAACCTTAGGAGTAGGATCTACTTCGGACCTTAGGTAGCTCCAACAATCTCTGACACATGACACACAAAGAAGGTTAGAGGAAGACCATGACAACTACAAGAGTTTATCAGTTGGAATCTTTTGGAAGCTGTGCGTTAGCATGAATTGTTATTCAGTTATGTAATCATTCGTTAGTTAGTTACGTAATCATTAGAAATTAGAAGCTTCTAGGAATTTCTCTGAAGTCTTTCGTTAGAAGCTTAGGAAATGTATAAAAGGAGAATGCAGGGTACAATTCAGGGGGTTGATACACATGCACATTCACTCTAAATCTCGCACTTTGTTCATCTTCTTCACTTTGCTCCATTGTTTCTTGGTGGTGCACGATTCCTTAGTATGACGTCCAATCGATTGAAGGGGTACATGTTCTAAGTCTGAGGTAGAGGCTATCAGAGGTGATCGACTAGTATAGCCGGCATAATTTGGTAGAAGGAACCCTTAGGGCTTGTACCCTTAGTCTCTAATTCTTACTCTCTAAAGTTAGCCAATCACCCAAATCCTTACTATTTCTACTGCCCTTAGTCTTAAAAGTTCTTACTTAAGAGCTCCTAAGGAAAAGTTGAGTGGTAAAAGGCAAAAATAGTGAGACATAAAAAAAAGGTCAAGTTGAGTTATATGCGAGTGACTACACATAATTCGAGTGGAAACACATGAGAGAGTGTTTGTGTGAGGATATCTTTTCTTTCTAGCTTTATTTTTTGTAGTATTTTAATCATGACTAGAGAAGAAGGCCAATGAGATGTTGATCTCAAATTAGTCATCAAGGCATTTCAAGAACAATTCAAAGCTCTAAATGCCAAGTTGGATGATTTACAACCTATACCCAGGTATAGGAGCCCTACTAGTTGAGACAATCATGAAGAAGATTCTTGTTTAGCATCCAAGTCGGTTTCCAATGTGTTTAACATGTTTAACAATCCTTTATATGAACATGAAGAAGAGGAGTATTCAGATGGACAACATAATGAAAATGAAAGGAGAAGAAAAGGTGAACCAAGACGTGACAATTACTCGGGTAATATTAAGATGACAATCCTTACATTCCAAGGAAAGAATGATTTTGAAGTATACTTGGAGTGGGAGAGAAAAGTTGAACATGTGTTTGATTGTCACAATTACTCGAAGGAAAAGAAGGTAAAATTAGTAGTTATTAAATTTATTGACTATGCTAGTTTGGTGGAATCAATTTGTGATTAACAAACGTAGAAATGCAGAAAGGCCCATTCGTACGTGGGAAGATATGAAGTTTGTCATGAGAAGAAGATTTGTATCAAACTATAACCATAGGGACTTGTGTAGAAAATTGCAATGTTTAATACAAGGTTCTATGAGTGTGCAAAATTACTATGAGGAGATGAAAATAGCCATGACTAGAGCCAATGTGAAAGAAGATCGTGAGGTAACTATGGCTAGATTCATTGGAGGCTTAAAGAAAGAGATAGTTGACATGGTAGAGTTGCAACATTATATGGAGATAGAGGATTTGTTGCACAATTCAAGTGGAGAGGCAATTGAAGTCTAAAAGCTCTTCCAAATTCGCTTCATCTTCTAGCTCTTCATGGAGATCAAATTGGAAGAACAATAAATTTGTTACAAACCCTAAAGAAGATGTGAAGGCCAAATATTCAAATACTCCTTCTAAAGGTAAAATTGACACTAATACATCCTATAGATCACGAGATATCAAGTGTTTTAGGTGTCAAGGAGTTGGATATATTGCTTCTCAATGTCCAAATATAAGAGAAATGATTATGTTGGATAATGGAGAAATAGAAAGTGAGAGCTCAAATGATGATGAAATGCCACAATTGAAGGACTGTAGTGACGTTGAAGTTGGTGAACCTGTAAATGGAGATATTCTTGTCACTAGGCGTGCTCTTAGCATACAACCTAAGGAAGATGGTGACATGGAGCAACGTGAACATAATTTTCATACTTGGTGCCACATAGATGACAAGGTATGTAGCATGACTAAACACACCAGGCCTTATAAGTTATAATGGCTTAGTAATATTGGAGAAGTAAAGGTAGACAAGCAAGTTTCAGTGCCTATTTCTATTGAGAATTACAAAGAGGAAGTACTATGTGATGTGGTCCTTATGGAGGCAGGGCATATACTTTTAGGCTGCCCATGGCAGCTCGACTGCAAGGTGATTCACTAAGGGTATACCAATTGTTTGTCTTTTATTTACAATGAGCTGAAAATTACTCTTACTCCGTTTTCTCCAAAACAAGTATGTGAAGACCAAATAATAATGAGGAAAGTAAGAGAGTGTGAGGAATCAAAAGAATAAAAGAATGAAAGAACAAAAGAAAAAAATGAATAAAAGAACGAGAAAAGCAAAAGAAAAGAAAGCTATTCAGAAAAGAAAAAGCAAATGAGTTTGTTTGTAAGAGAGAGAAAAGAAAATATGAGTGAAAATAAGCAGAAGAACGAAAAACATGAAATTGAGTGCAATGAAGAGAAAAGTAAGAAAATGAATGCATTTGCAAAGACAAAAGAGGTTGAGAGTGTGTTATTAGCAAAAGAGAAACTACTTGTACTCCTGTAAAAGGATGTTTATTTCATTAACGAATTTCATTCTTCTTTTCTTTGTGAAATTGAGTCTTTGTTACAAGAATTCTCTAATGTTTTCCACATGAAATGCCTCATGGATTACCTCCTTTAAGAGGTATTGAACATCAAATTGACCTTGTTCCTGGTTGTCCAATTCCAAATAGACTAGTCTATAGAACAATCCCTTCGAAATAAAGGAAATTCAAAAGCAAGTGAATGAGTTGCTACAAAAGGATTTTTGTGAGGAAAGCCTTAGTCCATGTTTTGTTCCTTTTTCTTGGGACCAAAGAAAGATGGAACATGGCACATGTGCATTGATAGCCAAGCCATCAATAAAATCACTATAAAGTATAGATATCCTATTTCTAGCTTAGATGATATGCTTGATGAATTGTTTGGTTCTTGTGTGTTTACTAAAATTGATTTGAAGAGTGGATACAACCAAATTCGTATGAAAGAAGGTGATGAATGGAAAACAAACTTCAAAACAACCTTCAAAACAAAATATGGGTTATAAGAGTGGTTAGTGATGTCATTTGGCTTAACTAATGCCCCTAGCACCTTCATGAGGTTAATGAATCATGTTTTGTGTTCCTTCATTGGGAAATTTGTAGTAGTCTATTTTGATGATATTTTGATATATAGCATGACTTTAGATGAACATGTTGAACATTTGTATGTTGTTCTTAATGTCTTGAGAAAATATAAATTGTATGAAAATCTCGAAAAATGTTCATTTTGCCTTGAATCTATTGTGTTTTTAGGTTTTGTCGTAAGCTCCAAAGGGATAAATGTGGATGAAGAAAAGGTAAAGGCAATTAGAGAATGACCTACAACTAAGAATGCAAATGAGGTAAGAAGCTTTCATGGTCTAGCAAGTTTTTATAGGAGGTTTGTGAAAAAAGTTTAGTTCTATTGCTACACCTTTAAATGAGCTTGTTAAAAAGGATGTTGTGTTCAAGTGGGATGATGTGCATGAGAAAGCTTTCAATTTGTTGAAAGATAAGTTGACCAAAGCACCTGTGCTTTGTTTGCCTAATTTTAATAAAGGTTTTGAAATTAAATGTGATGCTTCTCGTGTTGGAATAAAAGTTGTATTAATGCAGGAATCTAAACCAATTGCATATTTTAGTGAGAAGCTAAGTGGGGCTAAATTGAACTATTCTACCTATGACAAGGAGTTGTATGCTTTGGTAAGGACATTGCAAAGTTGGCAGCATTATGTGTGGCCAAGGGAGTTCATAATCCATTCTAACCATCAAAGTTTGAAGTTTCTAAAATCTTAAGGTAAGCTTCAAAGGAGACATGCCAAGTGGTTAGGGTTCATAGAGATGTTTCCTTATGTGATCAAGTACAAGAAAGGTAAGGAGAATATTATGGCTGATGCATTTTCTAGAAGAAAGTCGAAGGCAAAGTTTGTTAGAGAGTTGCATACCAAAGTTCGATCTAACATTGAGAAGAGGAATGAACAATATTCAAAGTAAGAAAATAAAGGGCGTGTTAAAGTCACCTTTGAACTTGGAGATTGCATTTGGGTTCATAGGCAAAAATAAAAGTTTCCTACTAAAAGAAAATACAAGTTGTAGCCAAGAGGAGATGGAACTTTTCAAGTGTTAGAAAGGATCAATGACAATGCCTACAAGCTAGATTTATCAACTGCATATGGTAATGTAAGTCCTACTTTAAATGTTGTTGATCTATCATTATTTGTTGTAGATGAGGAATTTGATTCGAGGATGAATCCTTTTGAAGAGGAAGGGAATAATAGAAACCCAACCAACAAAGATAAAGATAATTTGCGTGATATTGGAGGTCCCATGACTACATCCAAAACCAAAATGTTGAAGCAATTCTTGTCAGGCCTGAGTTTGGGAATTAAGGAAAACATAGAGCAAAGTGAGTCAAAGGCTGCACCAAAATGGGTCACTTTATTGCAAGTTGATGAAGAATGAAGCCCATATTGAAGAACACAAATAAAACCCAAAGTCATTGTCATGTAATTTGGGCTAAGTAGTTAGTTAGGATCCATTTACATATAATTTCGCATAATAATTATGGTAGTTAGTATAGTGAGGAGTTATAACGGTTGAGATCTTATATTGAGAATTATAGCGATTGAGATTTTTGATTGAGATTTTATAGTGGTTAAGATTTTATGCCAATTAAAATCTTAACTGCCTTTAACTTCCAAGCTACCTAGCTAAGCCTATAAATAAGCTCTTGTAATCAATCAAAAGGAGAATTTGGAATTTAATAAAATTTGTGTTTTCTCTTTGTGAGAACTTTTCCTTTGTTTTTGGGATAAAAAACCTTTTTTTATAGTGTTGGTTTTACCGATAGGTCACAATTAGGGTCACACTTTCTCTTTGGTTCTACCGGCAGGTCGCAGTTAGGGTCAAGTTCCCCTTCCACCTATTTTCAAACTTGTCTGATCCATTAAGATCATATCAGGTTGTCTAGGAAAGCTTCAAACGATCTCACATATACCGTGAAGTCATCCATGAAGACCTCCATGTAGTCCTCCAAGAGGTTCAATGATCATGCATCTCTAGAATGTATTCGGAGCATTGTAGAGCTCGAACGACATGCTTGTATACGTGAATATTTTGAATGAACTTGTAAAAGTAGTCTTGTGTTGATCAACAGGTGCTATATGAATTTGCATATAACCTGAAAAACAATGCAGAAAACAAAAATGGGACTTCCCTACTAACTTTTCCAACACTTGGTCGATAAATGACAATAGGAAGTGGTCCTTGCGGGTTGCTTGATTCAACTTTCTATAATCGATGCATACTCGCTAGTTGTTCTGAATCCTAGTCCGCACCATCTCATATTGTCGATTCCTCATAACCGTCATTCCAGACTTCTTAGGCACTACTTGAACCAGACTTATCCATTGGCTATCTGAGATGGGATAAATGATCCTGATTGCAAGTAGCTTGGTAACTGATAAGTCATATTTTATGCACCTCATAGGGCTTAAGATGGGTAGTTGTGGGTGAGATCATTTGGTAGTCAAGAATCACGTCTTAGCTAAGATTCAGATTATGAACCTAGAAATAGGAAAAATATAAATTTGTGCTAATTTAGGAATCTTAGATAATAAAAGATTGAATTCATTTTTCAGGCCAAGCAATAGACATCTCGGCCCATCAAGAAGAGTCTCAGTCAAGGAGAAGCCATCTCGGCTAGACCGGCCGACTGTATAGCACAGCAAAACCCAAAGAGCGAAGTGGCCCAATCAAACCGACCAGCTCAAGCATAGTGCCACGTCAGCCCTCCAACTCAACTGCCACGTCACTCTTGGAAGAACCTTGTAGCACAAAGATGATCATCGAAAGGGTAGAATAGGAAATCCCGATCTATAATTCTGTTAGGGAAGTTATTTAGGAATAAGAATGCATCATAAGGAATCCACTCTTTTATATATACGGTCCTCGTGCATGCCTTAGAGGGGTTTGAATTCAGAATATCATCCATATTCGCTCACTCCATCTTCCCACTTTTGCTCCCAATTTTACGGTGGTGCACTGCACTTCAATATGGTGTCTCTCTCGGTTGAGGAGGTACAGTTTAGGGGTCGGGAAGCCGAAGGTCCTCAAAGGTGACCGCTTAGTGTAGCCAACACACTATGGTGGACTAGATCCTCAACACCTTGACCATAGTTGGTGAACCATCATTGTTCTTCCATGGTGGTTGTTGTGGAAGACGGAATCCCCGAATTCATACCCTATATCACTACTGCTTTCACTGTGTCACAGTTGCATATTAGTAAGAGTAGACCAACAATAAACTAGACCGATTGGAATCAGTTTAACAACTTAATTAGATAATCAATAAGAGAACCTAAAATCAACCACGTGTATACTCCCTACCAATTGATGAGGTAGTGGTTGTATAAATCCTCGGTATGGTAATGGACAAATCTTCAGTGATCGTAGTAAGAACCTTAGGTTGATTTGGATTTGTAAACTTGAGGAAAGAGTTGAGAACTGGTTGCTTATTAATCTTAGTATGGTTGCAACAATAGTTAATTAGCATAGTTTTAGATTGCATTTACTTTCATACCTAGTTTATTTTTTGTCATTATTTCTCTGCAACTAAAACCCCCCCTTATTTCCTGCATTTCAATTTGAGATCGAGTCTAGCCCGACTCCGTCACGTCCGTTCAAGATCAAGTCTAGTGTGACTCTATTGTGTCCGAGTTTGTGCTTAGCCGAGACTGTGTCGGATCCGTCTCTATCAAGATCGGATTGGATCAGTCTTGCTGAGAGCAAGTCAACATTCTACGCTTAGTATTTTCTGCATTAAATCTGTTTTCCACACTAAGCCATAATAGAACACATTGTGTCCTTGAGAGGTTCGACCTAGGGTTACCTACGCTATAGTTATCTTTAGTTATTTGATGTGCGTAAGATGATTGTAAAACATGTTATCAAATTGGCATCGTTGTTGGGGACATAAGTTCCTTGGTGTCTTTGTGTGCCAAAACTAAGTTAAGCCAAATCCCGAGTCTGTGGAATGTTGTGTTTGTCATTGAGTCATAGACTCTGTTTTAAGTCTATTGACTATGTAATTTTTTAGTTTTAGTATGGAATAATATAGCATGCTAAAAATGTGTCAAATTTTTGTTATGTATGTGTTAAATTTCATTGCTTGAGTTTCACTGCTAAAAAACATCTCTGCTAAAAAAACATCTCTGCATCATTGAATTTAATTGCATTTGCATAATTGACTTCCATTCTTTGCATATTTGATTCTACAATTTTTACCATGCATGACTAAGAGTAGTTCTGACCCATTGCATGATTTAGATCCTGAGATAGAAATAACTTTACATAGGTTAAGGAAAGTTAGGAATACAGTAATAAGTAATAGTAATAGTTCTAATTTTGTTTCTAATTCTGATAATAGTAACTCTGTTACTAACAATTCTGATTCTTTTGAGTATAGTAGTGCTAACAATTTTGTAGAGCCAAAACACAATGATCGAACTCTGAAGAAGCTGGCCATGACAGATGTGGTGTACCAACCTTGGTGCATCCAATATCCACAACTAGAACTAGCTCAGACATATGAATTGAAATTCGATCTTATACATTTGTTGCCTAAATTTCATGGTCTTGTAGGAGAAGACCCCATAAGCACTTAATAAACAGAAGCATGATCGATACTACTAGTGGAGGAGCATCAATGGACAAGACGCCAACAACAATAAGGCACCTGATCTCCAATATGGCAAGTAATACAAAAACAATTCCAAATCCAAGGGGGAATGCAAGTGTAGTAACTCCGAGCATAGAAAATAAAAGTGTTGTTCAACCCCTAGGCATTCTCGAAGATGTACTAGTCCAAGTAAATGAGTTGATTTTCCCATCCTACTTCTATGTGCTGGATATGGAGAACGAGACATCACGAAAGGGATCCACCTTAATCTTGGGGCAACCGTTCCTAATGACTACAGAACAAAGATTGATGTGCATGTTAGAACGCTCTCAATGGAATTTAGTGACAACCTAGTGTAGTTCAATATTTTCAAAGCTATAAAGCACCCTACCGAGGACCATTCATTCTTCGGCATAAATCTGATTGATGAGCTAGTTAAAGAACACCTTCAACTAGATGCCAACTGAGATGATATTTCAATTTTTGTTGGATACACTAATATATTTGACTACTTAGGATCTATGATAGATGAGGCCGACGATGATGAATCATGGGAAGTACACAATCTTTCTGAATCCGAAGATGATATCACTGACCTTGTTTACTTGAGTTAGGAGGCCAAATTGCTTGATTTATTAGACCAAGTGTGCAAGTATGAAGACCTAGAGTGTTCATCCAAGTTGGCAAGACTGAAAAGCAGTTATTAGCTCAAATGGAAACAATGTTCACTACCGAGTATGAGTTAGCCAATAGAGGCTGAGACCAAAAGAAGGCCGAAGCTGACTCGGCTAAAAAGACAAGTGCCAAATCTGGCTTGATTATACATGCAAGAGCCAAAAGCAATTACGGCAATGAAGGCCAAAAGCAAGTGAAAGTCGAGTCTGTTTCATACGGCCACTTCTGGAACCTTGTTCCATCTAGATCTGACTCCAATATAAAGAAGAATGTCGAGTCCAAGTCCTACCAGACGAGAGCCTGATCATACCTGACCAATAGAAGTCATCCATAATAGTAGAAGGCCGAGATCATGTCGGCACACTTGGTACCAAATCCGAATCAAGTTAGTCAGTCGGATCCGAAACCAACTAATGATACCTCTTCATCTCCGCCACCACCTATAGAGCTCAAGTCATTGTAGAGTCATTTGAAGTTTGCCTACTTGAGCAATGATCAACAATTTCTTGTAATTATTGCTAATAATCTCTATCGGGAGTAAGAGGAGAAATTGCTACATGTCCACAGGTAACATAAGAAGGCAATTGGATGGAAACTATCTGACCTTCCAGGCATAAATCCCTCCATCTGTATGCATAAAATTTTAATGGAGGAAGAAGCGCGTCCCATAAGGAGACAACAAAGGAGGATGAATTCGACCATCCTAGACGTGGTCAAGAAAGAAGTGACAAAACTATTTGCCATCGGGAATATCTATCCCATCTAAGACAGCCAGTGGGTTAGTCTTATGCAAGTAGTACCTAAGAAGTTTGGGATAACCGTCATGAAGAACCAACATGATCAACTAGTACCTATGCAAACTCAGAACAGCTGACGAGTCTGTATCGACTATAGAAAATTAAACTCGGCGACTCATAAGGACCACTTTCCTTTACCTTTTGTTGATCAAGTCCTGGAAAAACTAGCAGGAAAATCCCATTACTGTCTTCTAGATGGATTCTTTAGATACATGCAAATCCACATCTGAGGACCAATACAAGATGACATTCACCTGCCTATTCGGCACCTTTGCATATACACGCATGCCATTTGGCCTGTGCAATGTGCCATGCACATTTTAATTGTATGACTAGCATCTTCTTGGACTTACTACAGGATTGCATGGAAGTATTTATGGACGACATCATAGTGTATGCTGATTCGTTTGATGCATGCTTGGAAAATCTATCCAAGGTGTTAACGAGATGCATTGACACAAATTTGGTGTTGAACTTTGAAAAGTGCCATTTCATGGTGATCGAGGGAATTGTGTTGGGACTCCTTGTATCCAACAAAGGCATTGAGGTTGACAAATCAAAGATTGATATCATCACCTCTCTTTCTAACCCCGCTTCTGTGCCGGAGGTTCACTCATTCTTAGGACATGAAGGGTTCTACAAAAGATTTATTAAGAATTTTAGCAAAATTGCCATGCCTTTGTCCAAACTACTATAGAAGGATGTGGATTTCAAATTTGACCAGCCTTGTGTTGAAGCATTCCAAGAGCTAAAGAATCAACTCACATTCGCCCTTATTCTCCAAGCATCCAACTGGGACTATCAATTCGAGCTTCTATATGACGCTTCCAATTCGGCATTGGGAGTCGTCTTAGGCCAAAGAGTTGGAGTCGACAAACAAGTGCTTGTGATTGCATATGCATCCTGAACAATGGACCCGACCTAGTTGAATTATACAACAACTAAAAAGAAGCTGTTAGAAATTGTGTTTGCCTTGGACAAATTTTGTTCTTATCTACTTGGCTCCAAAATCATTGTTTTCTCTGACCATGCTGCCGTGAGATTCCTGTTGAAGAAGTTGGATGCAAAGCCATGACTGATTCGGTGGATACTTTTCTCCAAGAATTCAACATACAGATCAGAGATAAGAAAGGTGTTGAGAATTCATTGGCAAACCACTTAAGCCAGATTGGGAGGGCGAGTGACCTGATGCCGATTCGAGAAGAATTCCATGACGAGTAACTACTACATATCAACACGGCCACACCATGGTTTATAGACATCTACAATTTTGTTGTCGCATCCCAGTTTCCACCAGAGGCATGTTGATTGTAAAAAGAGAGACTTAAAAGTGATGCCAAGTATTACATATGGGATGATCCATACCTTTGGAGATTCTGCAATGATCAAGTCATCCGCATGTGCATCCCGGACTCCGAGATCAAAATCGGTCCTCCAATTTTGTCATGCAGCATCCGAAGGCGGCCATTATGGATTCACTCAGATGGCCTAGAAAATGCTTGATTGCGGGTTCTATTGGCCCACCATTTTCAGATATGCTTATCAATTCGTCTCCACCTACACAAAATGCTAGAAAGTAGGAATGGCCATAAGTAAAAGGCACAAAATGCCCCAACAACCCATCTTGTTCTATGAAGTTTTTGATGTATGAGGTATTGATTTCATGGGGCCATTCCCAGTCTCCAATGGATACTCATACATTCTACTTGTTGTTGACTATGTATGGCGATGGTAGAGGCCAAAGCCACCAAGACCAATGATGCCAAAGTTGTAGTGGATTTTCTAAAATCCAATATCTTTTGCCAGTTTGGTATGTCTAAAGCTATCATAAGTGACCAAGGGACTCACTTTTGCAATAGAGCCATGTCCTCCTTACTCCACAAGTATGGGGTGGTGCATCGAGTTGCCACAACATACCACTCCCAAACAAACAACCAAGCTGAAGTATTCAATAGGGAAACAAGAAAACACTACAAAAGATGGCCAATCCCATCAAATAGAACATCGAGCATATTGGGCAGTCAAGCAATGCAATCTAGCCTACGACTAAGCTGGCATGCAAAGAAAGCTCTAGCTGCAAGAATTGGAGAAACTCTGCTTGGAAGCATACGTAAACTCTCGAATCGACAAGCAAATGGTCAAGCAATTTCATAACCAATAGATCCTAAGGAAGGAGTTCCAAGTTGGCCAGAAAGTGCTTGTATTAAATCTCATTTAAAGCTCATCGTAGGTAAACTCAGTTTTAGATGGGATGGACCATTTGTTATCACTAATGTTTTTCCCTATGGTGTAGTGGAATTGAAATATGAAAATACAAATAGCACCTTCTAGGTCAATGGGCATCAGATCAAACTATTCCATGGATGTCCAACGCCGATAGTGAGCGAGATGGAGAGCATCTTACTAATGGAACCGGCCTCGCTAGATGACATACCTTGAGCAAGCCTCAGGATCCCCTTTGTATTCATGCCATGCATTGAGGACAATGCATTATTCAAGTTTTGGGGGAGGGTGTAGTCATCCAAGGCTTGCTCAACTCTGCTTTTACAATAACTTGCTTTGATAAGACTCCATATCGGCTCCATTTTGCTGTTTTCGTTTTGTTTTTCTATCTTGAATTAAGTTTATGTTTCATTTGTGTATTAAATTCATTCTAGTTAAAGTTTCATTTTATTTTCAAATAAAGTTGTTTCAACCAAGTTTGTGCCAACTCTGGTTCCATTTCGACCGGATCTAGACCGACTGCGGTTTTGTTTCAATTTCTGTTTTCATTTTTTTATTTTAGTTTTGTTTTCCCTTAACTATTTCCTAATTTCTGATTGTCGAACAAAACACTTTGAAAAAGAATTTAATTGGATTTTTTCTAGATAGATGAAACAGTAAGAGGTAATGTATAACCCTAGAGGAAAGATTTTTCAAACTTGATAGGGAGTGGAATTTCTGCATCCTTAGGCAATGAGTGATTGAAAAGATGAAAAAGAGGAACCTTTAGTGATAGAGCAATCATCCGTGTGAGAATTTAGTGTCGGTTGCATGGGATGTTTGAGTGTATATACAAACCCAAACACTTGAGAGATTGAGAGAATATGCCCTTAGAGAAAGCTTGATCACTTTTTAGTTACTCTTTAATGTTTGTAGGTTGCTTATTTGCCTTGGATGTGGAGAAACTAACTTTCATAGATTGCTTGAATGTCTTGATTTCAGGATAAATGTGTGTCGACTCTATTTTGTCATAACTTAAGAGATTCATTTGAAAATTTATTTTCTCATTCAAGACCCTTGAATGATCAAATCGGATTTCTCCCAAGAGTGCAAAAGTGTAAGTGTGAGGGTCTGATAAGTCATATTTCATGCAGCTCACAAGGGCTTAAGATGGGTAGTTTTGAAATCATTTGGCATTCAAGAATCACATCTTAGCTAAGATTCAAATTATGAACCTAGAAATAGGGAAATTATAAATCTGTGCTAATTTGAGAATCTTATCTAATAAAAGATAGGATTCATTTTACAAGTCAAGCAATGGACATCTAGGCCAATCAAGAAGAGTCTCGGTCCAAGAGAAGCCGTCCGGGCCAGACTAGGTCCTTCCCAAACCAGCCGACTCTGTAGCCCAACAAAGCCCAAAGAGCGAAGTGGCCTAATAAAACTAGCCCAGCCTAAGCGTAGTGCCACTTCAGCCCTCCAACTCAACTGCTACGTCACTCCTTGAAGAAGCTTGCAGTGCATGGATGATCATCGGAAGGGTAGAATAGCCAATCCAGATATGTAATTTTGTTAGGGAAGTTAGTTAGGAATAAGCGCGTGTCACAAGGAATCCACTCTTGTATAGGGTCCTTGTGCATGCCTTAGAAGGGGTTGAATTCAGAATCTCATCCATACTCACTCACTCCATCTTCTCGCTCTCGCTTCCAATTTTACGGTGCTGCACGACGCTTCAGTATGGTGTTTCTCTCGATTGAGGAGGTACAATTTATGGATTGGGAAGCTAAAGGTCGTCAGAGGTGACCACTTGGCATAGCCAATGCACTCTGGTGGACTAGATCCTTAGCACCTTGACCATAGTTGGTGGTCCATCATCTTTCTCCCATGGCGGTTGTTATGGAAGACAGAATCCCTGAATTCGCACCTTGTATTAGTACCTTGTTTCAATAATTCGATTGGTTTGCATTTCATATCTTTTGATTTTGAATGCTGCTTTTAATTTGCTTTCATGTCACAGTTACACATTGGTAAGAGTAGATCAACGTTAGACTAGGTCGATTGGAACCAGTTTAATAACTTAAATAGGTTATCAATAAGAGAACCTAAAATCAACCACATGCATACTCCATGCCAACTAATGAGGTAGTGATTGTGTAAATCCTTCGTATGAAAATGGACAAATCTTCGATGGTTGTCATAAGAACCTTAAGTTGATTTGGATTCTCAAACTTAACGGAAGAGTTGAGAACTGGTTGCTTATTAATCTTAATATGGATGGAGTAGTAGTTAATTAGCATAGTTTAGATTGCATTTATTTTCATACCTAGTTTATTTTATGTCATTATTTCTTTGCAACCAAAATCCCGCCTATTTCCTGCACTTCAGTCCGAGATTGAGTCTAGCCCGACTCCGTCGCGTCTGTCCAAGATCGAGTCTAGTCCGACTTTGTTACGTCCGAGTCTGCACTTAGCCGAGATCGTGTCAGATTCGTCTCTACTGAGACCAGATCAAATCAGTATTTGCAAAGATCAAGTCGGCATTCTACACTTAGAGTTTTCTACATTAACTCTGTTTTCCACACTAAGTCATAATAGATCACATTGTGTCCTTAAGAGATTCGACCTAGGATTAGCTATGCTATAGTTAGCTTTAGTACTTATTTGAGGTGTGTAAGACGATTGAAAACCTGCTTATCAAATTGACGTCATTGCTAGGGACACAAGTTCTTTTGTGTCTTGGTGTGCCAAATCCAAGTTAAGCCGAATCTTGAATCTATGAAATGCTTTGTTTGTTTTTAAATTATAGGGTCTGTCTTTTGTCTGAGCCGTTTGGGTATACCGAATCTATTTTTTTTACTGCATCTTATTTTTTCTACATTTTGTTTTTCTGCAATTTGTTTTCCATTTTACTTGTTTCTGCATAACTAATGTTCTCCATGATGCATGACGAGAAGTAGTTTTAAGCCATTGAATGCTTTTGATCCTGAGATAGAGAGAACTTTGCATCGTTTAAGGAAAGTTAGGCATACTATAACACCTGATAGTAGTAGTTTTGATTCTATTTGGAATTCTGAGAATAGTACTTTTACTACTAACGAATCTAACTTTTTTGAGCACTAAGAGTCAGGATCAATGGAGAACAATGATAGAACTCTAAAGGAGTTGGCCACATCAGACATGGTGTATCAACCATGGTGCATTCAATGTCCACCATTGGAGCTAGCTCAAAGCTACGAATTAAAGTCCAGAATAATTTTTATTGCCTGAGTTTCATGGTCTTGCTAGTGAAGATCCTCACAAGCACTTAAAGGAGTTCCACGTGGTTTGTTCCACAATAAGACCGTAGGGGATACCGAAAGACCACATCAAGATGAAAGCATTCCCATTCTCCCTAGATGAATTTGCAAAAGATTGGCTATATCCGTAGCCAGTTCTCTTCAGTACCTAGGGGGATATGAAGCGCATGTTCCTAGAGAAATTCTTCCCAGCATTCAGAACAGCGACGATAAGGAAGGAGATTTATGGGATCAAGGAACACTCTGACGAGACACTGCATGAATATTGGGAGAGGTTCAACAAGCTCTGTGCCACATGTCCACATCACCAGATCAGCGAGCAGTTGCTTATTCAATATTTCTGCAAAGGTTTGATGATAATGGACCGAAGTATGATTGACACTACAAGTGAAGGAGCATTGATGGACAAGACACGAGTAGTAGTACGACATTTGATCTCGAACATGGCCAGCAACATGCAGCAGTTCAAAACCAGAGGAACCATAGCACCCAGAATGGTGAATGAAATTGGTATGATTGACAATCCGAGATTGGAGAATCAGTTGACCGAGCTGACATCATTGGTGAGACAACTTGTCATTGGCCAACACCAACCCATTACAATAGTAAAAGCATGTGGCACCAACCCATTACAATAGTAAAAGCATGTGGTATATGTACTTCAGTGGAGAACCCTACTGACATGTGCCCCACACTGCAAGAAACTAAGTCCAACTATCCCAAAAGTGTTCGATCAATAGGTGGCCACCAATACGGGAAGTAGTCGTATGCAAACTGGCTGTTTGAGGGCCAACAATTCGAATGGCCACCATATCGGACGAATCCAAATCAAGGGTCATATGCAGCTCAAGCATTTAGTTCAAACTAGAGCATGCTTTAAAGCCAAGGCGGCTATCAACAACCGAATCCAAGATACCAGGTGCCATCGTTCCAACAACAACAGCAACAAAAAATGCCACCACTAGGTGACTCACCATCTTTGGATGATTTGGTGAAGTAGTTAGCAGCAAGAAACCTGGAGTTCTAGTAGACCATGAGCTCCAATAACCTGTAGTTCTAGCAAAATATGAGTGTCATTGTTCAAAATCTCAAGACGCAAGTGGGCCAGCTAGCCAACTCTATAAGTCAGTTACAGTCGGTCGGGTCTGGGAACCTCCCCTCGTAAACAATTCCGAATCCAAGAAGGAATGTGAGCATCGTATCATTGAGAAGTGGTAGGGAATTACAAGCAACACCATAGTAGAAATCAAGATCCGCCGGCACTGAGTCAAAGCCGGATGCCGACTCACAAGCACCACAACAGGCTAGACCGGTCTAATGCAATTTCCAAGCTGGACACCCTCAACAAGGAAGCCCGAATCTGATGAAGAGTTGCTAAAGATGTTTCGGAAGCTGGAGATCAATATCCCACACCTAGATGCCATAAAGTAGATCCCCAAGTACGCAAAATTCCTTAAGGAGTTGTGTATGCACAAGAGGAAGAAGATGAAAGGAGGAGTGGAACTAGGAGGGATAGTGATGACACTAACCAAAAATGATGACCTCATTATCGGCACAAGACAAGTCTTGCTAAAGAAATGTCAAGATCCCGAAATCTTTTCAGTCTCATGCACCATTGGTGATTGTACCTTTGCCGATGCTATACTGGACTTAGGAGCTTTAATAAATGTCATACCGATATCAATCTACAAGTCTTTGAATTGTAGAGACCTAGAACCCACCAGGATGACCATACGGTTAGCAAACAGAAGCGTTGTCTAGCCCCTAGGTGTTCTTGAAGATGTCTTGGTCCAAGTTGATGAACTAATTTTCCCAACCGACTTCTATGTGCTAGATATGGAGGACGAGACACCAGGAAAAGGGTCTACCTTGATCCTAAGCCAACCATTTCTGATGACTGCCAAGAACAAGATTGATGTGCATACCGAGAGACTCTCAATGGAGTTTGGTGACATTCTCGTGTAGTTCAACATTTTTGAAGCTATGAAGCACCCTATGGAGGACACCTCACTCTTTGGCATTGACTTGATCAACAAACTCGACGAAGAACACATGCAAGCGGACATTGGCAGTACCGAATTCTTCCAAGTTGTTGGAAACACTAATATACTTGACTGCTTAGGATCTGTGTTTGAGGAACATGACTATGATGAACCTTGGGAAGTGCATGACGCAAAAGTTACTACTGCCCTTGCACACTTGGATCACAACTTTAAAAGTATCGATTAATTTGACCAAGTTTGTAACAATGAGAAATCAGAGCATTCAAAACATTCAGAAGTCCAAGTTGTCGGGGCCACAAAACAATAATCAACACAAATAGCAAACACTTTTGCTAAGGATGAGCTAGTCAACATAGGCTGAGAGTGGACGAAGACCAAAAGCACGTCGGCCACAAGAGTCGATACCAATGTGGCCAAAGAAGACTAGAAGCAGGCCGGGATCAAAGCTGAAACAGAATCGGCCAATCAGCATGAGAAGCAATCAGAAGCCGGGATCATGCCAGCAACCCAAGTACCAGACTCCAACCAAGTGGGCCAAACAGTTTTCGGACCAACATGTGATATCTCTCCACTAAAACCACGTATTAAGTTAAAGCCATTATCGAACCATCTAAAGTACGCCTACCTAGGCGATGAACAACAATTCCTGGTCATAATCTCTAACAACCTTCACCGAGAATAAGAGGAGAAATTGTTGTAGGTCCTTAGACAACACAACAAGGCTATATGGTGGAAATTATCTGACCTCCCAGGAATAAATCCCTCCATCTGCATGCATAGAATCTTGATGGAGGAAGAAGCACACCCTATAAGGCAACAGCAAAGGAGACTAAACCCAACCATCCTAGATGTAGTAAAGAAAGAAGTGACTAAGCTACTCCTTGCTGGAATCATTTATCCAATTTAAGATAACAATTGGGTTAGTCTAGTGCAGGTAGTACCCAAGAACTCTAGGATGACTGTGATGAATGATAAGCTCATTTTTAGTCGTCTCAACATGTATCAAATAAACTAAAGCTAACTATATTATAGTTAACCCTAGGTCTAATTCTCTCGAGGACACACTATGCTCTACTATGACTTTATGTGAAAACTAAGTATTGCAAAACTCAAGTGTAGAATGCAGACTCACTCTTAGCTAGGTGCCGAGTTGCTCTCGGTAGAGACTGGTCCGATATGGTCTCGGTTGAGCCTTATCTGACACGGTCTCGACTAAGTGTTGACAGGTGCAATAGAGTCGAACCAACTCTATTTCAGACTAAAATGCAGGAAACAAGGGGGTTGATTGTAGATCAAGTAAAACAACAATTAACTAAGAATGTAAATGCAACTAAACTAGCTATTCCTACTACTACTATGTTCATGCCTAGTCTCAATAGTCAAGTTGGTTCTAGTTCATTTACTCAAGTCCACGTTCCATATCAACCTTAGGTTTTCTTATGATGATCGCCAAACATTCGTCCATTGCCATACTAAGGATTTACACAATTGCTACCTCATCAGTTGGCAGGGATTAAGTCTAGAGTTGATTTTAGGTTCTCTATTAGGTTTTCTAATTGATTACCTACTGAAGTTGTTAAACCGGTTCCAATCGACCTAGTTCAACATTTGTCCAAACTACTATATGCAATCGCGACACAGCAAGCGGATTAAAGTACAGGAATCGCAACAAGAGATTGGAATCAGAAACTACTCAAGTTATTAAGAACAAAGTACAAACATAGGGTGTGAATTCAGTGGATCCGTCTTCCACGATGATCGTCATGGACGACGGTGATGGTTCACCTCTATTAGTCAAGGCGCTGAGGATCAGGTCCACCAGAGTGCGATGGTAAGCCAAGAGGTCCACTCTAACAACCTTCGGCCTCTCAGTCCTTGACTTACGCTTCCTCAATCGAAAGAAACACCAATGAAGGCACCGTGCACCACCATGAGAATGGAAACGTGAGCGAGAAGATGGAGTATAAGGGATGTGATTATAATTTTGATTTCAACCCATTAAACGCGCCCAGCTCTTCCTATATATACTTGAGCTGGACCTTGCCACACATGCTATCCTAACAGAATTACAAATTGAACTCCCTAATCTACCCCTGCGTAACAAAATTACAATAATGAATAATGATTAACTTAAGGATAAATGTGAACGGTAACCTAGTCTATGAGAGATGAGGACGAGTCTGAGGGACATTTACCTAATGAGTAACTTAGCTTGTAAGGGAGTAAAATGATACTCACTAATTTGTGATGGGTTGAGATATGAGGTGCCTAGCCTATAAGAGGCAAGAATGGTCCTCATCAACCTAATGTGGAAAAGAAAAACAACGATTTAATTGAATTGTATTCATGCATCATGTAATAAGATAGGAGTGTGTAAGGAATATAGGTATAATCCTAAGTGGTAAGGTCACTAGACCTCCTGGGGCTATTTGGGTATGAAAGAATTCCATTGGTCGGGGTTATTCAGTACGGAAGAACTTTAGTCGTCATGATTAAACCCACATGTTGCATTTAATAATGCAAGTCGAGTAGTACTTGATGTGCTACCAAAGGGATATTCTTCTAGCATGGTATGACTAACTATAGAGGTGGAGATTAACAGGGTTTCCCCTAGTCTACTTCCTTGATTAGAGTTGGTACAACATGACATACATAGTAATACTAAGAGTGTATTGCCAACATTTCATGTACATACTTGTAGGTTATTATCTGCTAATTGTGATTGCTTATTATCTACAAATTGTGTGTATGTTATGCTTATTTTCTATATATTTTATAATGCAGTGTGTCCTATTTACCATGTGCTCATACCATGAGCTTGGGTAAGGTACATTTCTCACTCCATTTTTTCATGTGTTGTCTTTGATTGAGCTGAATGCCATATTGCAGGTGACGTTGAGCGGGAGCATGAAGGTTGAGTTAAGGCTCCTCAATTACTACTTTTCTCTTTTCTTTTCTTTTCATTTTTGTTTTTAGGTTACGCTATGATATGACATGTGGTAACGAAGCACTCTTTTTTGTAATTACCTTATGGTTTGTAGTCGATTTATGTTTTATGGCATTAGAATTGGCCTTTAGAGTGTCATTACATATGCATGTTTGTTTTCAATTACTATAATGATCAGATTTTGTGAATCCTTTACCAATTGATATATGTTTTCAAATTTGAACTCATTCTAAGTTTATTTTATTAGTATTGATTAGTATCAAGGGTAAAGGGTGTCACAAAGAGCATGGGTCAAAAAGAAGTTCTTTAGACACACATTTGTATATATTAAATAACATTGAAGAAGTTCTACCTTACTTATCTACTTATCAAGACATTTTGAAGAAGAAAAACCCTCAAATAAATGAAAAATGGATCAATAACGAGAACAACAAAAGTTTCTTAAATTGGTTTAAAGGCCAAAATTTGAACGAGGATACCGTTTCTGAAACAAAATAATTTGCAAACACATCGGCTTAACTTTGATGTCATATGTTAGAGTGGATATAATATCAATTAGTTTTCATTCTATATAAAGAAACAAGATAATAAAAGTACTATGCAAAACAATGGTGTTATGGTTATGGTTGAATCAATGCACTTATCTACTAAGAAGGATAAAAACCCAATAATGGCATCCATATGTTACTTTGGTGTAATTGAAGAAATTTGAGATGTTTACTATACTAAATTTATAGTGTTTGTCTTTAAATGTAAGTGAGTTGATAGCAACACAAGTGTACAAATTGATGAATTACCTTGGTCGACCTAGACAAGGTTGGTTATAAGGGAGAGCCTTACACACGGCATCTCACACAAAACAATTGATTTATGTCAATGATCCATTGAAAAATGATCGGCAATTGTTCTTCGATGAAGAAGCATGCATGGAAGTGACAAAAATCAAGACACAAGTCTTGATCTTAATGACAATCCTTTCTCAACACACATTACCACTTTCAATGACGGAAATGAAGTAGATGATGTACATGCCACTTGCTATGATCGCATAGAAGGTCTTCAGAAAAATATTGTTATTCACTCAAGTTATATGATTAGTTATTTAAAATTTATTATTTTATAATATTTTTTTTTTAGTTATTTGTTTGTTTTGTAAATATGAATGTGACATCATTTACCCCCGATACTAATCAATATTGATAAGATAAATGTAGAATGAATTTAAACTTCAAAAATACATCGTTTAGCAAAGGATTCACAAAATCCAGTTATATATTGTAATTGAAAACAAACATGCATTCCTACTAGCACTCCAAAAGCCAATTTCTAATGTCATAAGACATAAACCAAACTATGTAGTTGTAAAGTAATTACAAAAAGCATCTCGATGCCATATTTCCTATAAGATTGTAAAGCCAAAAATAAAGAAAAAACAATAAATGAAGAGCTAGCCCTAGCTCAATCCTAATGCTTTTGCTCAACGTCACCTACAAAATGGTGTTCAACCTAGACACAGACAACACACAACAGAAGGGAGTGAGAAATCTACGTTACTTAAGCTCGTGATATGAGCACAACGTAAGTAGAACACATACATACAATTAACAAAAAATAAACAAACAAGTATGCATATGAATGATGACAATGTACTCCTAGTACTATTTCATATGTCATGTAGTACCCAACTACAATCTAAGAAGTGAGCTAGGGGCATGCAACTTAATTTCTCTATTTGTCGTCCTACACTAACATAATGTCACTCTAGTAGCACATTAGGTACTACTTGGCTTGCATCATTTGATATGGCTCGTAGGATCAATCATGGTCATTGGGATCTCCATAAGGAGTAGCCCCAAATAGGTATAATGACCTTACCCAACTACAATCTAAGAAGTGAGCTAGGGGCATGCAACTTAACTTCTCTATTTGTTGTCCTACCCTAACATGATGTCACTCTAGTAGCACATTAGGTACTACTTGGCTTGCATCATTTGATATGGCTCGTAGGATCAATCATGGTCATTGGGATCTCCATAAGGAGTAGCCCAAAGAGGTATAATGACCTTACCACTCAGGTTCGCATCTACTTCCTTACACACCTGTTTCATTAAATTCTACATGAATATGGTTCAATTTATTTCACTTTTCAACATTGGGCTGACAGGGACCATTCTTGCCTTTCACAAGATAGGCACCTCATCTTTTAACTCATCATAAATTAGTGAATATCATTCTTGTGTCTCACAATCTAAGTCACTTACTAGATAAATGTCCTTCAAGTCCATTCTTGTCTGTCATAGACTTGGTCACCCTTCAAGCACATATATTCTTATTACTCATTTTTACGTACCATCATTCTCGACTATGCAATTTAATAATATAATTACACACTTGCATATTCCAATAATTTAAGCATTAAATTCCAGTACACAAAACTCATACAAGTATAGATAGGATAGCACGGGTATGCCCAATCAATATCACTCTGCACGAGTGTGCACAAATTATGCAGGGCGTGCACAACTTGCACAACCTATTCTTCGTGAGTACAATCGTACTCAATAGCCTTTTATCAAATTTGCTAGATTTTTGCCCATAATTTTGAATTTAAAAAGGGGAACATATGACTCCCTACGTTTTGCACACATTCAATCAATTATACAATTGGTTTCACAAATAATAATGAAACAAACAGCCTAATCTAGGGACGTCAAGCCCCTCTTCAGAGAACACAAAGGACATATAGTTTGCAACTACATGATTATCAGTAATCTTAATATTCAGGAAGGGTTCTAATCCAAGGAGTTCAATCTCCCCTTCAAATAACCCAAAGCATACACTTTTTGAGGTCCTAGGGATTACCCCCCTTTACCTACAGTCATAACCATATCCCTGAGCAAGATTTCTCACTACTCCTTACTTGGAGAAGCATAGACATAGAGAACATGTTCCTTAGGGTCGTTCTTCACGTTCCTTGGTGATTTCCTCTAGACTTTCTCCACACCTCTTAAGAAAGCTCCAAGAGATGACAAAATTTAAACTATCTGGGTTCAGTGCTTCTTAGAGGCTTTCTTGGCTTCATTTTTGCTAAGTATCCAACTTCTTGTAAAAGTGAAGAAGGTGCATGAGCTCGTATTGCCTGATGTGGGGACTTGAGTTATCTCAGTCCTTATATAGGAAAAGGAGGTAAGACATGAGTTTATGTTATCCAATGTGAGACTTAAGCTTTTATCATATTTAAATAGTCTACTTTTCTTAATTTAATTAATTAAAACCTAATTTAAAATCCAATCTATATTTCTTCGAAAATATTATTTATTTAATTATAAAATAATTAAAACACTTATTAATAATAATTAATACCATACAACATTTACAATCAATAATAAAATATAATAAAAACTAGGATGTTACAAGGGAGATAAGAGATCCTTTAAAGGGCACATTTGGTGTTTTTGAATCTACCTAAGAAAAGGGTAGACGGGCCATATGGTTGAGAGATATAACTCTACCATATTGGACATGCATTAAGTCATAGAGTTTAATAATCTTAATAATTATTTAGGGGAAGTAGGCACGCACTTAAAGTCCTTTGTTGCGACCCATGCAAGAAACCATGTCAAAATTATGTACACGGATTAAGATCATGTACCTAAATTTGTCAAGAATTTGGAAAACTGTTATGGTATGTCACTTTTACCTTGTATACGCTTGTATATAAGTATTATAATATTTATTTTATATCTTAGGTGATTTACTAACTCTTTGATTACTTTTTGGATAATGTAGCTCACCTTTGATATTCCTAAAACAAACTAGAATAAGAGAAGATGGATTTCCTATGCCAGTGAGATTTGGAGAGGATTTAAGACTCAACTCAATTTCAACTACATACATGGAAAGTATAAGAATAAGTCTCCATCGTTGACTTATAGTGTCATTTCAGAGGCTGATTAGCAAGAGTTTGTTTAACAGTGCCTCGACCTTGCCTTCAAGGTTAGTTTACATTTCTTACATTTCTTTCATTCCTCTCATTTACCCATATAATTATATGCATTTGTTGATGTTAGTATTTTGTTCATTATAATAGGAGAGCACACAAGGAACCTTTGTTCCCCATGGCCATGACGATATCCTCACCACTTCTATTTGGCGACCAAAGCATCCTGGTCGTGTTCGAACCATTGGATGAGGTGTAGGGCTTCCCTAGTATTTTTTATCACCTTAACACCATGCACCCTCCTTTACCGGTATCTTTAAGGAACAATTGGCATAAATGACCCAGCAAATTCGTGACCAGATTTGTTAAGAGATTGCACTAGAGTTCAAACAACAAATGACCTAAAAATTGAGAGATGAGATGCAACAACAATTGAGGGGTGAGCTAGCATCCATTGCCCTTTCTCAACCACATACAATGATGCAACCTATTGGTTAGGAGCCTTGATGCCCAAGCACAAAGGGTAGCTATGTTGCTACTGACTCATTAGGGGAGGACACTCACATTGATATCCTAGATCAATGTGACTTGTACAAAGATGAGAAGATCCTTGTTTAGTGGCCACTAGAAAAGTGTATAAGTTAGGGTTAACCATGCACCATCAAACATTACATGAAGATCACGTGAGGGTGGTTGAGGTGTAGATGCTCAAGTCCCTATGCCTATCAATGAAGTTTAGATGGTGAGGTAAACCCTAAATACTTCAATCACATGGCCCAAGATTCTTGTGAAGATTATTTCTATCACAGTATTTATAATAAACAATCTTATTATATTTACAATTCAAATTTATTTTGGTTTCTAACATGGTTCATTTTGTTGTTTAGGATTGTTCTCGTATGAGAATACAAGTAGTGTAGTGTGTTCTACTCTTTGATTGTATCCTACCATAGGCACGTCCCTTGGTCCCTATTTGTACATGAATGACCCTCTACTATTCTTCCTGACAGACACCTAACCGTCCCAACTACCTTCTAACTGACTTTGGGAGCTGCGTGTTTGGGCCAGGAAGGGGGCTAGTCTAAGTGGACTGACTTCCTTGGGTCAAGCTACTATGTTGGGTTGGGGCGTATCTGTCATTAGGCCTACACACTTGTCGGAGCCTGGTCATTGTGGCCGACCGGTACAAGGACTTTGATGGATTAAAGAAAAAACTTGAACCTAAAACATGTAAGTTAAAGTTGATCTCATTCAACGTTTATGAAAGGTGGCTAGTAAGGTTGGTGGAAACCTTGTACAACTAGAGTTGGATGCCAAAATAACAAGTAGAAACTTTACTATCTTGTTATACCTACGCCAAAAGAGTATTATGGAAATATATACTGGTGACGAGATGCTCCGTATATTTGGTATACAGTTATGGTTTAAGTATTTTGAACTTATTACTCAATTTTAGGTTAGTTAAGTATTATTAGACTTACAACTAATATTGATTTTAATATGTTAGGTATCTTTGTCAACTCTATTTGTCAACTCTATTTGTCAAGGGGGAGCGAACACCTATATGGATTTATTGACCCTCTCCCCCTTCAGACTATAGGTAATAAAGCAAGTGAGATTAAAAAATACTTGCAATAGAGGCTGAATGACCGAAAGAAAAGGTGCTACCTAGCACGTTACTACTGTCTATAAGTATAACTTTATATTTTGCATTAGAATTTTAATCATTGATTATAATTTATGTGTCATCATGTCACTAATTATTTCTCGATACAGGTCCTATTGTCAATTGCTTGTTCTTTGCCCACAAGATAATATTATTGTCTTTTTTGTTCATTTGGACATAACATAGACAAACAAATACACAAAATATTGGACAAGTAAGTATTTACTTGTGGTACATATAACTTTCTATTATAACTTATAACTTTTTGGAACAAGACTCATTGATTATTGATTGATAGTAGTACTTTTCAAGTATACATTAAAATGCTAGGTAAGCCCTGATTAGCCCTATAGTGAGTAGTTTAAAATGCATAGTTCAACTATAGTTTATAATACATAATAACTTCAAAATTTACATTGGTTATTTAAATTCTTCTTATTTTTAGACTCAAAGACAACGTAAGAGTTATGAATATGTGTATTATGGGATGAAACATTTGCTTAGCATTGCCTTTACAACTATTACTGATTCATGAATGTTTTCTTATTTATTTTATGACCTATTGTTTTAATTCTTCTTATTTGAAATTCTAGATATTGAATGATAATGTTGCACCATTCCTTGATGAAGAAATTAATGACATAAGGCAACGTTGGACAAAGTTCTTCTTATGCATTAGTAACTCTTCTAAATAGTTTAGATAGAATAATTAATATAGTTTAGAACATTTATTATTACAATTATACTTTAGAAAATTTAGTTTGTTTAGTGCAATTTTGAGTTTAGAGAATATTGATAGCTTAGAAAATTTTGACTTTCGAGAACATTCATAGTTTAGAAAATTTTGACTTTTGAGAACATTCATGGTGTATATTTGTTATAGATTCTTATTTTCAATATAGACTATTTTCTGTTAGATTATTTTTTGCATGGGAATTCTATTGTTTAAGGATAATTTTATAAGAATGAATATAACAGAAAAAACAAAATAAATTTAATTTTTTTCACTTTTTACATTAGTTATGAAAAGTTCACTTTCTACATCGATTGTGCTTTAAATTGATGTAAAAAGTCACTTTTTACATTAATTAAGAATAACTTTTACATTGGTTATGCAATCGATGTAAAATATTAGACTTTTTTCATCATTTTATTCTACACCAATTTCATAATCGATGTAAAATGTCGATTTTAACTAAAAGGCCTTTTCTGCATCAGTGAGTGTTTTGATCAAAATTTCTATAAAGATGGAAATAAGCAAAATGTGTTTTTGTATATCAGTCTTTTGAAACATGTTTAAGAAAAAAAAAAAATTTTATTGCACATTTTCTCCGTCCTCAAAAGATAACAAGATTTTGTAGCAACGATGTCAAAAGGACTATCTTTAGCATTTTCAAAAATACCTCTCTCTATGAGTAACAATGAATTATTTTCTCAAGTCTATATATTTTCCTCAAGAAAAAGGATTTGTAGAGAACGAACATATATGAAAATTAATTTGAAACATTTGAAAATTTTGAAAAATTTTTATATTGTCATTAAATAATATATTATTATATATACCAATAATAAAATTAAATTATTATATTATAACATTCTAATTTTTGTAATAATTACTTTAAAAATTATATTTAGCATGATTTTTAATAAATTAACTGTTAATAAAAATTAAACTCTATTTTATTTCTTATTTTCACACGTTTCTCCGAAAAAGATTTAATTGTGAATCCCACTTGACTTTTTTACCAAATTTATATCTTCAAGTTAACAGGAAATATATTTTTATTTCAACAGCAGGTTTCTTCCAATTTTTTAACGTCAAGTGACCAGAAAAACCGTGCAGATATTAGAGAATGTGTAATTGACCCTTTTCAACCCCAAACAAGCTAAAATATCTTATAGATATTAGAAAATGTATAATTGACCCCTACATCTTGTTTGAAAAGAGAGCTGAACCAGAAAATTTGATAAAATGAGAACAAGAGTATTAGACAGGAAAATGGATTGATATAGTTGCTTGGCCTACCTATGATTTTGACAAATAAAATTTCTTGAAAAATAGGGTCATGTGTTCCTCCATAAGGTAATTGGTCAATGGTCATTCGTAACTAGTTTAGCACTTTCATCCGTACTACGGGTGCTCATAGCCATTTCAAACTGTTACTATAATAATTTAAAACTTGACTTATTCCACATGTACGTAGGTCGTTCATAAATATCTGTTGATTATCTATGCACAAGTCAAGATTGGATTATATTCTTTCGTAATATTATAATTTGATTGATAAAAAAAGTTAATATATTATTATTTAAATGATAACGTGAAGAAAATAAGTTTTTTTACGATAAATAAAATTTTAGAAATTATGATTAATTTAAATATAAAAGCATCTAACATAAATAATTTCATACTTTTTTAATTTCCTATAAAACCAATTTTTATAGACAATTCAAATGAAATAAATAATCTCAAAATTAGCTACTTTTCATCTAATATACATGTTCTTGTCTACGAGTACAGGTAGTATGGTGTGTTCTGATCTCTAATTGTAATCCCTCATAAATGCACCCCTTAGTTCTCATTTATACATGAATGACCCTCTATTATTCTCCCTAACAGACTCCTAACTGTCCCAACTACCTTCTATCTGACTTTGGGAGCTAAGCGTTTGGGCTAGGAAGAGGCTGGTCCGAGTGGACTAGCTTTCTTGGACCAAGGTACTCTATTGGGTTGGGGCGTATCTATGATTGGGCCCAAGTCTGGAGGGTGTCGGTTGTTATGCGACTCTACACATATGTCGGAGCCCGATCCTCATGACTGATCGGTACACAGCCCCTCAAGCTTTTTGCCGTAGGGAATAATCTTTAATTCTCCTTCCTGGTCTGAGAAGACTGGGCATGGTTCCCAATCCTGACTAGCGGGTCGGTTGATTGGGTCTTGGTCCCTCTTTTAGTCGTACCTTGCTATAAGTCGTTTTAGTGCGCGGTTTGCTTAGACTTGGTTGACCAAGATTGATTCTTGGCAAGAGTGGACTCTGACTATCTGGTGGACCGACTGGTGCACAGCCCCTCATGCGCTGGGTGGAGCGATATGGAATTTGAAGTTTCGTCTAGAATGAGATCTGATTGGCCGAGCGAGTTTTCCAACTATCTAGGATAGGCTTTGAAGCCTTTGGCATGTGTGAAGGAGGCGTGATTGTGTTAATTTTGTGGAAGTTTCTCTTTTGCCACCTCTTGGTTTCTATTGTCCAGAGCATTCTTTCTTGGAGGGGATCTAAGGACCAGTTGCTCATAGGTCGTTGGTGCCTTGGACGGCCTTGACCAGCTTGTCTCTGTCAGGTCTTCATCTTTCCTGGTGGAGATCTAGTGATTGGCAGCTTGTAGGTCTTTAATCATCACGCCTGGAGGGGATCGAGTGACTTGCCGCTCGCAGATCTTTTATCATCTCGCTTGGAGGGGACCTAGTCACTAGCCACTCACAGGTCTTTGATCATGTCGCCTAGAGGGGATCTAGTGACCGGCCGCTCGTAGGTCTTTGATCATCTCGCCTGGAGGGGATCAAGTGATCGGTCGCTTGTAGGTCTTTTGGTGCCCCAGACAGCCTTAGCTGGCTTGTCTTTGACAAGTCTTCATTTCGCCTGGAGGGGACTAGTGACCGACCACTCATAGGTCTTCAATCATCGCGCCTGGAGGGGACTAGTGATCGACCACTCACAGGTCTTCAATCATCATGCCTGTAGGGGATTTAGTGGTCGGCTGCTCGCATGTCTTTTATCATCTTGCCTTGAAGGGATCTACTGACCGACCGCTCACAAGTCTTTTCTTGTCTCGCTTGGAAGGGACCCTATGGACCGACTCCTCAAGTCATTTGTCTTCGTGCCTGGAGGGGACCATGTGGGCTAACTCCTCAAGTCTTTTGTCTGTGTGCCTGGAAGGGAGCCTGTGGGCTGACTCCTCAAGTCTTTTGTCTTCATGCCTAGAAGGGACCCTATAGGCCGACTCCTCAGGTCTTTTCTCTTCGTGCCCGTAAGGGACCCTGTGGGTCGACTCCTCAAGTCTTTTGTCTTCGTGTCTAGAAGGGACCTTGTGGGCCAACTCCTCATGTCTTTTGTCTTCATGATTGGAAGGGACCCTGTGGACCAACTCCTTAGGTCTTTTGTCTTCGTGCTTGGAAGGGACCTTGTGGGCTGAACCCTCAGGTCTTTTGTCTTCGTGCCTGGAAGGGACCCTATGGGCAGAACCCTCAGGTCTTTTGTCTTCATGCTTGGAAGGGACCCTATGGATCGACTCCTCAGGTCTTTTGTCTTCATGCTTATGAGGGACCCTATAGGCCGACTTCTGTGGTCTTTTGTCTTCGTGCTTGGAAGGGATCCTATGGGTCGACTCCTTAGGTCTTTTGTCTTTGAATGCTCTCAAGCTTTGTTCGAGATGAGGAGTCAGAATCCTTTTAGGTACCTGCATAAATTGTGGATGACGATCCTTTATATTTCAAAATATGGATATACTTACCAAAGATTCGAGGTTCCTTCCATGGTGTTGTGGGCATACCGACAGAGGATGTACAAGCCCTTTTCAATTGATCCTGGGCTTGATGGTCAATCTGCATATTTTTTGGCTTTTAGATTTCCCATAAAAACTATGCCTTACGCTTTAGTCCTTTCCTTTTTTTTGTTTCTCCTTGAGAAGGTGTGTGAGTGAGTAAGTGGTGATGAGGTTGGATAAAGGAGGAACCCTTTCAAGTTGTTACTTTTAGAGAGAAGACAAAGATATCATATATTTATTACTCTTTTGTAACGATGGATGATGGTGGTGTAGTTGGCTAGCGTGTGCATCTCACGGTAGTTTAGTGAACTTGAGGTTGAGGGTTTGAGCTTCTATTAACCCAAAGTTGCATTTTTTTTCCTAAAAAAGAAGAAAGAAATATCATATATTTATTACACCTTTACGGCAACAAATGGTAGTGGTGTAGTTGATCCTGGATTCAGCTCCTATCACCCTAAAAGTGCTTTTATTTTATCTCCTTGAGAAATGGGATTTGGAGGCACGTAAGAGAAGTTGCGTGTAAGATTTGAAATGAGGAGGGGGCTGCATGCTTTCTCTTTCTTAACTGCGCCGATTGTGCCTCTCCTCTACAACTTCCTTTTTTTTCAAACGAAGTCATATAAATCCTTTTTTCTCTCTTTCTTTCACCGTTTCCCAACAAAGGATGGACAATCCTTTTTTCCTCTTTCTTTCACCATTTCCTCCCCCCCTCCTTTCACTGTTGTTGTTGAAAAAAAAACTTTGTAGTTACGATTTGCGGCATCATCTCAGTCAACTTATCAGTGATAGGAGTCTTCTTTCTTCCGGTTTGGCAATGCAAAGATGGAAACAACTGTTTCTTGCACCGATGAAGATCTGCCCGTAGCAGAAGCGGGTTTTTCCTTGGCTCCTCCTTCCGTGTCTAGGGTCAACGTCGGCTCTGATAGTTATTCAGTGCTGCGGATCTGGGAGCTTCGTCAAATTCAATAGTTGCTGCCGTTAAGCGTGGTAGTTGTCGTCACTCTTCTTCGTTCTCCTTAAGCTTAGAACTTCGCACTTGGACTCTCAACCTTGTGGGCGTCGAGAAAAGTTTCACCGAGGACCCACAATGGGCGCCATTGTTCTTGTCTAAGAGTACACAGGTAGGTAGTTGGTAGTTACTAGTGCAGAGTGTATTTTTTTGGGTCAACCCCAAGACTAAGATCATTGTGGTATTTATACAATGTGGGGCTAGTTTGGGGGTGACTTGCCAGGAAAGTAACCTCCTAACCACCTAGTAACTAATTCGTAACTGCCTTGAGAATCTCTTTTATGTGTGATGGACTTCTAGGGGTACGTTGGCTTATTGGACCGAGGTGCTTCCTCTCACTTGCTGAAGGTTCCTTTTCTTCTGGACCTTGCTGGGCTGGAGCACGAGGGTAGTAGATCTAGACCAAGTGGTCAACCGATACAATATCTAACTATAAAAACTTATTTCATATAATTGATTGTAGCAATAATCAATTGATTAATGAAATAATGTGTTTTACATCAATCCAAACACATACTAATTATATTAATTATTTTTGTTCATGTAATATTATTTTAAGCATGTTTTTATTTTGTATAAAATAATAAATTAACATTAAAACCATGATTAACCATTTATAACTAACCATGGATTTAATTTTCCACCATAGGATATGCTCTTCTATGAATTTGTTTTGATACAATTTTAGTCAAGATTTACTTTTAAGCTATTCTATTCAAATGCATTTTCCTTAAAAATATTGAAATCATAGTCTCTACATTTGTCCTCTTGTTCCTCTTGTTATCATCTATAGTTCCCAAACAAATCTGTCTGATTTTATAATAACTAAAGTTTTCTCCATTTCCATAATTCCATGGGTAGAAGAACTGCATAACTTTTGAAAAATTCACAAAGTTTATTATTATTTTTATTACTTGTGGACTTTTAAGCACATCAATATGAAATTACAAACATAGGTATGTATAGTAGATAGCCTCTAAATCTGGAAACAACCTGTATCGGCCGGTGCAGGGTAGTCGGTCCCTAGGATGCGAACAGTAGACATCCAACGGCCGACTATCCTGTAAAGTCAACCCCACGCCTGCATTCTCAAACAGCCTATGCTAGCCTATCATGAAAGTTAGAGTAGAGAAAAAGCATCAGGAGCTTGCGTGTACGACTCCCCAGGTCGAAGCTTCCATCTCTGACCCACCTAACACCACCTACTACAGATCATGGGGATCCTCACCGCAAAACGAAAAATATCCACTTTAGGATAAATAGAAGAGAGAGAGAGAACGAAAAGGGGATCTGAGATTGGTGTCTAAGATTTCAAACCAGAACATTGGCGCCCACCGTGGAGCAAGGAAAAACTAGTCCCAACAACCACTGAAGGAGAGAAGCCACGGAGTACGAGCTATGCCTATTACGAGGAATCAAGCAAGTTCACGAACGAAGGCGAGGAAGACATGCTGCAGAGGCTACTTCGAGCTGTAGCCTCCCTTCAAGCGCAAAGTGACAAGCAGTCACGACTCAGCGCAGAGGTTGAGCAGAGGTATGCAGAAGCTGAGGAGCGGCATCGCCAAGCAAAGGAGAGGCACTTAGATGCCATGAGGGCCGCAGAAAAGAGAGAAGAGGAGCTCCGACAGCAGATAGCGGCCCTCAAGGAAGCAAGAGAGCGGGACCTGGAGGAGTGTGAGGAAAACGCACCCAACCATTCTGGGGACAACCATTCTGCAGAGAAATAGATGAGACGCCCATTCCTCCAAACTTCAGGGAGGTAGTGGTAGAACCCTTCGACGGGAGCCAGGACCCTCACGTGCACTTGCAGGCTTTTCAGACGCAGATGTACATCAGCGGCGGGAATGATAGACTCAGTTGTAAGTTGTTCCCAGGAACGTTGAGGGGAGTGGCAATGCAATGGATGGCCACACTCCCACCTAGGTCCATTCAAACATTCAAGGACCTAGCCGGTTCTTTTCTATCGCAGTTTGCTGCTAACAAAGTGAAGAGGTTGGAGGTAGCAGATTTATTTGATATCAGACAAGCCGAAAGAGAGAGTCTGAAGAACTACTTGGCGCATTTTAATAACGCTACAGTCAGAGTAGACAACCCTGATAAAAAATTCTTTGTCAAGGCCTTTCAGAAAGGCCTGAGAGCCGGATCGTTTAGGATGCCTTGGCCCTCAGAAAACTAGTAAACATGGAGGAAATACGGGCTAGGGCCGAAAAACACGTGGAGATGGAAGAAGACCAGTACGAGAGGCGGAGGTCGGAGAAGAAGGCTGAGCGAAAGGAAGTGAGGTTGGCCGGTAAGGCAAGAGAAGACAAGCGACCTATGCTTGCAAGAGCCAATGAGCAGACGCAGCACTTTACCCCTCTTATCGAAAAGAGAGCTCAAATCATGCATGAAATTTGCCACACTTCCTTGTTAGAGTACCCTCTAGAGGCTAGGGGAAAGCTGATGGGAAAAGAGAAAAGTAGCTGGTGTGATTTCCATAGGGCATTCGGCCACACCACTGAGGATTGTTGGGCGTTGAAAACACAAATCGAGAGGCTAGTGCAAAATGGCCATCTTGATCACTACGTTCAACAAGCATCACCCTGGCGGCCTCAGCTACAAGGGAGGGACCTACAACGGTTGGCCGGAACAAATAGGAGGGAGAGGAGTAGGTCGCGCCAAAGGACTCCCACCCACAGGGGAACCATAACCACAATCTCGGGCGGTAGAACGACAAATTCCCGGGTGAGTTCTAACAGAGTGACCAAGGAGGTCGAGGAAGGAAGGCTGGATGGAAGAGTGCAAACAATGCTAATAGGAGCAAATACGACGCCCCTTGGAAAAAGGGAACCTACGCCAATCATTTCGTTTGACGATCGAGATATGAAAAGTCGGGCGTCAGGCTAGGACGAGCCCATGGTGATCTTAGTGGGGGCGGCCGAGTATAAAGTGGAGCGCGTTCTGATAGATCAGGAGAGTTCTGCCAATATTCTTTACTGGTCTACGCTGGAGAGAATGCAACTGCCGGCCGATTTGGTACAGTCGTGCCCAGGAAGTTTGTATGGTTTTGCGGGAGAATGCGTTCCAATCTTGGGAACGGTGGAGTTAGAAACTTGTTTTGGGGAACAGCCGGTCAGCAGGACTATCCCAGTCCTATACACAGTTGTGGATGCCCTTGCCTCATATAATATCATCATAGGCCGACCTGCACTGAACAGACTAGGGGCGATTGTGTCTACTAAGCACTTGTGCATGAAGTTCCCGGTGGGAAGGAGGGTAGGAAGCGTGTGGGCCGATACTCGTGTGGCCTAGAGATGTTATGAAGACAGCCTGAGGATAGAGAGATATGCCCCACCAAACGAGGTGAACGCCGTGGATTTAGATTTGGATCCGAGAAGCCAGTTTGAAAGAGAAGGGCCCCTTCCCGCCGAAGACTTGAAAGAGGTCTAGTTGGGACCAGGGCGGGAGCAGACGACGAAAATTGGGATGACCATGAGCCAGAAGGAGGAGGAAATGCTTACAGTTATCCTCAAAGCTAACTGTGATGTGTTTGCATGGTCGGCACAAGACATGCCAAGCGTCGACCCCAATTTTATATGCCATCAGTTATCTATAGATGGGCAAGCAAAGCCAATCGCTCAGAAGAAGAGGAAGCAAGGGGAGGAGAAGAGAGAGGCAGTGAAGCAAGAAACCCGCAAGTTGATCTTTCGTGCGAGAGGTACAATACCCAACTTGGCTAGCCAACATGGTGATGGTCAGGAAAGCGAATGGTAAGTGGAGGATGTGCACAGATTATACTAACCTGAACAAAGCTTGTCCCAAAGACTCGTACCCTCTGCCTAGCATAGACAGGTTAGTGGATAATGTCGCTGGGTTCACCTTTTTGAGCTTCATGGACGCCTACTCCGGGTACAACCAAATTCGGATGCATCCGCAGGATGAGGAGAAAACGACTTTCATTATTGATGAGGGAGCTTTTTGATATAAAGTCATGCCGTTCGGTCTCAAAAATGCAGGAGCCACTTACCAGCTTTTAATGGATAAGATATTCGGGGGTATCTTAGGGGAGAACGTGGAAGTGTATGTTGATGACACGGTAGCCAAATCTCAGGGGACGGGGGAACATTGTAAAGCCTTGGGGCGAGTGTTTTGTATCCAGAGAGAGCATCGACTCCGTTTGAATCCAAACAAATGCTCGTTTGGGGTAAGGGCTGGGAAGTTTTTAGGCTTTATGTTGACGGAGAGAGGCATCGAGGCAAACCCAGAGAAGTGCCAGGAAATAACAAACGTAAGAAGTCCCAGAAGCGTAAAAGAAGTACAACAGTTCATGGGAAAGGTCACGACATTAGCCCGCTTTATTTCTAAGGTAGCCGAAATGTCCACGCCTCTGTTTGCTACCCTCAAAAAAGGAGGAAGATTCATGTGGACAGACGAGTGTGAGGAAGCATTCCTGCGTTTGAAGGCTATGATGGCTGCCTCGCCAGTGCTGACTCGTCCAAAACCAGGTATGCCTCTATGTCTCTACATTTCAGTGTCGGACACTGCTATTAGCTCAACTCTGATCCAAGAGGAGGATGGGGAACAACGACCAGTATACTTCACCAACAAAGTACTCCAAGGCCCTGAGAAGCGGTACCAGAAAATAGAGAAAGCTTCCTTAGCCGTAGTAATGGCTTCACAACACCTGCGTCCCTACTTCCAAAATTTCAGCATAATAGTCTGAACGGATCTGCCTATAAGGCAAGTATTGAGGAAGCCGAATCTGGCGGGTAGGATGGTTGCATGGAGCATCCAGTTGTTGGAATTCGACATCTCGTTCGAACAAAGAGGCCACGTCAAAGCACAAGTCTTGGCGGACTTTATTAATGAGTTGACCCTTGAAGACCGGCCGACTGGCAATAATGGTGAATGGTACCTATCGGTTGATGGATCGACGAACCAAGTAGGATCAGGGGCTGGGGTGATATTGGAAGGGCCCGAAGGCGTCCTTATAGAGTAGTCGCTGCACTTTGATTTTAGAGCCAGTAACACCAGGCCGAGTATGAAGCATTGTTGGCATGAATGAGACTGGCACGAAACTTAGAAGCAAAGACCCTGATCGCCAAAAGTGATTCGAAATTGGTACAAGGCAGGTGAATAATGAATACCAGGCAAGGGATCCTCAGTTAAGTAGATATAAGGAAAGGGCAGTAAAGCTGGTGGCCGGCTTCGAAAGATTCGAGCTAATCCATGTACCAAGGGAACAGAATGAGCGGGTTGACCTGTTGGCAAAGCTAGCCAGTACCCAAAGAAGAGGGCAGCTAAGGTCGGTCATACATGAAAACTTGGAGGCACCAACTGTAGACAGAGAAGAGGTCTGGAATATCGAGGAAAAGAGAACGTGGATGACACCGCTAATCCAATAGCTTCAAGACGGCCGGACAAATGAAAACGAAGAGGAGGCTAGAAGAATGACGAATGAGGCAGCGAAATATACTCTGGTGGGGCAACGGCTGTACAGGAGGGGCTTTGCTTTCCCCCTCCTCAAATGTTTGGACCAAGAGGAGGCTGAATATGCAATGAAAGAAGTCCATGAAGGAGTATGCAGAACGCACATAGGAGGACGGGCCCTGGCTAGCAAAATTGCTAGAGCCGGGTATTATTGGCCTACATTAAAAAGCGATTGCATGAGCTTTGTCAGGAGATGCGACAAATGTCAGAGATTCGCCAAAGGGCACAAGGCACCCCTCGAGAAGTTGCACGCAATAACATCGCCATGACCGTTTTGCAAATGGGGAGTGGACATCCTAGGTCCATTTCCCTTGGCACCAGGGCAGATCAAGTTCTTAATAGTTGTTGTAGACTACTTCACCAAGTGGATTGAAGCTGAACCGGTCGCCGTTATCTCCACAGAAAGGGTTAAAAAATCCTTATGGAAAAAGTTTATTTGTAGATTTGGCCTACCAGCCATCATAGTATCAGACAATGGAACTCAATTTGCATCCAAGACCACAACAGAGTTTTGCCAGGGGCTAGGGATCAGACAAGTCTTCACGTCGGTAGAACATCCTCAAACAAACGGTCAGGCGGAGGCAGCCAATAAGGTCATTCTGAAGGGGCTGCGAAGAAGACTGGAGGAAGCAAAAGGCCGATGGGTCGAGGAACTGCCACAAGTGCTATGGTCATACCACACTACCCCCTATTCGGCCACAAATGAAACTCCTTTCCGACTGACATTCGGCATCGAAGCAATCATCCCTGTGGAGATTGGGGAGCCATCCTTACGAACGGAATTGTTCGAGCCTAATGCAAATGAAGGCGAATTAAGAGCAAACCTGGACATGATACAAGAGATAAGAGAGGTGGCTCACATAAGGGGATTCACAATCAAGACTAGAGTGGCCAAATTATATAATCAGAAGGTCATTCCTCGTAGTTTCAAACCCCAAGATTTGGTGCTGGGAAGGATGATTCACAAAGCCGAGAACAATAAACTAACACCCAGGTGGGAAGGACCCTTTAGGGTCATAAAGGAGGTAGGACGAGGAGCTTATAAACTAGAAACGTTAAAAGGCAAAGAGATACCGAGAACATGGAATGCCGCCTCTTTGCGAATGTACTATAGCTGAACATTAATAAAATGTCATTTTGATGCAAGACACAAGATGGCAACTCAACAAAGTTGACCATGGACTCGGATAAGTCCTGTAAGCGCCACCTATACGGTTGGCCATGGATTCACCTCGAATAAGTCCAAAGGTTGCAACTCAACAAAGTTGACCATGGACTCGCCTCGGATAAGTCCTATAAGCGCCACCTATACGGTCGGCCATGGATTCGCCTCGGATAAGTCCAAAGGTGGCAACTCAACAAAGTTGACCATGGACTCGTCTCGTGATAAGTCCTATAAGCACCACCTATACGGTCGGTCATGGATTCGCCTCGGATAAGTCCAAAGGTGGCAACTCAACAAAGTTGACCATGGGCTCGCCTCGGATAAGTCCTGTAAGCACCACCTATACGGTCGACCATGGATTCGCCTCGGATAAGTCCAAAGGTGGCAACTCAACAAAGTTGACCATGGACTCGCCTCGGATAAGTCCTGTAAGCGCCCTCTATATGGTCGGCCATGGATTCGCCTCGGATAAGTCCAAAGGTGGCAACTTAACAAAGTTGACCATGGGCTCGCCTCGGGTAAGTCCTGTAAGCGCCACCTATACGGTCAGCCATGGATTCGCCTCGGATAAGTCCAAAGGTGGCAACTCAACAAGGTTGACCATGGACGCGCCTCGGATAAGTCCTGTAAGCACCACCTATACGGTTGACCATGGATTCGCCTCGGATAAGTCGAAAGGTGGCAACTCAACAAAGTTGACCATGGACTCGCCTCGGATAAGTCTTGTAAGCGCCACCTATACGGTCGGCCATGGATTCAATTCGAATTAGTCCAAAGATGGCAACTCAACAAAGTTCGCCATGGGTTCGTCTTGGGTAAGCCTTATCGACGCCATCTAAGTAGTCGGCCAAAGGCTCACTTTAGATGAGGATTTAGAGAAAATGACTTAACAAAGTCGACTAAAGAGTCGTTTCAAGCAAAGATATATGAAACTCGGTCGTATGCACTCGAAAAAGTATGCTCTTATGTATAAGAACAGAAGTACGTGAAAGCAGTAAAACGTAAAATGAAGTAAAGGTCCTAAACGAAGGACTAGAAATTACCTACTCAATTCGGCCGAAAAGCATAAAAAAAACATAATTTCCCGAAAGAAAGTGCAAATGTAGATTCCATAGAAGAAATTCAAAGAGTTCAAAATAAACAACAAGTAGTGCCAAGAGAAGGCATATAAATAAAGAAAAAATTAAACTAAGGAGCTGGAGATCCTGGCGGGGTCAACATTGATACTAGTTGGCCGTCTATGATTTCCTTAAAAGGATTAGCTTCTGAAATGTCAATAGAAGGGTGGAGAAACTTGACTTGCCCAATGGCACATCTGAAGCCCACTTCATATTGATCCACTATGTCTATACCTTGTTAGTAGATGGTCTTATCGTGTGCTTCAATGGTATCTTGGGCGGCTTTGAGAGACTCTCCCATTGCCCTCAGTTCATCTTGGTGGACTTCCCGCATTTCGGCTGCTTCCTCACACAGCCTCTTCACTTCTGCTTGAATAGAATCATTGCCAAGCTCCAAATCCGACTTGACCTGCAACAATTCGAATTTCGTGTTGAGCAGCTCCCCATTCATCTTTTGGGCCACCCTTAATGTCTCCTGAAGTTTGGTAGTGGAAAGCCGATAGTCATTGAGCCTCGCCTCAGCTTCAACAAGGGCTAAAGACAACTTGCGGTTCTCTTCTTCGGAGCTTTTACGTTGCTCAGCCCAGGATGATCTTTCGCCCTCCATGTCTCCAAACTTCTTCTCAACAGCATGAGCTAAAGCGAACCCGTGAGCAGCGTACTACTGGAGAGCGCCATAGACCCCCGCCAAGCCCAAACATTCCACGTCCGCAGCCCGAACGAAGGACTTGTAGAGTAGTGGCCGAGGGTCAGAAGGATGGGGTGCCGATATGTCGAGGCTGACCGAGGCGTCATCTATTAGAACTACATCTAAGTGTGGCCTCTTGTTGGGACGGTCGCCTGATTCTCGGTCGGCTTGATGAGGGGATGGAGGAGCGTTCCTTTCAAGTTCAAAAACGGACGGAGTTCGTGACGCTTCCTCCTGCGAGGCCTAAGGCAAGTTGGCCGGGCCAGCAACTGAAAGAGGGGCAGCTTCAGCTTCTACACCGACCGGCGGTTGGGGCTGCTACGCATTTCGTTCTTTCCTTTTCCTTAAGTCGGCCAAGGCTTTGGTCGAATATTCTGAAAAAAGACAAGAAAAAGGGTAAATAAGAAAGCACGAGAAAAATCTAAAGGTAAGACCTGACCATCGAACTAACCTTGCCCTTTGATTATTTCCGCACTTCGAAACACGGGCATCTCCTTCAGTTCAGCAATGAAAGAGCGCTCCCAACTCTCTAATTTCTTAGTGTCAATCGCAATCGACATAGCGGGTTGACGAGTCCATTAGAGAGGGAAATACGACCGTCCACTACGGTCGATTAGCAGCCTAGAATTAGGGTCGCTAGGAACAACCCTAAAGAACCGATCTTTGAACGTTTTGTAGCTCTCGAGGAATGGCCTCAAGAGTTTACACTTCGCCCTGTTGCTCAACGAGGTCCACCTTACTTGGTCCGTCTTACGGGGGGTAAAGAACCAAAAGAACACCCCCAGGATAGGGGCTTTACCCAAGTCTTCACACAAGAGCTCGAAAGCTCTAATGAATGCCTAGTTGTTGGGGTGGAGCTGCATAGGTGCCACGTTAAGGGCCTGAAGGACAGCCCATTCAAAATGGGTGAAGGGGAGCTTTATCCCCAATTTGGAATGGAGCGTGTCGTGGAGATAGAAAAATGGTTCGGGTCCTTCAGCAGAACTCATACATACGGACTCCCTTGGCTGACAAGCCGATACGGACACTGACCAAGTTCTCGGTTGACATATGGCCGAAGTCATTCCCAGTAGCGAACCTAATCGCGTCAAGAGCGAGGAAACCCTTAGAACTTCTGGATCCACCCATGAGTAAGGGCCCTCAGCCAAATTATCAGAACTATGGTCGCGATACATTATCCTAAAGGGGTAGTTATCACGAGATTCAGAGCTCGAGGAGGAACCACCTCCACTGTTGGAAACACCATCAAAGGGCGTCGCAACTGAGGAAGGTTGAGCCTCCTGAGTGGAGACATCGAGTGGGTCCCTCAAAGATTCCCTTGCGAACAAAATAAAGCAAGGGTCAGAATGTGACCCTGGCTAGGGCACGAATTCCTTCGTGAGAGTTGAAGAGGAAAGAAAAATCGGAAACCGGAAAAACCCAACAAGGAAACTGAAAGGCAGAAATTAGATCGAAAGTAACAGAGGCATTACCTGCAGGCTCCATCGAAGAGAGGTTCAGAAACAAGAGGATGAGATCGTCAAGGCAGAAGGGAAGAACACTGTTCCCGCAAACAAGGTGGCTGAAGCAAGGGGAAAAGAGGAATGCCAGAAGGTGGTCTCGAGGAAGAAGCGGCAATGAAAGGTCAGGACAATTATTCGCATGTTTTAAACCCTATCTCATTCATGATTGCTGGGGTTTTTTCCAAGTCGCGTAGTTCCGAGGAAGTCATAATGGCGGAGAGTTTGAGCGTCTCCTCATCCTGAGGCCCAGACAAGAGCCATGAAGTGACCCAAAACGACATCCCCTAGCACGGCCTACCGATGATAAGCTTATGTCTTACCGACTAAGCTTAAGGGGCTATGTATCGGCCGGTGTAGGGTAGTCGGTCCCTAGGATGCCGACTGTAGACATCCAACGGCCGGCTATCCTGTAAAGTCAACCCCTCGCTTGCATTCTCAGACAGCCTACGCTAGCCCATCATGAAAGTCAGAGTAGGGAAAAAGCGTCAAGAGCTTGCGTGTACGACTCCCCAGGTCGAAGCTTCCATCTTTGACCCACCTAACACCACCTACTATAGGTCATGGGGATCCTCACTGCAAAACGATAAATATCCACTTTAGGATAAATAGAAGAGAGAGAACAAAAAGGGATCTGAAATTGGTGTCTAAGATTTCAATCCAGAACACAACCTTTTGCAAATTAACAATATATAAAACATTATTTGAACAAGCATAACTCTCCACCATCAAGATAAATTACCATTGTCGTAATAATTCCTACTCAAGTGTTATTAATCGGATGATTACAACAAAAATTACTAGATATATTCCTAAAACCTATCAGATAATACAAGCCAGTTAGAGCGGGCATGAAATTTAAAAATTCAGAATAAATCAGAAATTTATAATTATAAATTTACATGAACCAAGAAAACAAAAAGATGCTCAGTGATTCCTTTCTTCCATTTAGTTGCCAAAAATTAAAGTTATAGACATAGAAACAAAAGATATTAAGAAAGCGTCGGATAAGATTAATTAACAAACTAGCTTATAAATATTTAAAATGAAATAGTTCTGGGGCTGTAAAGATAGCAAAATATCTAATTTAGTTTAAAAATTAATTTTCTCTTAGTATTCATCAAGGCCTTACTCAGGATCCATTTGGCTTAAACATTGATCTAAATATCCAAATATCCATTTGGCTTTCATCTGTATATCAAGAAGAATTTTGAATATCTCTGTAAAGATATTCAATCCCTTAGCAAGCATGAGAACAACTCAGAGATTACAGCATACTATATAAATGATAGAAAAGGACAAAAACTGAGAGAGAAAGTTTAGAATAGATTGAGAATGAAATTGATGTATTTTATTAAGTGTTGAAATGCTTGAATTTAATTTGGGGTTAATGGTTATAAAGATAAAATTAAAATATTTTAGAAAACAAGAGAATAAATTAAAATATTTTAAAAGATAAAAGCCTATTTATAACATACACAGTAGAGAAAAGAAATCTAAGTAGCCATGACCATATTAACTTAATATTTATCAATTTTTAAATGATCATATTAACAATATATATGATTAATGTAATAAAAATTTAAGACTAATTATTATTTTCCTTTAATTATAATTGAGTGACAAAATAAAAGAGAAGGTATAAATTTTGTCATAATGAGAACTAATATTGACTTTTTATGGATTCAGTAGCGAAATGATAAATAAAGTCATTTTTTATGTATAAAATTTATTAAAATAGACATAGATACATAATTTTATTTAAAATAGTATAGTTTATTATAATAAATGAATAACATATATATGATTTTAAAAAATTTCAAAAAAAGATATATTATATTTTTTTATTCAATTTACTTTTCTGTTATTGTATATTATTGATAAAATATTATTGTTTCAGATTAAATCTTATATGTATATTTTAATTAATATATTAACTTTTAATTTTATCTAATATATAAAATATTTCAAGTATATAAAATATACAATATATTTTGAATTTATAAAAATAATTTAAATTATGATATAAATCTATTAAATTAAAAAAAATAGACAATTAAGAAAATAAGCATAGTTTAAAATGATTGAAAGAGATACTTTTTTTGATAAATTGTAAAGGTACGTGAAATGTATCTCACAAAGAGAATAGAAAAAATGCTAAAATTATTCAATTGTGAGAATTTCAAGTTAGGAATTTTAATTTATAATATGAAAATATATTTCGTTATATTTTCATTTTTAATTTTTCTTTCTTATCTAATCGAAAAAACATTAACAAAAAGTTTGGACAATATTACATGTTTATTCTATTTTTGATGTCATAATAAACTAAAAATTCATTTGACATGAAATTTCAAACATAACATATTAGAAGGAAAAAAATAAACAAAAATATTTTATAATCGTGTTTTATATTTTCATTTAAATAAAAAATATAATATTAATGATAATATTTTTAACTATTTATAAAATTAATATAAAAATATAAAATTTTACATCTTAATAATATATATTTTTTTAGTCCTAATGAATTTGGGTCATAGTCAGTGATCCCTCAAGGCCCACCCTGGTCACAATTGATGGTCTCATGAAATAAATTTTCTTGATAAGTGGGGGTAGTGTGTTCCATAAGGTAATTGGTCATCCATTTAACAATTTCATCTGTGATCAGCTATTTCTAACTGGCGTGATATTGATTTACACCTACTATCATTCCAGGATTGGTCGTTCATAAATATCTATTTATTATCTATTCAGAGGTCAAGACCATGTGATTGGATTATTGGATTATATTCTTTTTTAAGATTATAATTTGCTTGATAAAAAAGGTTATTGATATTATTACTTAAACATGTTTTCAGTGATTTAAATTACAACTTCAACAAAGAAGAAAGTTTTTAATGATAAAAAAATTTTAGAAATTACAATTCAAAGATAATAGTTTTTTTAATTAAAATTTTATTTTCTATTTTCATCTTCAATAATTGAATAATTTAAATATAAAATCAACTATCATAAATATATATATATATATATATATATATATTGTAATTTTACTATAAAAATAGACATTTCAAAAGAAATAGAAAATCTTAAGAGAAAATTACACTAACCTTCATGAGATTTTGTTAGATGAGACTTGTACTTTCTTTAATTTTTAGGCTTAACTGTATTTTTGTCCTTTTAATTTGGCGTATGTGTAATTTTGATCCTTATATTAAAAAAATAGCAAATTTGATCCACATATTACATAATTTATTTTACAAAAATTAAATAATTAATGTTACATAAGATATATTGTGTATGATGATTTGTCCAATTGAAAAAAAATAGTTAACTAAATTTATGATGTTACCATGTACACTAAAAATTGAATAATAAGTTAACAATAGTCTTAAAATTGTCCATTTTTTAAATGCATGCACCAAAATCGAGAAATTAAAACTAAAAGGACTAAAATTGCTTATTTTTCAACTATATGGACCATTAGAAGTAGCATGCACACTTCATCACATAATAAGCAACAACACAAGCATAATAATCACATAAAAATGTTTAATTGAATACATATGAATGACAACAATGCAAACTAATCTTTTTTGCATATGCTTGTGGTACCAATCTATCATTGGGAATAGGTTGGTGATAACACGACTCAACTCTTTGGTTGACATGTCTTATATTAGCATAATATCGGCTAATAGCACATCAAGATCTACATCGCTTGCACGTATACTTTGACCATGGAATTAGACACGACCATTGGAAGTTAACTACCAAGTATCTCCCAAGAGGTTCAGTGACCTTACCAATTCGAGTTCGTATCCACTTCCATACATATTTGTCTTTATTAAATTATGTATAACATGTCTTAGCTTATTCTTATCTTTCACTTTTCACAAATTAGGCTGATGAGGACCATTCTGGTCCTTCTAGACCTAGGTACCTCATTCACGATCCACAATAATAAGTGAATATCATTCTTGCCCCTTTCAGACTAGGTCACTCACTTGCCAAGTGTCACTCGGGGTCATTCTCACCATCTGATAGCTTAAGTAACCCTTCAACACTCATCCTTATTACTTATCTTCATTTCATGTTCTTAATGTATATCTCAATTATTATTATAATGTATATGTTTAATCATGACTCATCATGTCTTGAATTCAACGTATCACAATATACACGAACATATCATATAATTCCATACAATTTCAAGTATAAGTACTTAAATTGGTTTCGCATTCAAAAAGCAAGGACATAAACTTTTAACCATAGATAAAAGTCATTAAGTTGATTTCCCCTTTAGGGAACCAAGACATACAGATTCAGGACTTGTGGAACCCTTCTATCCACAATTATACCCACATCCTTAAGTGAGACTTCTCACTCCCCCTTACCTGGATTGTCTACTCCAAGTAAAAGCCTTATTTCTTAGTGTCATTCTTTCCATCACTCTAGTGTTGTTTCTAAGGGTTCTCCTCCTTACTCCTTTACAAGAGAACTACTAACGCTTTTAGAGAAATGACGTGTGACACTGAGAGTGCTATATACTTATTCTTTTTTTAGAGAGTATCATAATGTGTTGGGCTAGACTATTAAATATCTATTATTTAACTATTTATCTACTATTAAATATTTCTTATATCTAAAATAATGTTTTTCAAATATAAATAATATCTTTGTTAAATATTCAAATATCTATAGTGTATTTGAAAGTTTGTTAATGAGTAACCTTAAAATATATTACTTAAAGTTATAAAATAAATGTTAGAAGTTTAAAAAGATAGTTTTACCCTTAGTGTATATTTTACAAAAAATAGTCTTATTTTATTAGTTTTTCTTCCAAAATGATTAAAAATAGAAAAATTAGGCTACAAATTTATTTTTAACTAATTTACCTAAAAACTAATATATTATTATTTTAAAATATATGAAATTATAGGAACACCCTTTTTGAAATTTATTTAGCATTTTAAAGTTAGAAGTAGGTTACAAATTTATCAAAAACTCCCTACTTTGTGAGTAATCTTTTTACAAAATTTATTAAAAATTCCCTTTAGATTTTTAAATCACAAAGCCAGTACAAACCCACTCTATTAAGGTGAATTATTGATATTTATATTTTTAATTTTTAATTTATTATAACTATTTAATTATGGCTCCAAACTCAATTCGTTAATCTTCAAGTCATTGTCCAAATCCAACTCTTTTGCTTAAAAAGAGGTGTATGATAGGCTTTATGTTTTTGTACAAGTTCTCCAAAGCATATGTCTCTTAAAAAATTCAAAGGATTTTAAAGCATATGTATTTTGGATATTTTAGGAATTTTATGGATCAACTCATTTTCCAACAACTCAACATTTGTATAATGCTTAAGTACAGCAAAAATAAAACTTTTATTATTCACCCAAACCTAAATATTTATTCAAGCATATAAATGTATTTAAAACACATAGTATGCCTCAATATCACTAAGTTTCAATTTTATATGTTAAAAAAGTACTTAATTAAAATAGAGCATTTTAATCCATAAAAATCATAAATCACATTTAAGTACACAAATAAAGCAATTCACATACACCATAACTTTAATTATTTTCATGAAATAAAATAAGAAATCATGATAAAGATAAAACCTTTTTGCATAGTCTTGAATATATAACTTTATTATGATCACCAAATGTCAAAATGACCATCAAATAAATAAGTACTACACTTTGATCCAATAAAATAGTAACAAATAATTAGTAGAGCATTTTAATAGATGGAAAGTTAAGAAAATGGGGTAAGCTCCCTTTCCCTTGAAGATACATAAACTAGGAAGTTTTGAGAAGTTGAAATGGTGATAAGACTTAAAAGCTTTTAATAGGAGTCCTTATATAGCCTAAGGTTGCACTTAAATTAGGCATTTAGGACAAGCCTTTGGGTGGTTAGAAGTTGGTTAGGTAGTTAGGTAGTTAGGTAGTTGGGCAGTTAGGTGATTAGGTAGTTAGGTTGTTGAATGAGTTAGAATGTAGTTAGGATGTTGGAAGTTGGTTAGGAAGTTGGGGAGTGATTGAAGAAGTTGGGTTAACCTCCGTATCCAAATGCAACGTTCTATTCCTAAACAAGTATAAGCCTCTCTTCATCCTATACAAGTATTGGAAATTGAAGAAAAGTACAAAGAACGACCAAGTGTTGCCAGTCTTATACAATGCCTTCAAGGCTACTAGACACATAGTACAAAGTATGGCCTGTGGGGCTCTCTTCCTGGTCCTTGAGGATGATCAACTAGAGTTGTACTTCCTCTTGGATTCTCCTTAACTTACCCTAGATGATAAGCCCTTCAAGTGTAGGATTTTCCCTTTTTGTATATGCATAATTTTCGTTCTCTTTAATTGCAACTCCACCTTTTTAGCTTGGTGGACTAACTCCTCTAGTGTGGTATAGTGTTGAAGCTCTACTATATCTTGAATTTCCCTATTAAGCCCATGCAAAATTGTGCCATAGTAGCCTCCATTATTTAAGCCCTCATAAGGTCCATTCCCATCTCCTCATGATACTTTTCTACACTCTTAGACCCTTGGTAAAGCCTTTGAAGATTATTGTAGAGGTCCCTAGTAAATGATAAGGGACAAACCTCTCCTCATTAGCCTTTTCAATGAGCCCCAACTCTCACAAGGATCCCTCAAACCTCTACTTATGTCCTTCAACACTTTGTTCCACCATACATGGGCATGGTCACCAAACTCAAGAGTGATTAGCCTTACCTTCATCCTCTCACTATGATCAAAGAATTAAAGTATTTTATCCACTTTTAGTTCTCAACTCAGATAGGAATTCGATTTGCAATTTCCTAAAAATGTTGAAATTTTATACTTCCTATTATCAAGCTCTTCCCTCCTAGAATCTTCCTTAACTCTCCTTGGCTTTCACGCCTCTCCAACCTTTCATTCCTCTCATGACTCTCTTATCTCACATGTCTCTCATTTCATTGAGACCTAGGGGACATACTCCTCTCACTCACATGGCCTTCGTTGTGGCTCCCTTCACTCTCATGTAATGAAGCCATTCTTGTCTTAAGTTAATAGCAGGTAAGGTTTGTTCTAAATGGGATGGACCTTTTTCATTACTAATGTCTTTTCTTACGGTGTAGTTAAAATAAGAAATGACGTTACCGACAAGACCTTCAAAGTCAATTGGCACCAACTCAAGTTATTCCCTGAGTGTCCAATAATGATGGAGGGTGATGCAGATGACCTCTCTTTGGTCAAGCCTACCCTCCTAGAAATGCAAATAATTGCATCTTGAGAGAGTTTTACCTCCTTTCCTTTATGGTTATTAATGCATGTGTTGTGTTCATATATACTTATATTGAGGACAATGCTTATTTTAAGTATGGGGGGGGGGGTGTTTTACTATTATTGTATTTCTATTTTCTACTATCGTGTTGCTGCTTTCCTACTTCTATTTACTGTTCTTGTTGTTTCTTTTGTTGTTATTGCAAAAATCTTGCTGCTACTTTTGTTGTAAAAAAAATTTTTGTTGTTGTTTTCTGTATACTATTATTGTAGATAATTTGTTGCTGTTCTATTTCTATTTTTTGTTGTATCTGTTGTAAATAATCTGTTGTTATTTTTGTTGTACAAACTATGTTTTTTATTTTTTGTTTTCTATTTTCTACTATTGTTTTTGTTGTAATTATATTGATTTGTTGTTCTATTTTTGCTGTTTTCTACTGTTTTTCAATTTTTTTGTTTGCTATCAAATTCATTTTTGCTAAAAAGAAAAATAAAAAATATTTTCCAGTTTTTAGCACTTTTTAATGAATTTTTAGGTTGTATATATTGTAAATAGTTACATCATCCTTGATTGAGAGGTTTCACAACTTGATATGGAACCAATTTTTGCATCTTTAGTGTAATTAGTGACTTGTAAATTAAAGTTTGAATCATTAGTGATAGACCTTGTGAGATTTTGAGCCTTGTTTGTTGATGGCTTACATCTTGCTTTTTTTCTTATGTGATTTGCACAAGTGTTGCTAGTTATTCTAGGTTTTGCCTTGATTCTCTTCTATGCTTCTTGTCTTGCATGCATTTGTGATATGATTTAGGCCTTCTTTCTTCATAGCTATTAGGCAAATGGATTTACCTTGCATTAAATCCCTTACTTACCCATTTTTGAGCCTATCTTACCATTTCTTTGATACTATAGCTCATTACAAGCCCAAAATGGAAAAACATGATCACTCTAACCTTAGGGGTTAAAAGAGCTTTGAAATTGTTTTAGGAATGAGTTCAAAATAAGTGTAGGGGTCCTACCCCAAGGCTTTGTAAGTGGTACCTTGATAGTTTGGCTTGTACAAGTGGTAATTGTTGTGTTGTGCTGATTTATTTTTGAAGAAAAAAATGTATGAAAAAGTGCAACAAAGATAGAAAAAGGCAATAAAAAGGTTGAAAGAAAAAAAATGCGACAAAAGGTTGTAGTGGTACAAAAAGAAAGAGGTGAAATAAAAAAAAGAAATTTTTAGAGGAAATGAGACAAAATGGACCTTACTTGTCTTGTATTGCTTTGCATTAGTTTTTGGTGACTTGTATTGTTTTGGGGATGATATTCATGCTTATTCACTTATTCCTCATTGCTCCTCTTCCTTCTTTGGTTGTCTAAGGTTAAATCACTTCTCATGTCTTACCTTTCCCTTAACCACATTACAACTTTAATAAAAGTCATTTTGATCATTTATGCATGTGTTTCAAGTTGTAGAAATTAAAGGCTAGTCAAAGCTTGGTAGTGCTAGTTAGCATAAGGTGCTTAAGTGTAAATACAAACCTAAACACTTGAGAGATTAAGAGTATGAATCTTGAAAAGATTCTATCATTTGTGGGTCATTTTTTAATTTTTATTTTTCTCCTGTTTACTTTAGATGTTATAAGTAAATTCATAGATTGTTGGATACCTTAATTCTAGGATGCTTGTACTCTTATTCTTTTTATTAACTTAAGAATTCATTTGAAGATGCTGCACTTTATTTGTACTTTCTTTATTTCATTTGCTTCATTTACTTTTGCTTTAGCTTTTTGCTTTAGATATTTTGTTTGATTTTAGATTCTTTTATTTTGCTTGGAGTGGAAAAGTTCAAGTATGGGGAATTTGATAGAGCATTTTTGAGACACTTAATAGTGACTTATGCTAGACATATTTGACATCATTTTCTGGTTAGTATTTACACATTGGTTGAGTCTTTAGTTATTAGACTTAATTGGGGTTAGTTGTTAATCTTTGCTTATTTTCTAACTTAATTTTTATTATATTGTTGTTGTCTTGTGCAGGCCATATTTCGAGTTACAAACCTCTAAATTGGACAATCATGGTAGTCTTGGAACACTAAGATAAAGATCTACAACTTCTCTCTTTAAAGCTTAACCTAGTTCTACCATTTTTAGTATCAAACAGCAACGTGAAGTTATTACCTCTACACCCACTCTGATTTGGCTTTTCCTTATATATTTTGGCCCAAATTATGTGGCCCTAGTTGGTGGGCTTTTTGAGTTGTTAATTCTTCTGTCTAAGTCCATTTTTCTTGACATTTTCGAGCATGTAATCATTAGGAAGTTAGTCGGTAGTTAGGAAAGTTAGGAAGGAGAAATGGGAAAAGTTTTCAAATTTTGGAGTGTTTAGAAGGTTTCTTGCATTGGAAGTTTTCCTCCCCACTCAATTGTTTCTATTGTGTTTTTTCTGTATTATGTTTTTTTGTAATTCGACTGAGTTTTCTATGATAATGGTCATGGAAGGCTAGGCTTCTTTATCAATTCAAGGTTCAAGACTACAAATTGGTTTGAGTTCTTGATTCTTTATATTATGCAATTTCTACTATTTGCCTTTCCAATTCTTATTCTGCTTTCATGATTGTGATCTTGCTTGAGTTTTAGATTGTGTTCTATTGGGTAATCGATTGATAACCTAAAATCAATTAGTTATGATCTAGAATCCATGTCAATTAGGGATTACGATTGTGATCACAATATGCATGGATGAATGTTAGATGATTATCTAAAGAAGCTTAGGTTGATATGAAATTGCATTCTTCTTAAAACCATGATATCTGATTGCATGATTGAATCGTTGAATTAATGTTACACAGTTCTTTTTAGGTCAATTTTGTTTTGTATAAATTCTATTTCATATAATTACCTGTTCCTCGTAATTTGTTTCACCCAAAATCCCATTTTTGACATTCATTTTGGTTTTTGATTAAGAAGATTAGGCATAGTATGATCGTATCCTTGTGAGAATCGACCTAGGTTAGTCCCTACATTACAAAAATTAAGAGAAATCTAGTGATTTTGATAGTGTTTCAACAACATTATCAACATCCTACCTCTTCTACCTCCTCTCAAACTCTTGAACCATTCGTCTCTCAAGCTCTCACCCTTTATCACCTTCCTAACCCTCAACGTCCACTTGACCTAGCCCAACAAGTTTTCCTTGTCAGTAAAGCTTACATTGATCAATTGGAATCTTAGCTGTTGGATATGTTATCCAAAATACTTAGCTAATATCCCCCACCTTCTTCTAATCCTTGATTTTATGTCTTTATTTTTCTTTTGACTATGATTTTTTCCCTACCTTTTTGTATGATAACAAAAAGTAGGAAGATTTAAAAGAGAAAAGATGGTTGATTAATACATATGTTTTATGTTTTCATTTTCTCATATGTTCAGGTTTTAGTTGTCCATTAGGTTAAAGGGAGCTCAAAAAGTTTATGCTTTTATATTTGTCTTAGATGTTATGTTTTATTTTTCTTATATCTTTGTGGAGCTTTTCCTTAAGAATAATTTTTTGTCATCATCAAAAGGAGGGAGATTGTTGGAACATAATACTATGCATATAAAATAACCCAAGAGTTTTGATGATAACCAACATTGTGAGTAAAGAGTGATAACTGATGCTTAACAATGTTCTTAGTTTTCAGAAGAACAACATGTCATCATTGCAAAAGTTTGGTTTACATCCGATAAAAAGAAACTTATTCTTTGAATGAGTTCACTATGTGTGTCTAAGGAAGTTCTTGGCATCCAATAAGAGATATGGTCCAATAAGAACAGAGACGACGTTAAATATAGGATGTACCTTCTTATAGCGTAAAAGGTTTGCTTAAGTGCTTATATTATCTCTTGTCTATTATCTTATATGCTATATCTATGAGCTTATAATAATTTCAATAGCATTCACAATGTTTATATTTTCTTCTATAACTAATGTACTTTGCTAAGACTTGTTTGTTTTCAAATTGACAAAAAGACAATGCCTCAATTTTTAATGTATCAAGTCAAGTATGATAAAAGAAAGTTCTAATCATGACTTCACATATAAGGAACCAAAGAGAACCATTATCCTTTATGAGACAAAGATAGCACGATCAAGAACAAAGAAAAATTTCTTTCTTTAACACAACTTTCCTTTATCTTCAGAAAAGAGAGTCTCTACAAAAAGCACAACAAAAAGTGTAACTTGGGCATTTAATGTTGAAGTTATCACTCCTTATGCGAAACAATGTTCACCTCACACTCGTTCATATATTGGGATGAACAAGCTCGAAGAAAACAAGTATATAGAACAAGACAATGAGATATAACGAGAAAAAGAAAAATGCTCTTTAGATGACACTTTGATTTTATTGTAAATTTTCTTTGTGAAGCAAAGTTAAGTCTCTTTGTTTTGTATTTCTATATGCTTACCTAATGAGTTATTCTTTAGCTTTTTGAGATAGCTTGAAGAGGGTATGTGAAAAAAAATACTTGGTAGTTGCTTGTAATTAGGTAAATTACAAATGTTGTAAAAATTGAAGAAGTAAAAAATACTTGTTTGTATGTCTATTTTAAAATTTAGTGGAAAATCCTTTGTGTAGAAGGGACTAGATATATCTCTTTTGGAAAAGTGAACTAGAATAAATCTTATGTGTTTTTTCTCTCTTATCCTATTTGCTTTTGTTCTCTACACCTCTTTGGACGGTCCTTTTGAACAACATTTAAATATCCTACACTTTGCGAAAAATTTATAAATATCACACACACATAATTCAATCCCCATTCTTTTATGTTACCTGTTTCTTCATTAGATCCCTCAAAAGTTTTAATTAATACAAATAAACAAGTTAAGTTTTTCTAGATTAAAGATGTTAGGTATCATTTGATGATTAGATGAAGTATCTTAAAAGTATTATCTGTTGGTTTAGACAAAGCGCTTTCATAAATACAAAGAGAAAAGGAATATGTACTTTTGCACATATTCTTTTTTACAAGAACATACGTCCTATCAAAGCATATTAAAGGAGATATGAAAGAAAGGTTAACGCCAAGTTTGAATATTCCTATGAACATCAAAAGGTACCTTCTACAAAAAGAGTTACATACAACTTTTGAAAAGTAACTTTAGCCTATAGTATAAGCTACCTATATGAGAAAGGAAAGATAATCAAGATGCTTTATATAGTCAAGTTTGTGAAATGCATTAAATGAATCATCTCCTGACCCAACATACATTTTTCTCCAAAAGAAGAAAGACAAAAGAATGACAAAATATTCTTCAATGGTCATCTCATGAAGCCTTCTATAAATACCAAAATTTCTAAAGATCAAAGTGAGAGAATTAGATGATAACAATATTGAAAATCATACGCTCAAGCACTTAGATCTCTACGTAAAACACTTAGAAATTCTATGAGAAATATTGTATTTATATTTGTACATCCATCATTAATATGATATAGTTAGTTAGCTTTACCCTATAAATAATTTTTTTATGAAGTTGTTTAAAGCTTGAAGTGGTTTTGTGTTTAAAGAATACTCTGTTAGTTTTATTAAATAGGAAAATCAAAAAATACTTGTGGTGTGCCTAAAGAGTCTTGTAGTAAATAATAATTGTAATTAAAGATTTAGTGAATAGAATCTTAGTGGTGTACCAAGAATTAGATGTAATATCAAGTTTGAGAAAAATCATTATAAACTTTGTGTTTATTTCTTCTCTTCTATTTAATATATATGTATATTGCATTTTAAATATTGTGTTTTGAGAATTCCTTTTGAAACATGTTTAAACTCAATTTTAAGAAGACTTTTATATATTTTCAAACTCACATTTGTCTGAAGCTTAAGGCGATTGTAACCTTTCCAAAATAATTTGTTAAAAAATTTTAAAACATAATTCAATCTTCCTTCCTGTGTATTCCTATATTTAACATGTTGTATGTATGATACATAAAAAAATTGAGATGAAATCAAGATACTTAGTTAAGTGATGACAATAAAATGTGGGGGATGGTGGGAGGTAGATTAGGACATTGAAATATGAGGTGAAGTGAAGGAGGTACACCATAACATGGATGAGGGGGTGTAAAAATGGGAAAAGGGAAAAAAAAAAGGAGGAAGAGTTGCAAAAAGAAAAGGGAAGGGAAGAAGAATCGGATGAATAGGTTTAAAAAAAAGAGAAAGGTAAAAAAAGTGAACTTAGTAAAATAAAGGGTGAGAATAATAACTCCTGCCTTGAAATCATGTAAGCTATCAACCATTTCTCTAGCTATGGTTCCTACAAGGAACTTCGATACTAGTTTGATAGAAACTGGGCCAAGAAAAAGGAAAAAAGAAAAAAAGGAGATTTCTTTATTGAATTAAATGAGAGAATTGTCCTAAAAGTATTCAAGAGACGTAAACTCTCGTCCTATCCTTATAGTCGAATTTTCGACCTTTTATTCTTTTCCTTAACCTCCTAACCAACTATCAAATCAATTATATGTTACACTAACCCACCCAAAGGTTAAATCCTTTGCTTCTCTCCTAACACACCTTGTCAACAGGGGCTCACTGCCTATCGATATGTATGATGATGATTCATTATTATTAGAAAATTTAAAATTTGTAATCAAATAATTTTGTGGTTAATTTTAAAATTAATAATTATTTTGTAGTTAATTTTTAGTAAAAATAATTAACTATAAAATTATTATAATATTAATGATAGTATGAAATAAGTAAGAAATTAGCTAATAAAAAATGATCTTAGTTAATTTATAGTAAATTTTTAAAAGTTCTAGTTATTTTCTAACTAATTTGTAGTAATAAGAAGTATAAATGAATATAACTTAAATTTAGTTAGAAAAAATAATATTTTAGTTAATTAATAATTAATTAATTAAGATTTAACTACTAATTTAAATGATAATTAAAATTAATAACAAAATTAAAAAAGTCTTACTGTGATTTAAGATGTTTGTTGTCAACACTAGTTTTACATTACAAACATTAAATGCAATTTGAATGGTAAGTTTCATGAAATATTATCACTATCGTATATATCACAGTAAGACTGTTATTTATAATACAAATTAAAGTAGAATATACAATATAGTGAGGGGCCGAAGAAAATGACAAACAAAGAAGTGATAAAAAAAAGTTGAAGTACAATGACATTATTAATTTTGTTTCTACACATGATCTGAACACTAAAGAATACACTAATTCTTACCAATCCTCGTTAATAGTTGTTCTGTCTCGAAAGTCAAAAGTTACTTGCTTTTTTCAAAACGAGCCCCTTTATCCTTGAGCATAAAGTCGATCTTTATCCCTTTGTGACGAGAATCCCCGTGTCCATAGGCAAGAGGGGTTTAAGTGTGTCAGCACAGGAAGCTTCGACGCGGAGAATCGTGCACGCAAAGTCCTGACACGCCTTCCTCTAATTTGACTTCATGATGGGCTAGGGAGTAGGGCAGCCTAGGAGCAGAGTTGACCTTAGGACCGGCCGAGGGGTAGCGAGGGCCGACCGAAACGCAGACCGACCTAGATGTAATAAGGGTCGACCGGTACACAACCCCCTAAGCTTTGTTTGGAAGACGTAAGCTTATCATCATTCGGTTGTCTTGGGAGTATGGCATCGTCTAGGGGTCAACTCACGACCCTTGGCTTGGTCTTTGGGTTAGGCGACGCTTGGTTTTGTAGTAGTTATTGCTCTCTTGGGACTACGCGAATTTTCAACTACCTATAATCATTAGGAAACTATGGCTCAAGGTAAGCGAAATAATTGAGTTGGTTACTTGATTTCCTAGTGGCATTCTCTCACGCCTCACTCTTTCGTCTTCTTTGCTGCTTTACCTCTAGAGAATCCACGTTTTCTTTCTCCTTCAACAACCTCGTGCTTTTACTCCGAAGCTTTCTTCCCATGGCACCAACAGGTAATTTGTCTTGGCTTCAATGAGTTTTTTATCCTTTAATTTCTTCCTCTTTTGGTTTGGACTTCACTGTTCCTGATTTCCTTCGACCTTCCGAAGGAACTCGTGCCCTAGCCAGGGTCGTAATCTGACCCTTGCTCTTCTTCGTTCGCAAGAGAGTCTTCGAGGGACCTGCTGGGCGCCTCTGCTCAGGGAGCCCAACCTTGATCATGTGCAACGCTTGATGTTGGCGCCTCTGACGTGGGGAGCAGTTCCTCTTCAAGCTCAAAGTCTTGTGACAACTTTCCCTTCGAGATATGGTACTGCGACCATACTTTTGACAACGTCGCTGAAGATCCATATTCTTAGGTGGACCCTAAAGTTACAAAGGTTTCCTCCGTCCTGATGCGACCAAACTCTCTATTGAGGATGGCCACTGCTATTTGTCAGTCGGGTTCTTGGTCAGTGTTGGTATCGCCATGCCGACAAGGGTAGTCGCTATGCATGGGCCCGGTCGAAGGAGCTGAGCAGTTCTTTTATTTGTATGATACACTTCATTCGAAATTGGGGATAAAACTCCCTTTTACCCATTTCGAGCGGGCGATCCTACATGCATTGAACGTGGCTCCTACCTAGCTTCACCCCAAAAGTTGGGCATTTGTTCGTGCCTTCAAACTTCTGTGCGAGGACCTAGGTAAAGCCCCCACCCTAGGAGTATTCTTCTGGTTTTTCTCCCCGCGCAAGACCGACAGGGTGGGGTGGACTTCACTAAGCTATAGGGCTAGGCGCAAGTTATTGAAGCCCTTTCTGAAGAGTTATAAGACTTTCAAAGATCATTTCTTTAGGGTAGTTCCAAGTGACTCGAGCCCCAATTTATTAATTGACCGCTCCGGACGACTGTTCTTCCCGCTGCACTGGACCCGACAGCTGGCCGTGTCCATCTTGGTCGACCGAAAGGACTTGGAAACTTGGGAACATTCTCTCATCATTGAACTAGAGGAAATGTTGTCCTTCATAGCGCCGAGATCATTAAAGGGACGGGTTTGTGGAATAACCGTCGTTTTCCTTTTACTTTCTTCTCCCTTTTTGCTTATCTCTTCTTCTTTTTTCTTTTTTAGGGTACTCGACTAAGGCCTTGAATGATTTGAGGAAAAGAAAAGAGCAAGCCTCTCAACCGACCGGTATCGAAGCTGAGGCCACTCCCCTCTCTGTCGCCCGTCCTACTAATCCCCTGCAAACTTCTCAGGAGGGAACGTCATGCACTCCCTCAGTTTCCTTCGTTGCCTTTTCAAACTCAACACCAAGAGGTGCTTGAAGAGTCTGCCGAACGGTTGAGCAAGCGCTCGCACTTGGAAAAATCAGTTCATACTGACCCCGAAAATCCTACCGCAGGCCATGAGGAGTTTGCTCCTCAAACTTCTGATCCTAGGACTTTACTAATCAACTGTGATACCTTCACCCTGGCAGCAAATCAAGCCCTGGCCTCTTCATCATTGGGGCAAGAGGTAGGGCGGCTGGGCCTTGTAGGAACCTTTACTGCCCTTCAACAGTATGCTACTCATGGATTTGCTCTAGCCCGTGCCACCAAGAAGGAATTCAGGTTCATGGAGTCAGAGTGACAAGTATGGGCCGACCGAAACAAAAAGTCTGAGGAAGAGATACTCAAGTGGTCATCGGCTCTCTCTAAGGCTGAAACCAAGCTCAACAACTATCGGTTGTCCACTAAGAGACTTCACGAGGACCTTTAGGTGGCACATCAAATGAATAAGGATCTCCTCGATGCCAAAACCGAATGGATGCAGGTGAGGTTGGATTTGGAGCAGGAGAAGGAATCGCTCCAAGTTGAACTAAGGAAGTTGCACCAAGATGTTGTCGATTTGGAGGAGATTCAGAAAAACCAGGAGGACAAGCTGGCGTCGGTGGAGGGGTCTCTCAAATTGGCTCAAGAGACCATTGTGGCGCGTGATAAGACCATCTATCAGCAAGGTATTGACATTATAGATCAGTATGAGATGGGTTTTGAGCGCGCCATAGAGCAAGTCAAGTTCCTCCATCCCTCCATCGATATATTGGAGGCCGATCCTTTTAAGGAAGTAGTAGATGGTCGACTTGTATCTATGGAGACTCCTCTAGGGTCCCTAGCTTCTTGATCTTTTTGTAATAGTTAACTTAACTTTTGAACTTCGGCTTGTATTTCCTTTATCGTATTTTTCAATTAATATTTGTTCTTGATCTGACTTCACCTTTGCATTGTCGTTCGTGTTGGTTTCATTTGCGCTTATAGTATGTTCTCCGACTAGCCTACGCTTATATTTAGGTTGTGTTTTGATCTAGGTTTGAGGCGATTCTTAAAGTTTCTTCAACTCTTCTCTTTATGTCGAAACAAATAAAATCGGTCGTATTACTCATTCGTGCTCTACTCTTTAAATTTTTATCCCAAGCCCGAGGTACCTATAGGTCGATCGTATTAGGTTACCTTTTCAGGACTTTCTTTGTCGAGCTCTAGGCTAACCGTGTTAGGTTACCTTTTAGGATTTATCCGAGGCGAGCCTTGGGCCGACTTTGTAGAGTCGCCTTTTAGGACTTTATCCGAGGCGAGCCCTAGACCGACCGTGTTAGGTTTGCCTTTTAGGACTTATCCGAGGCAAGCCCTGGGCCGACTTTGTAGAGTCACCCTTTAAGACTTTATCCGAGGTGAGTCCTGGGGCGACCGTTTTAGGTCGCCTTTTAGGACTTTATCTGAGGCAAACCTTAGGTCGACTTTGTAGAGTCGCCCTTTAGGACTTTATCCGAGACGAGCCTTACACCGACCGTGTTAAGTTGCCTTTTAGGACTTATCCGAGGCGAGCTTTGGACCGACTTTGTAGAGTCGCCCTTTAGGACTTATCCGAGGCGACCTTGGGCTGACTTTGTAGAGTCGCCTTTTAGGACTTTATCCGAGGCGAGCCCTAGGCCGACTTTGTAGAGTCACCCTTTAGGACTTTATCCGAGGCGAGCCCTAGGCCGACCATGTTGGGTCGCCTTTTAGGACTTATTCGAGGCGAGCCCTGGGTCAACTTTATAGAGTCGCCCTTTAGGACTTATCCGAGGCGAGTCTTGGGCCGACCGTGTTAGGTCGCCTTTTAGGACTATTCGAGGCGAGCCCTAGGTCGACTTTGTAGAGTCACCCTTTAGGACTTTATCCGAGGCGAGCCCTAGGCCGACCATGTTAGGTTGCCTTTTAGGACTTATCCGAGACAAGCCCTGGGCTGACTTTGTTAGGTCGCCTTTTAGGACTATCCGAGGTGAGCCCTAGGTCGACTTTGTAGAGTCCGCCCTTTAGGACTTTATTCGAGGCGAGCCCTAGGCCGACCGTGTTAGGTCGCCTTTTAGGACTTATCCGAGGCAAGCCCTAGGCCGACTTTGTAGAGTTGCCCTTTAGGACTTTATTCGAGGCGAGCCCTAGGCCGACCATGTTAGGTCGCCTTTTAGGGCTTATCCGAGGCGAGCCCTGGGTCGACTTTGTAGAGTCGCTCTTTAGGACTTTATTCGAGGCGAGCCCTAGGCCGACCGTGTTAGGTCGCCTTTTAGGACTTATCTGAGGCAAGCTTTGGGCTGACTTTGTAGAGTCGCCCTTTAGGACTTATTTGAGGCAAGCCCCATCAATGGTATGTTGCATTCTACATAGAGATAGTATTATTCATGAACATTAACTATAATACATTCATAATGAGGCAGCATTCCAAGTTCTCGGTACCTCTTTGCCTTCTAAAGATTCGAGTCGATAAGCCCCCTGTCCGACTTCTTCTCTTATTTTGAAGGGCCCTTCCCATTTGAGCGTTAGCTTATTGTTTTTGGCTTTTTGAACTACTTTTTTCAGCACCAAGTCCTGGGGTTTGAAGATGCAGGGGATCACTCTCGTTGTACATCTTGGCTACTCTGGTTTTAACTGCATATTCCCTTATGTGGGCTGTCTCCCTCACTTCCTGCAACATGTCTAAATTTGCCCTTAATTCATCCTCATTTTTGCTTTGTTCAAATAATGTCGTACGCATAGACGGCTCTCCAATTTCCACGGGTATGACGGCTTCAGTTGCAAACATTAAGCGAAACAGGGTTTGGTATGACCATAACACCTACGACAATTCTTCGGCCTATCTGCCCTTTGCTTCCTCCAATCTTCTTCCCAGTCCTTTTAGAATGACCCTATTGGCCACTTTCGCCTGGCCGTTCGACTGTGGATGTTCCACTGATGTGAAGATTTGCTTAATCCCCAACTCTTTGCAGAATTCGGCCGTGGTCCTGGATGCGAATTGGGTTCCATTATTTGATACTATCTCGGCTGGAAGACCGAACCGCAGATGAATCTTTTTCCAAAAGAAGCATTTAACTCTCTTAGCTGAGATGGTAGCGAATGGCTCAGCCTCGACCCACTTAGTGAAATAATCCACAGCTACAATAAGGAATTTGATCTGCCCAAGGGCCAAAGGGAATGGTCCCAGTATGTCTACCCCCATTTGCAGAATGGCCAAGGTGATGTGATTGAGTGCAACCGTTCTGGAGACGTTTTATGTCCTTCTACAAACCTATGGCACTTGTCGCATTTCTTGACATAGTTCATGCAGTCGCTTCTTAAGATGGGCCAATAATATCTGGCCCTAGCGATCTTACATGCTAGGGACCGTCCTCTTATGCGGGTTCCGCATATGCCTTCATGGACTTCCTTCATCATGTATTCTGCCTCATCCTCCTCCAAGCATCCAAGGAGGGGAAAGGCAAAACCTCTCCTATACAACCACTGCCCCACCAAAGTATACCTCGTTGCTTCCTTAACCGTTCATTCTAATCTCTCGGCACGTGCACCAGTACAAATTTTTCAAATGTGGCTGTTAGTTTCGCTGCTTGCTCTCGATACTTGGCCAATTGGGGGTCTCTTGTCTGGTATTCATTATTCACTTGCCCTGTTACCAACTTCGAATCACTCTTGGCAGTTAGTCTTCTTGCTTCCAGGTCTTGGGCCAGCCTCATCCCTGCCAACAACGCTTCATATTTTGCTTAGTTATTGCTGGCTCTGAAATCAAAGTGTAGAGACTGCTCGATGAGGACGCCATCTGGTCCTTCTAAGATGACTCCCGCCCTAGACCCCGACTGGTTTGTAGATCCATCCCCTGACAGATACCATTTGCCTTTATTAGCAGCTAGAGGGCCTTCTAGGGTCAATTCTGTGATGAAATCGGCCAATGCTTGCGCCTTAACATGACCCCTTCTTTTGAATGAAATGTCAAACTCTGATAACTGAACACTCCATGTGACCATCCTTCCAGCCAGATCTGGTTTTCTCAACATCTGCCATATGGGCAAATCTGTCTGCACTATTATGCTGAAATTCTGGAAGTATGGGCGTAGCCGTCGTGAGGCCATCACTAGGGCTAAAGCAGCTTTCTCGATCTTCTGGTATCTTCTTTCAGTGCCCTAGAGCACCTTACTAGTAAAGCATACCGGCCGTTGTTCTCCCTCCTTCTCCTGGATCAATGCCGAACTGATGGTGGCATCAGATACAGAAATATATAAGTATAGAGGCGTACCTAGGCATGGGCGGATCAGCATAGGAGGAGCAGTCATCATTGCCTTCAGGCGTAGAAAGGCCTCTTCACATTCGGCCGTCCATGTAATTTTTCCTCCTTTCTTAAGAGTGGCGAATATGGGTGTGGCCATCTCTGCCGCTTTCGAGATAAAGCGGGATAATGTTGTGACCTTACCCTTGAATTGTTGGACCTCCTTAACACTTTGATGGCTTCTCATGTTGACGGCCGCCTGGAATTTCTCAGGGTTGGCTTCAATGCCTCTTTCAGTCAACATGAAGCCTAAAAATTTCCCTACGCGGACCCCGAACGAGCATTTATTCGAATTCAGCTTGAGTTGATGCTTCCTCAAAATATGGAACACCTGTTCTAGTGCTTCGTAATGCTCTGCTACTCCTTGAGACTTGACCACCATGTCATCGACATACACTTCCACATCCACCCCCATAATTCCTTTGAATATCTTATCCATCAAGTGCTAATAGGTGGCCCCCGTATTGTTGAGGCCGAATGGCATGACCTTGTAACAAAAAGCCCCATCATCAGTAATGAATGCGGTCTTCTCTTCGTCTTGTGGATGCATTCAAATTTGATTGAGTTCGCGTCCATGAAGCTCAAGAGAGCGAATCCTGCGACACTATTGACCAGTCTATCTATACTAGGCAAGGGGTAGGGGTCTTTAGGACAAGCCTTATTCAGATCAGTGTAGTCCGTACACATCCTCCATTTCCCACTCGGCTTCCTGACCATCACCACGTTGGCCAACCACGTCGGGTATTGTACTTCTCGCACAAATCCGGCCGATATTAGTTTGCGTGTTTCCTCCGTTGCTGCCTTACGTTTCTCTTCTCCTTGCTTTCTCTTCTTCTGAGTGACTGGTTTTTCCCCCTACTCTATCGATAGCCAATGGCATATGAAGTCGGGGTCCACGCTTGGCATATCCTTGGCCGACCATGCGAACACATCGTGGTTCGCTTTCAGAAAGGTCACCAACGAGTCTTCCTCCTCAGGGTTCATGGTTGTCCCTATCTTCGTTGTCTGCTCAGGCCGAGGTCCTAGTTGTATCTCCTTCAAATCCTCAGCTGGGTAGGGTCCCTCGTGCTCATACCAACCTCTTGGGTCTAGATCCAATTCCAAAGCATTAACAGCGCCACCCAGCGGGCGAGCCCCCACTCTCAAACTATCTTCATGACATCTTTAGGCTACATGGGAGTCAGCCCACACACTTCCTATCCTTCTCCCCACTGGGAACTTCATGCACAAGTGTTTGGTGGATACGATCGCCCCCAGCCTGTTTAGTGCCGGCCGGCCTATGATAATATTGTATGATGATAGGGCGTCCACGATAGTGTAAAGGACTGGAATGGTCCTAATATCTTATCGTTCTCTGAAACTGGTCTCTAACTCAATCATCCCCTGATGGGGATGCATTCTCCTACAAAGCCATATAGGTTCCTAGAGCACTCCTATAGCCAGCCAGCCGACAACTGCATCTTTTGAACAGTGGACCAGTAAAGGATATTGGCTGAGCTTCCTTGGTCTATCAAGACACACTCTATCTTGTATTCCGTCGCTACGACCGAGATTACCATCGGCTCGTCTCGTCCGGATGTTTCACATTTCAGATCTCGGTCGTCAAATGTGATGGTGGGTGTAGGCTCTTTCCTTCCCAGGGGCGTCATATTCTCTCCCGTCAGTACTATTTGAATTCTTTCAACTCTCCTCTCTTCTTTGGTTCTCTTTACTCCCCGATCGTGATTTGGGGGGAAGGTGGTCATCCTTCCTCCAGAAATAGTGGCTATTGTTCCTCAGTGAAGGGGAGTTCTTTGGCGTGACTGGCTCCTATCCCTCCTGTTGGTGCCAGTTGACCTTCCCACACTACTACCTTGTAGTTGGCGTCGCTCGTCTAACGCTCGCCGGATATATCGGTTGAGGTGGCCTGCTTGCACCAACTTCTCAATCTGCGTTTTCAACGCCCAGCAATCTTCAGTAATGTGACCAAAAGCCTGGTGAAAATCGCACCAGCCATCTTTGTCTTTTCCCATTACTTTCCCTTTGGCTCCTTGTGGGTACTCTAAAAGGGTGGTATGACAGATTTCGCGTAGGATCTGAGTCCTTTTTTCAGTCAGAGGAGTGAAACGTTGTGTGTGCTCGTTTGTTCGAGCGAGCATGGGGTGCTTGTCCTCCTTGGCCTTAGCCAAATGCCTTATATCTTTGCAGTCAGGTCTTCATTCTAATTTTCGTCGTTCGTACTGGTCCTCCTCCATCTCCACGTGCTTCTCTGCCTGAGCACTTATCTCCTCCATGCTAATTGGTTTCTTGAGGGCTAGAGCGTCGCTAAATGGCCCCGCCCTCAGACCTTTCTGAAAGGCTTTGACAAGAACTTCTGGTTAGGGTCGTCCACTCTGACTGTTGTGTTATTAAAGTGCGCTAAATAGCTCTTCAAGCTCTCTCCCTCGGCCTGTCTAATATCGAACATGTCTGCTACCTCCTACTTCTTCACCTTGTTGGCCGCGAACTGTGATACAAAAGAGCCGGCCAGATCTTTGAAAGTCTGAATGGACCTGGGTGGAAGTGTCGCCCTCCACTGCATCGCTACTTCCCTCAACGTTCCTGGGAAGAGTTTCAACTAAGCCTGTCATTCTCACCACTGATGTACATCTGCGTCTGGAAGGCTTGCAAGTGCGCATAGGGGTTGTGGCTCCCATCGAAGGGCTCTATGGTCACTTCCCTAAAGTTGGGGGGATAAGGGTTTCGTCTATCTCCCTGCAAAACGGTTGTCCCTAGAATGGTTGGGCAAAGTTTTCTTCATGTTCCGCTTGGTCTCGCCCACTTGCAGCTCTAAGAACAACAATCTATTGGCAGAGCTCCTCCTCCCTTTGCTCTACTACTCTCATGGCTTCTAGGTGTCGTTCCTCTGCCTAACGATTTCTCTCTTCAACTTCTGCTTACCTTTGCTCAGCCTCTACGCTAAGTCGCGATTGATCGTCGCTTCGCGCCTGAAGGGAAGCCACCGCTCGGAGCAGTCTTTGCAGCGTATCTTCCTCTCCCTTGTTCGTGGAACTTGGTTGGTTTCTGGTGATCGGCATTGCTCCTGCTTCTTCGTCTCCTTCCTCTTGTGGTTGTTGGGATCAGTTTTACCTCGCCCTACGGTGGGCACCAATGTTCTGTCTCGAAAGTGAAAAGTCCCTTGCTTTTTTTTCAAAACGAGCCCCTTTATCCTTGAGCATAAAGTCGATCTTTGTCCTTTTGCGGCGAGAATCCCCATGTCCATAGACAAGAGGGATTTAGGTGTGTTAGCGTAGGAAGCTTCGACGCGGAGAATCGTGCACGTAAAGTCCTGACATGCCTTCCTCTAATCTGACTTCATGATGGGCTAGGGAGTAGGGCAGCCTAGGAGCAGAGCCGGTCTTAGGATCGGCCGAGGGGTAGCAAGGACAGACCGAAACGCAAACCGACAGAGATGTAACGAGGGTCGACCGGTACAATAGTCTTACGAAGAATTGGTTTAGAAACACTTATTGGTGAGTGGTAGGCATTAGCCACTATGCTTGTACTTGCTGGTGAATTCTCATAACATGTATATGATCCTTTGATTATAGTGTCAGTCATGAAGCTGGTCACATCCTCAAAATTCCAGTCAGTCAGGTATCCAGGCTTTGTAGTTACATTGCTCACTTTAATATCTCCTGAAAGCGTTGCCACACACGGGACATTGAGGGTCGTAATGCTGGTGATGCTTGAGTGCACAAAAGCACAATTCCTACAATGCGTTTTACTTCTTCCTCGTTAAATTTTGAAAGTCTAGGATCCACAAGATCAGTTATGCGGTTGCTTTCATGAAGCTGCCACGCCTAAAAAGAACAAAACCAGAAACAAGAAGGTAAAATGTTAACAAATAAAATGTTTTGAATGATAAATGCACAAATTGAAGATGTCAAATACAAAGGAATCATAAGATCTTGTTAGTAGTATTAACATGGGTCAACTATCATCAGTATACAGCAACTTTCTACTAATTTTCAGAAGAAAATTAGTTTCATATGCTTGTAAGATAGTCTTGATAATTAGAACACAAAAACAACTATATTTCCCATGACAAATGAGCCCATATAAATTGAAAACATACTTCAAATAAATTGACATTGATGTGGAAGAAGATCTACATACCTTCCATTTGTAATTAATATCTTAATAAAAAACTTTTAATATGGGAAAGCTGATGCAATCATGAGAAACAAACGGTCTCACTAAAGCCATTACATTTTTTATGAAGCATGATTTTATCAACAACTCATCAGTCAGTGTCTTGTGAACTTCTACCAAGACTTTATTTGGATCAAAGGGCAACTATATAAACTATTTGTCACATCATCCTCATGATTTTAGAAAATACTCATCAATAGGGAAGAGACACTCATCCACATTATATAGTTTAGCACATCTCACATATAAGGAAACAAGAACAAGAATACCACATCTAAGCACTTAAAAAATTAGTAATCACGTGGGAAGAGACTCATTATTATCCTATAGATCAAAGAATATTTTCCTTATTTAACACTTAACGAAATTAGATTCCAACTTGATTTGAAATACCAAAATAAGAAGAAACAATATAAACGAGTTTATAATTTTATATTTATAATAAAATATGAGGAGAGGTCAACTTACTTCAAGAGTTACTCCTTGTTTTTATCTTTTATTTTCTTTAAATATATGACAGATAAAATATATCACCTATTAAAGTTATTAGATAGTAAGAAAACGAAGAATATAAATAAGTAGTAATTATTATAATTATTTTTAGAATAAGTAAATTTCTTCTCTTATAATATAGATATAATTAAAAATGAAATATAGATAAATTAACATTAACTAGATTTTCAAAACATTAATATTTTTTAGAAGCAGACATATATACCCATTCAAGAAGATACACCTTCTCTCCTTCCAAACTTGAATAAGAATTTGGCCTCCCACTAACTAACTCCAGAGATACAACACCAATCGAAAATACATCTGCTTTCTCCGTAAGGTATCCACGCATGGCATACTCTGGCGCAAGATATCCACTACACAAGAATTTGAGTATATCAACATTTTAGAATTAATTAAAACAAAGATATGAGACCAAATCATAAACAAATAAAATAGAGAAAAAAAATTGTGAAACTAATACAACATAATCAAGTGTTGATCACTCACATTGTCCCAGCCACACGGGTGCTCATATGGGTCATTTTATCATCATACAATTTGGCGAACCCAAAATCAGATATTTTTGGCATAAGCTCATGATCAAGCAAAATATTACTAACTAGCCTTCACATCACGGTGTACAATACGGAGACGTGATTCTTCATGTAAATAAGTTAAACCTCTAGCAATAGCTAAACAAATATCATAGCGTGTGGACCAACTAAGGGTGAAATGATTTCCTTCCCAAACAAACAACATTTGTCCTTAGTTATTTATACAAAAGAAAATGAGAAAACAAATAAGCATTCACACATACAAAGACCAAAATTATCATTTTCTCATACCAAATAATGCTTGATCAAGACTCTTATTTTCTAAATACTCGTAGACAAGAAGTCTTTTACTCCCTTGAATACTAATCCATATAATTTGACCAGATTACGATGTTGCACAGCTGATATGGTAGCAATCTCAGTTATGAACTGGCTTTTTCCTTGATGGGATCCTACAGACAGTTGTTTCACAGCAATTACTCCTCCATCATTAATTGTCCCCTGGAAGAACAAAAAAGAAAAATGGTATTGTTTTAAAGAAAGGATTTAGTTCCAATAATAGCCCCAAAAATTGAAGATCAGAATAAAACATAACTACTTTCATAAAAAAGTATAACTTATTATTTTGAAGCCGGGGATGATGCCCAATTTTCTTTGTTATTTAGTTCAGAAACTTCTTTTCTCCACCTTTCCCAGAATGTTTTGAATTACGATAAAAAAAACAGAGCATAAATGCACATGCATTGTCCATAATGTTGGACTTTTAAGCAAAGTACAATCATTTCCTTTCTATCTTCTGGTTATGTTATGATACAAAATCCTAGACATATAGCATATCTAATGCTGAAGTGAAAATTTGTCCTATTCTTGTCTAGAAACATAAGAGATGTATGTCCCACTAGATCTTGAAATATCTCACCATGCAAGAGATGTACTACTTATAGTCTAGAATAAGATTTATAATATGCAGAAAAAAAAAAATGAAATAGTCAGAGAACAATACTATACGAATATTTACACAAACTTCTTTACCTTCATCACCATCATGGGGTTTTCTGCTCTGGATGATACAGAAAATCAAAATTGACAAAAAGCTTACAACTCCAATGAAAATTCCAATGATTAGACTGGTTCTACTTTTTTTAGTGCTTGGAGATTCGTTACTGGCATTAGGTGAGAAATCTGTACAACACAGGCACACCATCAAATTTGAAAAATAAAATTTTGAATATTTAGCCTACAAGAGATTATACATGTGAAAGGTTAGTTATTAAACATCTGAACTACCAAATTTCTCTTGTCGTTTTACCTGGGATAACTTCGATGGCTTGAATCAGGGGCCCATAAGTACCTTGAGTTGGTATGCAGCAAGTCCCTTTTCCAGCCCAAAAGAGAGGGATCTCAAAATAGTTTTTTGACACTTCAAACCTACATTGCTTTTTGACAGATCTGAAAGAGAAGCCCCCAGCTTCCTTTTTTATGTCAAAATCCTCTAAAACACGATTCCCCTGGAGTCAAACATTCATTATCTTTGGTCCAGAACAATGACACAACATGGATTCAAAATATTTAACTCCAAAAGTAATTTAGTTCTACGAATTTGACTGGTCCAACAGACAAAATATACACACGGGAGATACCATGGCATGAATTAGATGATCAAGAAAAAAAATGCAAATCAAATTTTCCTTCCCCACCAATTTCCTTCAAGCCGTTGTTAGAGCTCAAGTGTACAATAACGTATCAAGAACTCTGTGTAACAGAAAACATAAGCACAAAATAAAAGAGAAAGAACAAGTCACTAGTATTGATTAACACCAAAACACCTATGCCATAGCAGGGTAGTGAAAATACAACTCTAAGACTCTGATGAGCGTGTCCTCAAAACTCACTGATCTTTATACTTGAAAATATCCGCTGCCTCTCTACATCTCAGCCTCTTTCCTAAAACCCCACATAAACTCCTTAGTCATATTTAGACCTGTCAAAACATTACAAGGTCCTCTTGTTTAGGCCGAACAAATGCCTCCAATTGGGCTAACATTACTCCTCAGATTAACAGCCTTGTGGAAAAATTCATGTATTCGTCCCATGCTAGAACAAATATTACTTATGTTGTAACGTTGTTAGTCGCATGATCTTCGATAGAGACATCTACAAACAATGGATAGAATCCTTCAATATTTAAAGACAAGTCTATCAAGAGGACTATTAGTTATAAGAGAAGATACATTATCGATGAAAATATATTATCGATGAAAATATATTATCGATGAAAATATATATAGATGTAAACTATGACGAATTAGTTCTTGATAGAAGATCTTCCTCAAAGTATTGCTTGATCTAACAGTGAAGTAGAGTTTCCAACTATAATATATGAGGTTTTATAGACGAAGGTCATACTTGATGTACCGGCCGATGTAGGGGAGTCGGTTCATAAGAAGCCGACGGTTAGTGTTCAACGGCCGGCTATTCTGTAAAGTCAACTCCCCAACTACACCCTCAGACTGCCTACGCTAGCCCATCATGAAAGTCAGAGTAGGGAAAATGCATCAGAGGCTTGCGTGTACGATTCCCCAGGGCGAAGCTTCCATCGCTGACCCATCTAACTTCACCTACTGCTGGTCATGGGGATCATCGCCGCAAGAGGACAAATAGCTACTTTAGGATAAATGGAAAAGAGAGAGAACGGGGAAAGGGTATCTGAGATTCCAAACCAGAACATTGGCGCTCACCGTGGGGCAAGGTAAAACTAGTCCCAACAACCACAGAAGGGGAGAAGCTGCGGAGTACAAGCTATGCCTATCACTAGGAATCAAACGAGTTCTACGAACGAAGGAGAGGAGGACACGTTGCAGAGGCTATTTCGAGCCGTAGCTTCCCTTAAAGCGCGGAGTGACGAGCAGTCGCGGCTCAGCGTGGAAGCTGAGCAGAGACATGTAGAAGCTGAAGAGCGACATCGTTGAGCAGAGGAGAGACACTTAGATGCCACGAGAGCCGCAGAACGGAGAGAAGTGGAGCTCCGTCAGCAGATAGCGGCCCTCAGGGCAGAAAAAGAGCGGGACCAGGAGGAGTGCGAGGAAAATGCAACCCAACCATTCTGGGGACAGCCATTCTACAGAGAAATAGACGAGACGCCTATTCCTCCAAACTTCAGGGAGGTAGTGGTAGAGCCCTTCGACGGAAGCCAGGACCCTCCGCGCATTTGCAAGCTTTTCAAACGCAGATGTATATCAGCAGCGGGAATGATAGACTTAGCTACAGGCTGTACCCAGGACCGTTGAGAGGAGTGGCAATGTAGTGGATGGCCACACTCCCACCTAGGTCCATTCAAACTTTCAAGGACCTAGCCAACTCTTTTTTGTCGCAGTTTGCGGCGAACAAGGTGAAGAGGCTAGAGGTAGCGAATTTGTTTGATATAAGACAAACCGAAGGAGAGAGTTTGAAGAACTACTTGGTGCGTTTTAATAACGCTACAGTTAGAGTGGACGACCCTAATCAGAAATTCTTTGTCAAAGCCTTCTAGAAAGGCCTGAGGGCCGAACCGTTTAACGATGCCTTGGCCCTCAGAAAACCAGTAAACATTGAGGAGATATGGGCTAGGGCTGAGAAGCACGTGGAGATGGAAGAAGACCAGTACGAGAGGCGGAGGTCGGAACGAAGGGCTAAACGGAAGGAGGTGAGGCAGACTGGTAAGGCAAGAGAAGACAAGCGACCTATGCTTGCTAGAGTCAATGAGCAGGCGTAATGTTTTACCCCCCTTATCGAGAAGAGAGCTCAAATCATGCATGAGATCTGCCACACTTCCTTGTTAGAATACCCCCCGGAAGCTAAAGGAAAGCTGATGGGAAAAGAGAAAAGTAGCTGGTGCGACTTTCATAGAGCATTCGGCCACACCACTGAGGATTGTTGGGCGTTGAAAACGCAAATTGAGAGGCTAGTGCAAACTGGCCATCTCGATCACTACGTTCAACAAGCATCACCCTGGCGGCCTCAGCTACAAGGAGAAAGCCTACGTCGATTGGCCGGAACAAGTAGGAGGGAAAGAAGTAGATCACGCCAGAGAACCCCCACCCACAGGGGAACCATAACCATAATCTCGGGGGGCAGGACGCCAAATCCCTGGGTGAGTTCTAACAGGATGACCGAGGAGAGAAGGTCAGATGATAGAGTGCAAACGATGCTGACAGGAGCGAATATGACGCCCCTCGGAAAGAGGGAGCCCACACCCATCATTTCGTTTGACGACCGAGATATGAAAGGTCGGGCGTCAGGTCGAGACGAGCCCATGGTGATCTTAGTGGTGGCGGCCGAGTACAAAGTGGAGCGCGTTCTAATAGATCAAGGAAGTTCAGCTAACATCCTTTACCGATCTACGCTGGAGAGAATGCAATTGCCGGCCGGCTTGGTATAGACATGCCCCAGAAGTTTGTATGGCTTCGCGAGAGAGTGCGTTCCAATCTTAGGAATAGTAGAGTTAGAAACTTGTTTTGGGGAACGGTCGGTCAGCAGGACTATTCCAGTCCTATATACAGTCGTGGATGCCCCTGCCTCCTATAATATCATCATAGGACGGCCTACACTGAATAGATTGGGGGCGATTGTGTTTACTAAGCACTTGTGCATGAAGTTCCTGGTGGGGAGGAGAGTAGGAAGCGTGTGGGCCGATACTCGTGTGGCCCATAGATGTTATGAAGACAGTCTGAGGGTGGAGAGGCATGCTGCATTGGACGAGGTGAACGCCTTGGATTTGGATCTAGACCCAAGAAGCTAGTTCGAAAGAGAAGGGCCCCTTCCCGCCGAAGACTTTAAAGAGGTCCAGTTAGGACCAAGGCAAGAGCAAATAACGAAGATTGGGACAACCATGAGTCAAAAGGAGGAGGAAATGCTCACAGCTATCCTCAAAGCTAACTATGATGTATTTGCATGGTCAACATGGGACATGCCGGGCGTTGATCCCACTTTTATGTGCCATCAATTATCAATTGAAGGGCGGGCAAAGCCAGTCGCCCAGAAAAAGAGGAAGCAAGGGGAGGAGAAGAGAGAGGCCGTGAAACAAGAAACTCACAAATTGCTCTCGGTCGGTTTCGTGCGAGAGGTGCAATACCCAACTTGGCTGGCCAACGTGGTGATGGTCAAGAAGCCGAATGGTAAGTGGAGGATGTGCATAAATTACACTGACTTGAACAAGGCATGCCCTAAAGACTTGTACCCTTTGCCCAGCATAGACAGGTTAGTGGATAATGTCGCTGGGTTCACCTTTTTGAGTTTCATGGATGCCTACTCTGGGTACAACCAGATTCGGATGCATCCGCAGGATGAAGAGAAAACGACATTCATTACTGATGAGGGGGCTTTCTGTTATAAGGTCATGCCATTCGACCTCAAAAATGCAGGAGCCACTTACCAATGTTTAATGGATAAGATATTCAGAGGTATCCTGGGGACGGATGTGGAAGTGTATGTCAATGACATGGTAGTCAAGTCCCAGGGGATGGAGGAGCATTGTGAAGCCCTAGAGCGAGTGTTCTGTATCCTCAAAGAGCACCGGCTTTGATTGAATCCAAGCAAGTGCTCGTTTGGGGTGCAGGCTGGGAAGTTTCTAGGTTTCATGCTGAGGGAGAGAGGCATCGAGGCAAACCCAAAGAAGTGCCAGGCAATAACAAATGTAAGAAGCCCCAAAAGCGTTAAAGAGGTACATCAATTCATGGGAAAAGTCAGAGCGTTGGCCCGTTTCATTTCTAAGGCGGACGAAATGTTCACGCCTTTGTTTGCTACCCTCAAGAAGGGAGGAAGATTCACGTGGATAGACGAATGTGAGGAAGCTTTCCTGCGTTTGAAAGCCATGATGGCTGCCCCACCAGTGTTGACTCGCCCAAAACCAGGTACGCCTTTATGTTTCTACATTTCGGTATCCGATACTGCTGTTAGCTCAGCTCTGATCGAAGAGGAGGGAGGGGAACAACAACAGTATACTTCACCAGCAAAGTACTCCAAGGTCCTGAGAGGCGGTACCAAAAAATCGAGAAAGCTGCCCTAGCTGTAGTAATAGCCTCGCGACACCTGCGTCCATACTTCCAAAATTTTAGCATAATAGTTCGAACGAATCTACCTATAAGGCAAGTTTTAAGGAAGCCGGATATGGCAGGAAGGATGGTTGCTTGGAGCGTCCAACTGTCGAAGTTCGACATCTCGTTCGAACGAAGGGGCCATGTTAAGGCACAAGTCTTGGCTGACTTCATCAACGAGTTGACCCCTAAAGACCGGCCGACTGGCGACAATGGCGAGTGGTACCTGTCGGTTGATGGATCGACAAACCAAATAGGATTAGGGGCTAGAGTCATATTGGAAGGGCCCGAAGGCATCCTCATAGAGCAGTCGCTGCACTTTGATTTCAGGGCCAGTAACAACCAGGCCGAATATGAAGCATTGTTGGCGGGGATGAGACTGACCTGAGATCTAGAAGCAAAGACCCTGATCGCCAAAAGTGACTCGAAATTGGTGACAGGGAAGGTGAATAACGAGTACCAAGCGAGAGATCCTCAACTAAGTAGATATAAGGAGCGGGCAGCAAAGCTGGCGGCCGGTTTCGAAAGATTCGAGCTAATCCATGTACCGAGGGATCAGAATGAGCGAGCCGACTTGTTGGCAAAGCTAGCCAGTACCCAAAGAAGAGGGCAGTTGAGGTCAGTCATACATGAAAACTTGGAGACACCAACGGTAGATTGGGATGAGGTCTGGAACATCAGGGAGGAGAGGACGTGGATGACTGATAATGACTTCTTTTTAGTCATTTTGAACTCTTATCAAATAACTAAAGCTAACTATAGTATAGTCAACCCTAGGTCATTCTTCTCAAGGACACAGTGTGTTCAGTTGTGATTTGGTGTGAAGCAAAGTGTAATCGAATCTAAGATGTAAGGTGTTGACTCTCCTCGGCACTGGTCGAGTTGCTCTCGGTAGAGATTGAGCCGAGATGATCTCGGCAGAGATAATCCGACTTGGTCTCGGTTGAGTGCAGACAGACGCCACAGAGATGGACTATCTTTGTCTTAGACTAAAAAAGCAGTAAAATGGGGGATTGAAGTGCAAGTAAAGCAGAAAGTAAACTAAGACTATGAATGCAGTAAACATATACTACTACTACTAATTATCTACTATTATTATTATTTAACTGTGTTCATATTCAGATCTGTCGGTCCAAGTCCAGTACAATTTCCACACTCCAGTTCTCAGTCCATATCAGCCTTGGGAAGTCTTATGGCAATCACCAAAGGTTTATCCATTGCAACACCGAGGATTTATGCAATCGCTACCTCATCAACCGGCAGGGACAGAGCTGATTTTAGGTTCTCGATTAACAATCGTTAAATGATTACCTACTGAATTAGTTAAACCAGTTCCAATCGGCTTAGCTTAACATTGTTCACAATTTAATTGCAATCGCGGATTAAATCATGAATTAAAGTAGAGGAAGAGAATGGAGATAAGAAATGCAGAATGAAATTGATTTAACAGAAATAGAATTCAAGTACAGTGGTTCTGAATTCAGGTGGATCCATCTCCCACGACGATCGCCATGGTTGACGGTGGTGGTTCACCTCCGTTAGCTTGAGCGTTGAGGATCAACTCCACCAAAGTCCGTCAGTAATATGATCGGTCCCCTCTGACAGACTTCAGCTTCCCAGTCTCAAACCTGCACTCCCTCGATCGAGAGAAACGCCAAAGCAGCACCGTGCACCACTGTAGAATGGAGAGAAACGAGAGCGAGAAAATGATATAATGAGTGTGGAATCAGAGTGAATTCAAAGGCGCGTAAAAAGTGCATAGCTCCTCATATATATACATGAGCTGATCAGCTAAACGACGCGAAAAGAATATCCTAACAGAATTACAATGTGAATTTCCTTTTCTACCCTTATGCAGATCTTCTAGAGTGACGTGGCAGATTCTTCAAGAGTGACATGGCAGCTGAATTGGCGCTGAGGTGGACTCTAAGCTGGGTAGCTGACATGGACAGCTCAATTAGGCTGCTGGGCTGCAAGACGTGGACTGTCGGGACGGGTCTGGCTTGATCGAGACAGAGTCGGTCTGGCCGAGACGACTTCATCTCGGCTGAGACTCTTCCGTTAACACAGATTTGTATTTTCTCTATACTTAAGCCCATAAAATGAATCTTAGCTAACAATCCGTTCTTAAGCACAAAATAGTCTTGCAAACACCCTTCTTAAGTGTCCAAAAGATGTAAAGTTTGTGACTCATCACACCCCCACACTTACCATTTTGCACTCCTGGGCAAAATAAAATGAAAATCACAAGGGGAGATTTTTAAAGATAGAAAAGAATCTCTCAGTTAGCCTCCTCAAGTTCATCCGAGACAGAGTCGGTACTCATTCACTCTGAGATAAAATTTCTCAATCCTTCCGAAAAGTATTGCTCCTGTGTTCAAGGCAATTTCATGACCTACAACAGTAAAGGTTAACCAATAGTGATAGAGCTCTTACTAGACAAGTATTCTCTCAGCCACTCAAGTGTTTAAGCTTGTATTTACACTCAACATTACATGAGACTAGCATTACCACACTTTGACAAGACTCTTCTTCCACTCCTGTAAAAAACACAGCAAAAATGATCACTAGGACTTCTTTCGCTTGTAACGAGGCTAGGGGTACAGGTAGGATAAAATATGGAAGGTGGTCTCAGAACCCCTAGGGAAGAGAGGAGCAATGGGGAGTAAGTTTCGTTAGCATGATGAGCATCCCGAGATGCCGAAGTCTTCTTTCTTCGATCTACTTTTTTATTTTTCTTTGCTCACTTTCCCCTTTCAACTTCTTTTCTTTATAACTTATGGCTTTTGGCTGCTTTTCTTTTTGTTTCCCTTGCACCTATTTGCATCTTTGCCTTTCAAATCTTCGGAGCATGTTAGATTGATTCTGCTCTCTGGAACTTCCCCCACACTTGATTATGACTTACTCCCAAGACAATTCCAAATCTCCTCTATCCCTTGAGGATGAGGTAGATTCATGGTTTTTCTAGCCTTGGCTTGTACCGAGCTGTCTGAAAGAATGGTTATTTAGGCTCAAAGGGGTGAACAAGGGACATAAATTTTTTTTTAATAGGCTCAAAGAGTTTTATAAGAATCATGGCCTAGATCATGTCATCCCTGCATATGGAAACAGTTGTGTCTAAAGAGTCAGGGCAAAATACAGAATACACAGTTACTCATGAATGCAAAAATCACACAAGAAAGGAGAGAATGGTAGGATGCAAGCCATCAATATATACACAGGCTCAAAATCTCACACGGACATGCTGCTCTGTCACAGAAGGTCTTCCTTTCCAATTTTTCAGCCAATCAGTGCCTAGTACATCAGGGTTTCTTTCCTAGAAAACTTGAGCAAACTCGTTCCAAGTTTCAGAGTTCCTTCCTACTATCTCCTCAACACTTTTGGAGGTCACTTTCAGAATTCTAATCAAAATAATTTTCAACAATCCACATTCTGAATTCGGCTAGGAAGAAAAACAAGACAAAATTGAAATGACTGAATTGAAATCCTACCTGGCCGAGGTCAATCCGGATCCAGTAGAGATGGCATAGAGCCGAAGTGGACTCGGCTTGGGCAGCCTTTATTAAAAACAGATCAAAACGCAATGCATGAAAACGAAATAAACAAACAACGCATAACAGAACAAAAATGAAGGCAAGACAGGAGAGTTTATGATGAGAATATAGAACAGTATCCCCCCCCCCCCCACACACACACACTTAAAATCTGCATTGTCCTCAATGCGAGGCGGGATCGGCTAAGGTCATGTCATCTTGTGATGCTAGTTCCATCAATGAGATAATCTCCACGTCATGAGTGATTGGTGCCAGTCCTTCGTGGAATAGTTTAATCTGATGCCCATTGACCTGGAAGGTGCTGTTACTGTGTTCATCGTTTAGCTATACTGCACCATAGGGAAATATATTAGTGAGAACAAAAGGTCTATCCCATCTAGAATGAAGCTTACCTACAATGAGCTTAAGGCGTGAGTTAAATAGAAGGACTTTCTGGCTGACTCTGAATTCTTTCCTCAGGATCTACTGGTCATGGAATCGCTTGACTTTTTGTTTGTATATCCTAGAATTTTCATATGCTTCCAAGCGGAGTTCATCTAACTCTTGCAGTTGAAAATTCCTCTGTTCTCCAGCTTGGTCATAGGCCAGATTGCATTGCTTAACAGCCCAGTATGCTCTGTGTTCTAGCTCCACAGGAAGGTGACAGGCTTTTCTGAAAACAATCCTGTAGGGAGACATCCCCAGAGGTGTCCGGTGAGTAGTTCTGTGTGCCCAAAGAGCATCCTCAAGGAGGCGGCTCCAGTCCTTTCTGCTGGGATTGGTCATCTTTTGCAGTGTTTTCTTGATTTCTCTGTTGAAAACTTCTGCTTGGCTATTTGTTTGGGGATGGTAGGTAGTAGCAATTCTGTGAGCTACCCCATATTTCTGAAGGAGAGAAGCCATGGCTCTGTTATAGAAGTGACTGCCTTGGTCACTTATGAGCGCTTTTGGCACACCAAACCTGCAGAAAATATTGGACTTGAGGAAGTCCACAACCACTCTTGCCTCATTGGTTCTGGTGGCAATGGCTTCTACCCACCTTGATACATAATCCAAGACCAACAAAATGTATGAGTAGCCATTGGAGACCGGGAATGGTCCCATGAAATATATTCTCCAAACATAAAAAATTTCACAGAATTGGATGGGTTTCTAGGGAATTTCGTGCCTTCTGCTCATGGCCACTCCTGCTTTCTGACATTTCTCGCAAGTGGAGACGAATTCATGCGCGTCCCGAAAGATAGTTGGCCAGTAAAGGCCACAGTCTAGCACTTTCCTTGCAGTCCGAGTTGATAGATAATGGCCGCCTCCAGGTGCCAAGTGGCAGAACTGGAGGACCGAATTGATCTCGGCTTCTGGAATGCACCTGCGGATGACCTTGTCGCTACACAGTCTCCAAAGGCAGGGATCATCCCAAATGTAATACTTGGCATCACTTCGGATTTTCTCCTTATGTGCCCACGACGCCTCTGGTGGAAGATGAGATGTTTCCACGTAATTACAAATGTCGGCAAACCATGGTGTGGTTGTCTAGATGTTTAATAGTTTCTCGTTAGGGAATTCATCTCGGATAGGCATCGGTTCGCTTCCTTTTTCAATTCTACTTAGGTGGTTTGCTACAGATTTCTCAGCACCCTTGTTATCTCTAATCTCTAAATCAAATTCCTGAAGAAGAAGCATCCACCGGATCAGTCTCGGCTTAGAGTCAGGCTTCTTTAGTAAGTATCTCAAGGCAACGTGGTCAGAGAATACAGTTATCTTGGAATCGAGAAGGTAGGAACGAAATTTTTCTAAGGCAAATACAATTGCCAAAAGCTCCTTTTCAGTTGTTGTGTAGTTTTGCTGAGTCGAATCCATAGTCCTGGATCCATAGGCAATCACGTGCACCGGTTGGCCAGCTCTTCTCTGGCCAAGAACAACTCCTAATGTTGAGTTGGATGCATCACACATCAGCTCAAATGGCAGGTCCCAGCTTGGTGCTTGCAAAATAGGTATGGATGTGAGTCTGCTCTTTAGCTCTTGAAATGCTTCTATACAGGGCTGATCAAAATTAAACTCCACATCCTTCTGTAGCAGTCTGGATAGAGGCAAGGCTAATGCACTAAAGTTCTTGACAAATCTTCTGTAGAAGCCCACGTGTCCAAGAAATGAGCGAACTTCCCGTATAGAAGCGAGGTTTGGGAGGGAAGTGATGATGTCTATCTTTGCCTTATTTACCTAGATGCCTCTGTTGGAGACCAGATGTCCCAACACTATTCCCTCCGACACCATGAAGTGACATTTTTCAAAGTTAAGCACGAGGTTCGTGTTAATGCATCTCTTCAACACCTTAGACAGATTATTCAGGCATGCCTCGAAGGAGTCGGCATACACCGTGAAGTCATCCATGTTCCATGCAATCCTGCAGCAAGTCCGAGAAGATGCTCATTATGCAGCGTTGAAATGTACTCGGAGCATTGCAGAGACCAAATAGCATGCGTGTGTACGCAAAGGTACCAAATGGGCAGGTGAAGGTTGTCTTATGCTGGTCTTCAGGTGCAATATGTATCTGCATGTAGCCTGAGAATCCGTCCAGGAAACAATAGTGGGATTTCCCTGCTAATTTTTCAACCATTTGGTCAATGAACGGCAGAGGAAAATGATCCTTGCGAGTTTCCTGATTCAATCTTCTGTAATCGATGCACACTCGCCAGCTGTTCTGAATCCTTGTTGGTACCAGCTTATCTTGCTGGTTTTTCATAACTATCATCCTGGACTTCTTCAGCACCACTTGCACAGGGCTCACCCATTGGCTATCCGAAATGGGGTAGATGATCCCTACAGCAAGGAGTTTGGTGACCTCCTTTTTAACTACGTCCAGGAGTGTTGGATTCAGTCGTCTCTACTACTGCCTGGTGGGCTTGATTTCCTCCTCCATTAATATTCTATGCATGTAGATGGAGGGGTTTATGTTAGGAAGGTCTGCTAGCTTCCACCCTATTGCCTTTTTATGCCTCCTGAGGACTTCCAGCAACTTATCTTCTTGCTCCTAGAGGAGGTTGTTGGAGATGATAACTGGGAGTGCTGTTCCTTGTCCAAATAAGCATACTTCAGGTGACTCGGCAATGTTTTCAATTCCATGGGTGGTGGCGATAATGGAGACTTTACAACTTCTAAGTTTGGATCCGGCTGGCTGACTTGATCTTGATTCGGCACCAAGCGTGCTAACATTATTTCGGCCTCATCCTGCTTCGGCCAGCTCGACATGTTGACTTCGGTTCTTGTCGGATTGGAGTCGGCATCAGCCTCTTGCACCTCTTCGGAATCGGATCCAAATGGAACAATGAATTCTTTCTCAGCCTATGTCTGGTCTTCAGTTGCTGAGTCGGTCTCGACAAGCGTTTCGGCCTTGCTTTTTGACTCTTTGGCCGAGTTGACTTTCATTTCTTCCTTGACTCGGCCTCCTCTGGCCGACTCGATCCTTGCCATGAAAATTGTCGCCACTTGTGCAATTGAAGACTTTTCCGCTTCGGCGACCTTGATATCTGCATCATGCGTACACTCTGAGTGTTCTTGGTTGCAGACTGGTCTAACAATTCAGATAGTTCCACTTCAAAGGCCAAGTCAGCAATATCATTATGATTGTCCTTAGAGTTGGAGAGGTCTTGTACTTCCTCATAGTCGGCCTCTTCATCTGTAACTCCTGGGCAGTTTCTTTCATCAGCATTCTCAGCAGACTCCTCAATGTTTTCACTGCTACCATTTAGTTGAAGATATTCTTCAACTAGTTCATCAAGTATATCAATGCCAAAGAAAGAGTGGTCTTCGGTTAGGTGCTTCACAGCTTTGAAAATATTGAATTGCACCAAGGCGTCACCGAATTCCATGGAGAGCGTCCCTGCATGCACATCAATCTTTGTTCTGGCTGTCATCAAGAAAGGTCTTCCCAGAATTAAGGTGGATTCCTTCCCAGGTGTTTCGTCCTCTATGTCTAGCATGTAAAAATCAGCTGGAAATATTAGTTCATTGACTTGGACGAGAACATCCTCGAGAACTCCCAGAGGCTGGACAATACTCCTATCTGCAAGTTGAATGGTCATCCCTATGGGTTCCAAGTCACCAAAATTCAGGAACCTGTAGATTGATGTGCGCATGACATTAATTGAGGCTCCCAGGTCCAACATGGCATTGGCAAAAGTGCATTCGTCGATGGTGCATGGGACCGAAAAGACTCCAGGGTCTCTGCATTTCTTTGGCAAAGTTGAAGCACCTGCAGTGATTGCTTCATTCTGTGTCAGAGCCGACACCACACCTCCAATTTCCTTGCTCCCCTTTATCTTTCTCCTTTTGTGTACACACAATTCCTTAAGGAATTTTGCGTACTTAGGGACTTGTTTAATAGCATCGAGGAGTGGAATATTGATTTCCACCTTGCGGAACATCTTCAACACTTCTTCATCCGACTCTGGCTTCCTTGCCAAAGTGGTCCGAGATGGAAATGGCAATGGGACAGTTGTCTCTGCCTGAGACTGCAAGCCGACATTTAGCTCGGAGTCGCCTTCAGCTAATCTCGGCGACTGCTGCAGTGTAGGTTGCGGTAATTCTTTCCCACTTCGAAGAGTGACTACACTGGCATTTCCTCTTGGATTTGGAATTGTTTGAGAGGGAAGGTTGCTGAATCCTACCGACTAGTATTGGCTAACTGACCAATCTGCATTTTGAGGTCTTGCATGGTGGCGATCATGTTCTACTGGAACTGTAAATTGCTGGAGCTCATAGATTGTTGGAACTCCAGGTTGCTGGTTGCAAGCTGCTTCATCAGGTCTTCCAGAGATGGAGAGTTGCCTTGGGTAGGCATTCTCTACTGTTGCTGTTGGAAAGGTGGTGCTTGGTAGTGCGGAGTCGGGTGTTGATAGCTTGCTTGCCTTTGATAGATATTTGGTGCAGATCCGAATTGTTGAGCTGCATATGGCCCCTGATTCGGTCCTGGCCGAAATGGCTGTCTCCCATGCTGTTGGCTGTCAAATGGCCGATTCTGATACGGTTGCTTCCCGTACTGAAATCCACCTATGGCTCCAACATTCTCTGGTTGGTCCGACTCGGTTTCTTGGAGAGTGGGGCACATGTCAGTGAGGTGCTCCACGAAAGTACAAATGCCACAAATCTTGGCTGCCATGGCAGGTTGGTGTTGTCCAACAGCGAGTTGTCTCACCAATGATGTCAATTCGGTCAGCTGGTTTTCGAATCTTTGGTTAGCAGCTGTGCCCATTTCATTCACCATCCGAGATTGACTCGGCCCTCTGACTCCGAATTACTGGGTGTTGCTGGCCATGTTGGAAATCAGGTGCCTTGCTGCTGCTGGTGTCTTATCCATCAGTGCCCCACCACTGGCTGTGTCAATCATGATTCTGTCCATCAGTGATAGTCCTTCGTAAAAATATTGGATCAGCAACTGTTCGCTAATCTGATGATGTGGACAGGTGGCGCAGAGCTTGTTGAACCTCTCCCAATACTCGTGCAATGTTTCACTTGCATGCTGCCTGATTCCACATATCTCTTTTCTGATAGACGCAGTACGGGATGCCGGAAAGAACTTCTCCAGGAATGTGCGTTTCATGTCCCCCCCAAGTGTTGAAAAGCACTAGCTGAAGATACAGCCAATCCTTCGCTGCTCCATCCAGGGAGAATGGAAATGCCTTCATCTTGATATAATCCTCCGATATCCCCTGCGGCCTCATTGTGGAGCAAACCACATGAAATTCCTTTAGGTGCTTGTGGGGGTCTTCTCCTGTAAGACCATGAAATTTCGGTAACAGGTGTATAAGACCAGATTTCAACTCATAAGTTTGAGCCGACTCTAGTTGTGGATATTGGATGCACCATGGTTGATATACCACGTCTGGAGTGGCCAATTCCTTCAAAGTTCTGTCATTATTCTCCATTTGTTCTGGTCCTACAAAAATGTTAGAACTAGAAACAGAATTGTCAGTGGAAAACTGGTTAGAGTCAATGGCAGTGACTGCAGTGTTCCTAATTTTTCGCAACCTATGTAAAGTTAACTCTATTTCGGGGTCAAGAGCATACAAAGGGTCAGCACTACTCCCAGTCATGCATTGTACATGCTATGCAGAAAATCAGTATTGAAATCAGTACTTAAAATAGTAAACTATAGCTATCAATTAACCAATTAATGGTACTATGGAATGGAATATAAAAGGAATGTGATGCAAAAAGAACACAAGTCAACTACCGAAAGGAATACAAAAAGAAAACAAAAAGAATACAGTGCAGAAGGAAAAAGATACAATAGTGAATGCAAGAAGGAATGCTAATGCTATGTTGCAACAGAAGTATACCTTTACTAAAAATTCAGCATGCTTTTATTTAGGATCCCATAAAGACAGACGCATACAAAATCAAAAGACTCAATTAAACTGACTTGACACACACTCTACAGACTCAGGATTCGACTTCACTTTACTTGACACACAAAGACACAAAAGAACTTGTGTCCCTGGCAACGACGCCAATTTGACAATGACTTCTTTTTAGTCGTTTTGAACTCTTACCAAATAACTACAGCTAACTATAGTATAGTCAACCCTAGGTCATTCTTCTCAAGGACACAATGTGTTCAGGTGTGATTTGGTGTGAAGCAAAGTGTAAACGAATCTAGGATGTAAAGTGTTGACTCTCCTCAGCACTGGTCGAGTTGCTCTCGATAAAGACTGAGCCGAGATGATCTCGACAGAGATAATCCGACTTGGTCTCGGCTGAGTGCAGACAGACGCTACAAAGATGGACTATCTCTGTCTCAGACTAAAAATCAGTAAATAGGGGGGATTGAAGTGCAAGTAAAGCAGAAAGTAAACTAAGACTATGAATGCAGTACACATATACTGCTACTACAAGTTATCTACTATTATTATTATTTAACTGTGTTCATATTCAGATCTGTCGGTCCAAGTCCAGTCCAATTTCCACACTCCAGTTCTCAGTCCATATCAGCCTTGGGAAGTCTTATGGCAATCGTCAAAGGTTTGTCCATTGCCATACCGAGGATTTATGCAATCGCTACCTCATCAGTTGGAAGGGATTAAGTTCAGAGCTGATTTTAGGTTCTCGATTAACAATCGTTAAATGATTACCTACTGAATTAGTTAAACCAGTTCCAATCGGCTTAGCTTAACATTGTTCACAATTTAATTGCAATCGCGGATTAAATCATGAATTAAAGTAGAGGAAGAGAATGGAGATAAGAAATGCAGAATGAAATTGATTTAACAGAAATAGAATTCAAGTACAGTGGTTCTGAATTCAGGTGGATCCATCTCCCACGACGATCGCCATGGTTGACGGTGGTGGTTCACCTCAGATTAGCTTGGCGTTGAGGATCAACTCCACCAAAGTCCGTCAGTAATATGATCGGTCCCCTCTGACAGACTTCAGCTTCCCAGTCTCAAACCTGCACTCCCTCGATCGAGAGAAATGCCAAAGCAGCACCATGCACCACCGTGGAATGGAGAGAAACGAGAGCGAGAAAATGATATAATGAGTGTGGAATTAGAGTGAATTCAAAGACATATAAAAAGTGCATAGCTCCTCATATATATACATGAGTTGGTCAGCTAAACGACGCTAAAAGAATATCCTAACAGAATTACAATGTGAATTTCCTATTCTACCCTTATGCAGATCTTCCAGAGTGACGTGGCAGATTCTTCAAGAGTGACATGGCAGCTGAATTGGCGCTGAGGTGGACTCTGAGCTGGGTAGCTGACATGGACAGCTCAATTGGGCTGCTGGGCTACAAGACGTGGATTGTCGGGACGGGTCTGGCTTGACCGAGACAGAGTCGGTCTGGCCGGGACAACTTCATCTCGGCTGAGACTCTTCCGTTAACACAGATTTGTATTTTCTCTATACTTAAGCCCATAAAATGAATCTTAGCTAACAATCTGTTCTTAAGCACAAAATAGTCTTGCAAACACCCTTCTTAAGTGTCCAAAAGATGTAAAGTTTGTGACTCATCACACCCCCACACTTACCATTTTGCACTCCTGGCAAAATAAAATGAAAATCACAAGGGGAGATTTTTAAAGATAGAAAAGAATCTCTCAGTTAGCCTCCTCAAGTTCATCCGAGACAGAGTCGGTACTCATTCACTCTGAGATAAAATTTCTCAATCCTTCCGAAAAGTATTGCTCCTGTGTTCAAGGCAATTTCATGACCTACAACAGTAAAGGTTAACCAATAGTGATAGAGCTCTTACTAGACAAGTATTCTCTCAGCCACTCAAGTGTTTAAGCTTGTATTTACACTCAACATTACATGAGACTAGCATTACCACACTTTGACAAGACTCTTCTTCCACTCCTGTAAAAACACAGCAAAAATGATCACTAGGACTTCTTTTCGGCTTGTAACGAGGCTAGGGGTACAGGTAGGATAAAATATGGAAGGTGGTCTCTGAACCCCTAGGGAAGAGAGGAGCAATGGGGAGTAAGTTTCGTTAGCATGATGAGCATCCCGAGATGCCGAAGTCTTCTTTCTTCGATCTACTTTTTTATTTTTCTTTGCTCACTTTCCCCTTTCAACTTCTTTTCTTTACAACTTATGGCTTTTGGCTGCTTTTCTTTTTGTTTCCCTTGCACCTATTTGCATCTTTGCCTTTCAAATCTTCGGAGCATGTTAGATTGATTCTGCTCCCTGGAACTTCCCCCACACTTGATTATGACTTACTCCCAAGACAATTCCAAATCTCCTCTATCCCCTGAGGATGAGGTAGATTCATGGTTTTTCTAGCCTTGGCTTGTACCGAGCTGTCTGAAAGAATGGTTATTTAGGCTTAAAGGGGTGAACAAGGGACATAAATTTTTTTTTAATAGGCTCAAAGAGTTTTATAAGAATCATGGCCTAGATCATGTCATCCCTACATATGGAAACAGTTGTGTCTAAAGAATCAGGGCAAAATACAGAATACACAGTTACTCATGAATGCAAAAATCACACAAGAAAGGAGAGAATGGTAGGATGCAAGGCATCAATAAATACACAGGCTCAAAATCTCACATGGACATGGCAGCTGAACTAGCGCTGAGGTGGCCTTTGAGCTGGGTAGTTGACATGGGCAGCTCAATTGGGCCGCTGGGCTGCAAGACGTGGACTGTCGGGACGGGTCTGGCTTGACCGAGATGGAGTCGGTCTGGTCGGGACGACTTCATCTCGGCTGAGACTCTTCCGTTGACCCCTGGTCAACTCGGCTTGTCCTGTAGAAGAAGGAGTGATGCTTTTTATTAGCTAAGACTTCTGATTTAACACAGATTTGTATTTTCTCTAAACTTAAGCCCATAAAATGAATCTTAGCTAACAATCCATTCTTAAGCACAAAACAGTCTTGCAAACACCCTTCTTAGGTGTCTAAAAGATGTATAGTTTGTGACTCATCAATGATGCCGCTAATCCAATTCCTTCAAGACGGTCGGACCACCGAAAACGAGGAGGAGGCTAGAAGAATGACGAAGGAGGCGGAAAAATATACTCTAATGGGACAACGACTGTACTTGAGGGGCTTTGCTTTCCCCCTCCTCAAATGTTTGGACTGGGAGGAGGTTGAATATGCAATGAAAGAAGTCCACGAAGGAGTATGTGGGATGCACATAGGAGGACGGGCCCTGGCAAGTAAAATTGCTAGGGCCGGGTATTATTGGCCTACATTAAAAAGCAATTGTGTTGGCTTTGTTAAGAAGTGCGACAAATGTTAGAGGTTCGCTGAAGGACACAAGGCACCCCCCGAGATGTTGCACGCAATCACATCGCAATGGCCATTTTGCAAATGGGGGGTGGACATCTTAGGGCCATTTCCCTTAGCACCAGGGCAGATCAAGTTCTTAATAGTGGTTGTAGATTACTTCACCAAATGGATCGAAGCTAAGTCGGTCATCGTTATCTCTACGGAAAGGGTTAAAAAATTCTTATGGAAAAAGGTTTTGTCGATTCGGCCTTCTGGCCATAATAGTATCAGACAACGGAACTCAATTTGCATCCAAGACCACAGTAGAGTTTTGCAAGGGGCTAGGGATCAGACAAGTCTTCACGTCGATAGAACATCCTCAAACAAACGGTCAGGCGGAGGCGGCCAGCAAGGTCATTCTGAAGGGCTACGAAAGAGACTGGAGGAAGCAAAAGGTCGGTGGGTAGAGGAATTGCCACAAGTGTTATGGTCATACCCACACTACCCCCATTCAGCGACGAATGAAACTCCTTTTCGACTGACGTTCGGCACCGAGGCAGTCATCACTGTGGAGATTAGGGAGCCGTCCTTACGAACAGAGTTGTTCGAGCCCAGTGCAAACGAAGGCGAATTAAGAGTGAACCTAGATATGATACAAGAGGTAAGAGAAGCGGCTCACATAAGAGAGTTTGTAATCAAGTCTAGAATGGCCAAGCTGTACAACCAGAAGGTTATTCCCCGCAGTTTCAAACCCCAAGATTTGGTGCTGAGAAAGATGGTTCACAAGGCCAAGAACAACAAGCTAACACCCAAGTGGGAAGGACCTTTTAGGGTCAGAAAAGAGGTGGGGCGAGGAGCTTATAGACTAGAGACGTTGAAAGGCAAAGAGATACCGAGAACATGGAATGCCGCCTCTTTGCGAATGTACTACAGTTGAACATTAATGAAATGACATTTCAATGTAGGATACAGTGCGTCAATAAAGTTGACCATGGACTCGCCTCGGATAAGTCTTGTAAGTGCCACCTATATGGTCGGCCATGGATTCGCCTCGGATAAGTCCTGTAAGTGCCACCTATACGGTCGGCCACGGATTCGCCTCGGATAAGTCCAAAGATGGCAACTCAACAAAGTTGACCATAGACTCGCCTCGTATAAGTCCTGTAAGTGCCACCCATACGGTTGGCCATGGATTCGCCTTAGATAAGTCCAAAGATGGAAACTCAACAAAGTTGACCATGGACTCGCCTCGGATAAGTCCTGTAAGTGCCACCTATACAGTCGGCCATGGATTCGCCTCGGATAAGTCCTGTAAGTGCCACCTATACGGTTGGCCATGGATTCACCTCGGATAAGTCCTGTAAGTGCCACCTATACGGTCGGCCATGGATTCGACTCGGATAAGTCCTGTAAGTGCCACCTATACGGTCGGCCACAGATTCGTCTCGGATAAGTCCAAAGATGGCAACTCAACAAAGTTGACCATGGACTCGCCTCGGATAAGTCCTGTAAGTGCCATCCATACGGTCGGCCATGGATTCGCCTCGGATAAGTCCAAAGATGGCAACTCAACAAAGTTGACCATGGACTCGCCTCAGATAAGTCCTATAAGTGCCACCTATACAGTCGGCCATGGATTCGCCTCGAATAAGTCCAAAGATGGCAACTCAACAAAGTTGATCATGGACTCGCCTCGGATAAGTCCTGCAAGTGCCACCTATACGGTCGGCCATGGGATCGCCTCGGATAAAGTCCAAAGATGGAAACTCAATAAAGTTGGTTATGGACTCGCCTCGGATAAGTCCTGCAAGTGCCACCTATATGGTCGGCCACGGGCTTGCCTCATATGAGTCCAAGAATGGAAACTCAACAAAGCTAGCCATGGATTCGCCTCGAGTAAGCCTTCTCGACGCCATCTAAACAGTCGGCCAGAGGCTCATTTTAGATAAGAATTTAGGGAGAATAACTTAACAAAGTCAACCAAAAAGCCACTAAGGGCAAAGGTATACGGGAAGACCTACGAAACCCGGCCGTATGTGCTAAAAAAAGTATGCTCTTATGCATAAGAGCAGAAAAACACGAAAGCGGCTAAACAAAAAACGAGATATGGGTCCTAACGAAGGACTAAGAACAACCTATAAAATTCGACCGTCAGCCCCTAAAGGAAATTCCCTAAGAACACAAAGATAAAAGAAAGTATGCTAGTACGTAAATAAAAGGAGCAGAAAAGCACGAAAAACGTACATTTTTGAAAGAAAGCGCAAGGTTAAATGTAGATTCCCGAAGGAAGTTTAAAGGTTTAAATTAAACGACAAAAATCCTTAAATGCCAAAGGAAGGACGACAAAGGAAAAGTTAAGAAGCTGGGGACCCTGGCGGGGTCAACACAAATACAAGGTGGCCATCTACAATTTCTTTGAAGGGGTCGGCTTCCGAAACGTCAATGGAGTGGTGGAGAAACTTGACTTGCCCGATAGCACGATTGAAGCCCACCTCATACTGATCTACAATATCAATACCTTGCTAGTAGATGGTCTTGTCACGTGCTTCAATAGTGTCTTGAGCAGCTTTGAGAGCTTCTCTCATCGATTTTAGCTTGTCTTGATGAGCCCCCTCCATTTCAGTGGCATCTTCGCGTAATCGCTTCACCTCAGCTTGAAGAGAATCATTACCAAGCTCCAAATCCGACTTGGCCTGCAACAATTCGGCTTTCATGTCTAGCAGCTCCCCATTCATCTTTTGGGCCACCCGCAACGCTTCTTGAAGTTTAGCGGAAGAAAGCCGATAGTCTTTGAGCCTTGCCTCAATTTCAAGAAAGGCTGAGGATAACTTGCGGTTTTCTTCTTTAGAGTTCTTACGTTGCTCAACCCAAGACGATCGTTCGACCTCCAAGTCTCCGAACTTCTTCTCAGCAACACGGGCCAAAGCGAACCCATGAGCAGCATACTGTTGAAGAGCACCACAAACCCCCGCCAAGCCCAAACATTCCACATCTAGCTCCAGTGTTGAAGATGCAAGGGTTCGGTCAGCAGCCCGAACAAAAGACTTGTAAAGTAGCGGCCGAGGATCAGAGGGATGAGGTGCCGACACCTCGAGGCTGGTAGAGGCATCATCCACCTGAACTTCTTCACCTAAGTATGGCCTCTTGTTAGGACGGCCACCTGACTCTCGGTCGATCTGATGAGGGGATGGAGGAGCATTTCTCTCAAGCTCAAAAACTGATGGAGTGGGTGATGCTTCCTCCTACGACTCGAGGCAAGTCGGTCGGGCCAGCAGTTGAAAGAGGAGCAGCTTCAGCTTCCACATCAACCAGTAGTGAGGCCCGCTGTGGAGCTTGTTCTTTCCTTTTCCTTAGGTTGGCAGAAGCCTTAGTCGAGTATCCTGAAAAAAGACAAGAAAAAGAGTGAGTAAGAAGCCACGGGAAAAAGTTAAAGGTAAGACCTAACCATCAACTGACCTTCTCCTTTGATTATCTCCGCACTCCGAAGCACGGGCATCTCCTTCAGCTCAATAATAAAAGAACGTTCCCAACTCTCTAATTTCTTGGTATCAACCACAATTGACATAGTTGGTTGATGAGTCCATTAGAGAGGGAAGTATGGCCGTCCACTACGGTCGGTTAGCAGCCTAGAATTAGGGTCGCTCAGGGCAACCCTGAAGAACCGGTCCTTAAACGTTTTGTAACTCTCAAGGAATGGCCTCAAGAGTTTGCACTTCGCCCTGTTGCTCAGCGAGGTCCATCCTACTTGGTCTGTTCTACGAGGGGTGAAGAACAAAAAGAACACCCCCAAAGTAGGGGCCTTACCAAATCTTCACACAAAAGCTCGAAAGATCTGACGAATTCCCAGCTATTGGGGTGAAGCTGCGTAGGGGCCACGTTCAGGGCCTGAAGGACCACCCGTTCAAAATGAGTGAAGGGTAGCTTTATCCCCAATTTGGAATGAAGTGTGTCGTAGAGGTAGAAGAACGGTTTGGTCCCCTAAGCAGAACTCATGCACACAGACTCCCCTTGCCGACAAGCCGACACGGACACTGACCAAGTTCTCGGTTGACATATGGCCGAAGCCATTCCCACTAGCGAACCTGATCGCGTCAAGAACGAGGAAACCCTTAAAACCTCTGGATCCACCCATGAAAAGGACCCTCAGTCAGGTTATCAGAACTATGGTCGCGATACACTATCCTAAATGGGTAGTTATCGCTAGATTCAGAGCTCGAGGAGGAACCACCTCCACTGTTGGAAGCGCCGCCGGCGGGCGTCGCAACTGAGGAAGGTTGGGCCTCCTAAGTGGAGACATCGAGTGGGTCTCTCGAAGATTCCCCTGCGAACGAAATAAAGCAAGGGTCAGAATGTGACCCTAGCTAGGGAACGAATTCCATCGTGGGGGCTGAAGAAGAAAGAAAAATTGAAAACCAGAAAATCCAACGAGGAAACAAGAGAAAACCGAAAGGCGAAAACTAAACCAAGAATCAAAGAGACATTACCTGCAGGCTCCATCGAAAGGAAGTTTAGGAACAGGAAGGCGAAGTTGTCTGGACAGAGAGGAAGCACACGACTCCTGAGAGCAAGGTGGCAAAGCAGGGAGGAAAAAAGGGATGCAAGAAGGTGAAGTCGAAAAAGAAGTAGTAATGAAGAGTCAGGACAATTATTCGCATGTTTTAAATCCTGTCTCATTCATGATTGCTGGTGTTTTACCAAGTCACGTAGTCCCGAGGAAGTCATAATGGCGGAAAGTTTAAACATCTCCCCATCCCGAGGCCCAGACGAGAACCGCGAAGTGACCCAAAACGACGTCATATCCCCTAGCACGGCCTGTCGATGATAAGCTTATGTCCTACCGACTAAGCTTAAGGGGCTGTGTATCGGCCGATGTAGGGGAGTCGGTTCATAAAAAGTCGATGGTTAGTGTTCAACGGCCGGCTATTCTGTAAAGTCAACTCCCAAACTGCACCCTCAGACTGCCTACGCTAGCCCATCATGAAAGACAGAGTAGGGAAAATGCGTCAGAGGCTTGCGTGTACGATTCCCCAGGGCGAAGCTTCCATCGCTGACCCACCTAACTTCACCTACTACTGGTCATGGGGATCATCGCTGCAAGAGGACAAATAGCTACTTTAGGATTAATGGAAAAGAGAGAGAACGGGGAAAGGGTATCTAAGATTCCAAACCAGAACACTTGATGATATCAAAATAAGTATCAACATCATATTGTTTTTTGTGATAATAATTATGCTCTTAGCCTTGCACACAACGCTGACAAAACTAAGCATATCTTATATTAGCATTGCACACAACCTTGTATAGCGTGACAAAACTAAACATATCTTAAATACACCGGAGAACAATATCCATTCAACAACTTTGACAAAGTGCTGTAGGTAGAATAAAATCTCTTATATTCTAAGTGTATTTGTAATTGTTAGGATAGTTTGTTTTCTACTTTCCCCATTTCCCTTAATAGGTTTAGTTTCCCCATTTACATTTAAGATGGGGCCTTTCAAAATTTTGGCTTTCATGGCAGTGGCAACAAGGTCACATGATGTTCCACTTGAAGTTTCAAGTCCTTTTCCACTTCGACTATATATAATTTCTTCTACATCTTCCCCGTCCTCATTTTTTGAGATTTAACTAATGAAGCAATCTTGGTAGAGTTGTCAATGTCTTCCCTCAATCCCATTTGATTCTCTTTTCTCAGGTAAGTTGGGAGCGGTTGGGGCAAGGCGGGAGAAGAACATAACTAGAGCAAGGTAGGAGCAGAACACAACTAAAGCAAGCAGAATAGAAGCAAGAAGATAGGTTCGTTCACAGGGTGCTAGAGCAAAGACATGGCGAGAAAGAAGTGGGAATGAATAGAAAAGAGGTCATATTTAAAAGGATGGGCAATTTTTCAAGTTTGCCCCTCGGAAAAATCTATGAAACGACACTGGTTTTAAGTGCAAAATCGACTTTTGGCACATCTTTTTTGTAGCTCTTGCTCTGGCAGCAACTAGCGACAATTTGGCGGTGAACCATACTACTCCAGCTGTGACAACCATCCACCACGTGATAGCCATTGGAAGAGTGGCAAGATGTCGCGACACGCTGCTATTGCATGCAATCGACTACTATGAATGGTATTGATTAACATCAAAACACCTCTGCCATGGCAGGGTAGTTAAAATACAACATGACCCCAAAGAGAATGGTGTCTCAATTTGTACCGGTCGGCAAACCGACCGGGAGACCTTGCTCGGACAACCACGAATTGTACTAGTTGGCTCGACTGGTCGGGTCCCCATACACGGGTATGACCACGTGGCCATCTTGTATATATATGTGTATTAACAAAAAGAAAAAGGGGTTTCCGTTTGAAGAGGGATTCTTATCCTCAGAACGGAACATTGGCGCCCACCGTGGGGTCCGAGAAAACTACTCTCGATGACCACCATGCAGATAGGCAACAGCGTTGGGGGGAAAAGAGAAGAGGTTCCAGTGAGGGAGGCGTGAGTCGTCCATATCCCCATGGAACCACTACTTGCAAATCCACCTATGCAACGCCATCACAGAGCCATCGCACGGGGAAAAATTCACAACGCCGCTCCCTCGAGCAGCGTTACATAGAAAGGATAAAGCTCACGTAGATCTGAGTGAAGTGGGTGTGTTTCGAAGTCTCTGTTCCTGCGGGAATGGGAGAAATAGTCGAGTCCAAGAGACACTTGAAGGAGTCGTTGATCACTCAGTGGAAGGAGGACAAAGAGGAGGCCCTAGAGGAATGCTGGGCCCTAAGAAGTGAAGATCCGCCTAGATCTACTGTGCAAAACTACCTTGGCGAATCGTCGTGAGCAGATCTACCCCCGTCACACATAGATCTATCCTTGTCATGCATCGTGTGTAGATCAGTCTTTTTCATTTGCAAACCCCGTCGTAGATCTCTGGGGGGCTCTTATGGTGCGCAAATCCGTCTCCTCCTTCCCGCAAGGATGCTATTTTGTACACGCATCTGAGGTTGTATAAAGGGACAAAGAATATCGATAAGAACAATGTAGGTTTAACCATGCAATGGTTGCCGAAGAGAAACCCTCCCCGAAAGATGTCAATGGTGAGGCTTGGGACACGGGAGCGGAGTTTTTGATGGTCATAGAAGGTGCAGGATGAGAAAGTGAGCTAGTTGAGAAAGCGAATAACAACATTCCGGTGAGCTCTGCAAGCTTGAGTACGATGCTGCTGTCAGATCATTCATGACGACTTTGGTTGCATCGCCTGCATTTTGTTTACTCTAAACCATGCCTACGATTCTGGCACTGCCCTCCTTCTAGCGCCAAGCGGTCAATGGCACCAGATCTGCACGCGTCAGAGATTTGCAAAAGGTGGTGGATTGGCGTGTGTGCGGACACCTCGGATCTGCTTTGATTCATTCTAGTAGAGATAGAGGGAGAGGCGGCAAAGGGAATGGTGTTGCCTTCTCTAAAGTGGGTATATAAAATGGAGAGTTGAATTGCGGAGGAAGGGTCCATTCACCTTTGGAGAAGCAGAGGAAAGAGGGCAATATAACGCTATGAAGTAGAGGATACAAGCTAGATATTAGGCAACTGGCAGAAACCCAGATAAGCCTTTATAGTCAAACTGTTTTCTAAATATCATGATTATCATTGTTGATTTGGAATTTTGACGTTGCTAACTTAAAAATGAGTTGTATTTGGTTCTTCTAGCTGTTTGGGAAAATGCTGCTCCACTTCGTTCGTCATACAAGTTCGAAATCTTGCATGAGAGAGTTTCTACCCCTACGCAGCTAGGTACGTATCATAACTAAGTTTTCCATTTAAAAAATGTATAGGATAGTAGTTCACATTTTATGCAGGGTCGGAAAATCAAAGGGATTTTAACTCCTTTCATCTTGAGAGAGACAAAAATCCAAAATGGACGGCCAAAAAAGGTCGATCCTGGGCTCGACTCAGATAAAGTCTAAAACAGATGGTCGAAAAAGGCCGATCCTAGGCTCGACTCGGATAAAGTCCAAAACAAATGGCTGAAAAAGGATGATCTTGGGCTCGACTCAGATAAAGTCCAAAACGGACGGTCGAAAAAGGACGATCCTTGGCTCGACTCTCGACTCGGATAAAGTCCAAAACGGACGGCCGAAAAAGGCCGATCCTAGGCTCGACTCGGATAAAGTCCAAAATAGACGGCCTAAAAAGGCCGATCCTGGGCTCGACTCGGATAAAGTCCAAAACGGACAGCCGAAAAAGGCCGACCCTGGGCTCAACTTTGATAAAGTCCAAAACGGACGGCCGAAAAAGGTCGATCCTAGGCTCGACTCGGATAAAGTCCAAAATGGATGGCCGAAAAGGTCGATTCTAGGCTCAACTCGGATAAAGTCCAAAACGGACAGCCGAGAAAGGCCGATCCTGGGCTTGACTTGGATAAAGTCCAAAATGGACGGCCAAAAAAGGCCGATCTTGGGCTCGACTTGGATAAAGTCCAAAACGAATGGCCGAAAAAGGCCGATCCTGGGCTCAACTCGGATAATGTCCTAAATGGGCAGCCGAAAAGGCCGATCCTGAGCTCGACTCGGAAAGCCCACAATGGACGGCCGAAAAAGGCCGATCCTGGACTCGACTCGGATAAAGTCCAAAACGGACGGCCGAAAAAGGCCGATCTAGGGCTCGACTCGGATAAAGTCCAAAATGGACGGCTGAAAAGGTCGATCCTAGGCTCGACTCGGAAAGCCCACAACGGATGGCTGAGGAGGTCGATCCAGGGTTCGACTCGAAAAGTACAAAAGACTTGGGCATAGATCTTAGGCGAGATATTTAAAAGCCTGTTAGAGACGAGTCACCCGAGACCTCAGCGATGAGCCGATCGAGATCGTCCAAGACACGCACGCAAAGAACAAAGAGAAACCGCTTCATATCCAAAACCCTCTCGGCCAATTGAACATTATCCCAGCACTTAAGTGGCTGCATATTAGTCAGTCCGTTGGACATGTCGATTTTATTCTCGCACCAAGGGAACGATACCAACCTAGCCGACCCGAGAACCATGCTCGGTCACCTTAGCCCGTGCATGCAACGCAAGAAGCCCATTCATGTATATATTGGAACCTTGGGCATGTTGTCCAGGCACTCCACAAACTGAGATTAGAACATCCATGAATAACTAAAGCACCATGAAGATAACCATCTATTCTGGCCGTAAAGACAATCCGCTGGCTGGGAACAAAAGCTGCGACCAGTTATCACGTTGAAAGAGAAAAAGTTAATTAGCCGCCCGGCCATGAGACGTAACCGGGACGAAATTAACTAGAGACCTGGACTGGTACGACCGATTCGTCAGTCAAGACCTGGGACTGTGTATTGTTCGGCTCTTAGAACCCTCTCGGCCCTGAGAGCCCTCCTGGCCAGCAAGGTTCACCTCCGGCTAGCTAATCCACTCACGGACAGCGATCTCTCATAGCCACGTGCTTGGAAGAGAAATTAAGTTTTTGTCCTACGGACAAAGCTTGAGGGGCTGTGTACCGATCAGCAAACCGACCGGGAGACCTTACACAGACAACCACGAATTGTACCATTCGACTCGACCGGCCGGGTCCCCATACACGGGTATGACCATGTGGCCATCTTGTATATATACGTGCATTAACGAAAAGAAAAGAAGGGACTTCCCATTTGAAAAGGATTCTTAGCCTAAGAACAGAACACAATTCATTATTTTTAAGACTCAAAAAATAAATTTTGGCTTTACACCTATGCTTCATTCCTAAAAACCCACATTCCTCGATGCTCACACCTATCACAAATCTTAACTAACTACCCGTCAAAATATGGATGGACCTGACATAACATTAGAAGGTCCATTTTGTTTAGGACCAACAAATGCCTCCAATTCTTTAGGATAACAAACTCCTAGTGTGGTCCTAGTATCCAAGTTTTAGCCCAATCTTAAGAATATCCTTCTAATAACCAAGACCTCAAATCATTATCAACGATGACCAAGTCGTGCTATTTTTAAAGTACTTAGTTACAATTTCAATGTGATTTTTCATATATTATATTTTATGAAGCATTCTCTCTTCACCAGAATCCAAGTCTAAAAAGAATATAGTTTCAAAGACACCCTACTTTTGTGACCACTTCATCTTATGTGATGTCGGATTGTAACGTGTTAAAAAATCTCAAGTTATTGTGCTACTAGAAAACTAATCCAAGCATGCATGATAAATACATTGAAATTATAAAAATTAGCAACCAGCTGCCAATTAATTAGTTGAGTTATTAATTTAAAATTAACAATTATTTTAATTATCATGATTAAAAAATTGGACGAGGAAATAAAATTTTATAATTTTAATAACTGTTGTGATATTATAATTGATGAAAAAAATACAACTTTACGTTGCTAACTACAACATTCTTTCATTGTATATCCTTGTAAGCCTTACTCTACAACTAGATGGTTGGGGTAAAACATAAACTCAATGAAAGCTTATATTCATTGCCCAAATATAATGTTAGATCGTTGTGCAACCCATTAAGATATTGGATACTTGTCCAGCTACGAGTATCTATGTAGATTGTTGCACCATCACTGATTTTCCAAGTATTTTGATAAAGAAAGAAGAACCTGAATATAAATATCAAAGACCCGTCTCCCTAGGCTTTTCCATGTGACCTTATCCGTAATAGCTATTTCAGCAAATTGAAGGGTGATGTTGTAAAATCCATTTTCCATCCCCAGGCCATAATATCTAATGATGAAGCTGAGAGTCGTGTTGTTTGGAAGAGCTCTAAGTTCATAGTACCAGACATTGATTATTCTCAACCTTTTGTTCTATCCTTGTTTAAGGATCATATCCTCTCTTTCTTTCATATGCATATATATATATATATATATATATATATATACTCAGGCAAAAGTTTCACCTCACCAGACAAAGGTACGAGATATGTTAGAGACAAAATGACGCTACAAGAACGATCATCTGACATGTCAGGTGCACAGTTCTCTGTTCTGAAAAGGCATAATCGTACCATATGGTAGTACATACGTACAAACACCTAGTCGGTTAGAGCCAGCCGGTACACAACCCTCAAGCTTTGTTCTTGGGACTTAAGCTTTCATCTCGGCTAGCCGGTATGTGCTTACCTTTGCGCTCCAATCGTTTCCTGTGTGTTGGGGCTCTCAAAGAGAAAAGATACGGCTCTTGGGGCTGAACTCTAGGGATGCGTGTGTGTCCCTTCGCCTTTTGCATCTCAATTATCATTCAATGCATGTCATTCTAGATTCTAGGATAATAGATGCAATGATTGCGACTTCACATCATTTTAGTTTCTAAAACAAGTCTTTCACTATTGTCACTCTACGTTACCCGTTTTCCTTTTCCTCTACTTCGTGTTTCCTTGCACATGCTTTGGGATTCCTAGCACTTCCCATTTCCAAACTCCGTACTTTCACCTTCCTCATCATGGCACAGCGAGGTAATGCCTCTACTCTTTAATTTAGTACTCTTTCTTACTGCATTCTATGGTTATTTGTTTTGGGTAGCCTTTGTCTGGTTTTCTCGTCTAGGAGAAAATCATCCCCTGGCTTGGGTCTGACGCTGACCCTTGCATATTTCGTCGTAGGGAGCCCCTCAAGTGGAATGTCTGGTTCCTCTGCTCAAGGAGACCGGTCTCCAGGTGGGGCCACTTCTAAGGTCGACTCCTCTACACAAGAAAGTCAATCGTCTCGCTGCTCAGGCTCTGAATCAAACGAGGAGTTTCCTTTTGAGATTTGGTACCACGATAACAACAACGACGACTCCTAGAGCAGTTCCCTTTCATGGGTTGATTCTAAGGTCGTGAAGGTCTCATCTGCTCTCACTCGTTCGAGCTCTTTATTGGGTATTGCTTCAGCAGTATGTCAATGTGGTCCTTGGTTCGTCAAGGTCTCACCTTGCCTTAAGGGTGAGTCAGTCAGTCGACAAGGCGACGACCGTGAGGGCCCTTTCTTTTATTTCTACGAAACCCTTCCACTTAAGCTAGGCTTGAAGCTTCCTTTTACACACTTTGAGAGGTCAATGTTGCCTGCCCTAAATGTTGTACCTACCCAGCTCCACCCGAATGGTTAGGCCTTCATGAGAGCTTTTGAGCTCCTCTGCGAGGATATGGGGAAGGCGCCTTCACTTGGTGTCTTCTTCTAGTTCTTCTTGGTCCATCAGGTAGAGAAGGTAGGATGGACTTCTCTCAACAACCAACCAAAATGGAGGTTATTGAAACCATTCCGTGAGAGTTATAAACTTTTCAAGGATTGCTTCTTCTAAGTAACCCCTGGCGATGTGGGGCCCAACCTCTTGGTGGATAATGTCGGAAAACCTTTCTTCCCTCTGTACTAGACCCAACAACCCCCCGTCTCGATCTCGGTTAGCAAGGACAACTTGGAGGAATGGGAGAACGAGTTCGTAAAGAAGTTAGGCACTATGCCTACCTTGTTGAGTGTCAACCTCATAAAGGGCACAGGTTAGAGACTCATGTTCCCCCTTCACTTTTGCTCATTGTGTTTCACTAATGTATGTTTTTCCTCTGCAGGTTTGTCTGGCCAAGCCCTTAGGAGTCTGAAGAAGAAGTGGGTGCAAGTCACGACTTCCGACGATGTTGGACTGGCCAACCCAATGGCTCCATTATCAGCTACTCACCCTGAAGATGCTTCCCAACTGTCTGTAGACGACGCCTCTCGGTCGTCACCTTTGGTCGTCTTAGACTCTCCTATCCCGATTGTCACCAACCTTGAGGTCAATGAAAAACGAGCAGTAGAGGATGATGGTGGGGACCAAGAGTGTGCCAGAAAACGTACGCTGATGTGGGGGCCGAGAACCAGGCACTTGATATGGGTGACAAGGAGACCGCTCTCAGGGTTGGAGGTATTCCTGAGTTAGATGACTGAGATGCGATTTTAGCCAATCATCCCTCCAACCCCTTAGTGTCGGCTCGTTCGCACCCCATCGATCGAGTGGTTGATCAGGCTCTCGCTGTCGTCTCTAATAATTACAAGGCCAAATGACTCAGGGTCGTTGGTAACTTTAGGGCCCTGCAAAGGTATGCTAGGTATTCTTTAGTGTTGGCTCGCGTTGCTAAAGTAGAGTTTGGGCGTTTAGAAGCTCACAACCAGTCCTTGGTTGATAAGAACATGAAGACTAACGAGGCTAACCTTAAGCTGTCGGTTACATATTTGGAGGCCAAAGGTAAGATCAACAATTATCGGAACACCACCGCCAGCCTTCAAGAAGACTTACAGCGAACCATCATTCAAAATAAAGACCTAATGTTGGCCCAAAGAGAAGTTGAAACCGCCCGTGATTATCTCTAGGCTAAAGTTGAAGCTTTGAGGCGGGATAAGAAGGAACTAGAGGTGGCCAAGTTAGCTTTCGAGGAAAAATTATCATCTGCCAAATCGACCTTGTCTTAGGTGAGGGAAAAAATTTTGGCTAAGGATCAGACTATCAAATCTATGAAGCACACTCTGGCTGAGCAGGGTATGCTGATTGTGGAACAGTTTGAGGATGGCTTTGCTCGTGCTTTGGAGCAAGTCAAATTTTTACACCCGGATTTTGACACCTCTAAAGCTGATCCTTTTAAGGAGATCATCAACGGTGAATTAGTCCTAGCTCCTCCTCCTCCAGACTCTCTTGCTTCTTAGACTTCTTTTATTTACCCCTGTATCATGGATGGACCCCTCATTTGTATTTGACAATATTTTTATTCTACCGTTTTTTAATACTTAGTTTCTTGCCTTCTATCATTAACCGAGTTTTCACGATTTCATCTGATGAATACCTTATTATACACGTATCGAATTATTTGATATCGAAGTCTTTGATAGATTCCTTGCATCTTGTATATTCTTCTTTGAGACTGGAACTCAGTTGATTTCTACGCCTTGTGTTATTTATGCATTTGATTGCTCAATTGGTTACCTTTTGGTTACAAGGTTTGAGCCTGGAACTCGGTCGGATTTTTCGCGCTTTAGATGTAGGTAGATGAGTCCACCATCTACTTTCTTTTGGTAAGATTTTCGCGTCTTTGCCTTGTACGTTAGGATTGGTTTATAAATTCTTTCAAGTGTTCTAGAGGGGCCTCATTCATTGGATTAACCCTTGTGGTGGTCTCTTACACATCCTTGATGTTTGGTGCCCTACACCAGTATGGGCTTTTGCCCTATGCCTTGGACCAGCTTTATACAGCCAACCTCTTATAAGTCTTTGGCTCTGGGTGCCTTGGACCAGCTTTATATAGCCAGCCTCCTACGGGTCTTTGTGCCCTGGACCAGCTTTATATAGCCGGCCTCCTATGGGTCTTTTATCTTCGAGTGCCCTGGACCAGCTTTATATAGTCGGCCTCCTATGGGTCTTTTCTCTTCGAGTGCCTTGGACCAGATTTATATAGTCAGTCTCCTATGGCTCTTTGTGTCCTAGACTAGCTTTATATAATCTGCCTCCTATGGGTCTTTTGTCTTTGAGTGCCTTAGACAAACTTTATATAGCCAGCCTCCTACAGGTCTTTGGTTTTGGGTCGACATTTGGAAAATTGGCATTAAATTGCTTTGCATTAAGATACGACTCTTACATGTGACTTTCATTGTGTATTTCAAATGTAATACATTCATAAATTGCTGCGTTCCACATTCGCGGGATCCTTTTACCATCCAACTACTCCAATCGATACGCTCCTCTTCCAACCTCATCAAGTACCCTGAAAGGCCCCTCCCAGCCTAGGGTTAGCTTGTTACTACCCGTTGTTTGTGTAATCTTCCTCAACACCAGATCTTGGCACTTGAATTTGTGGGCTACAAGCCCTTTGTCCTGGTGTTTGTCCACCCTGGCCTTCACTACATATTCCCTCACATATGATATCTCCTGTGCTCTTATAGTAGGTCCAAGTTCGCCCTCAGTTCTTCCTCATTTTTACTAGGTTGGAATAGGGCGGTGCGTGTGGACGGTTCTCCAATCTCTGCTGGAATAACTGCGTCTGAACCAAATGTCAAGCGAAAAGGTGTTTCATTAATGGTAGAGTGAGGCGTGGTATGGTATGACCAGAGTACTTGTGGGAGCTCTTCCACCCATCTACCCTTTGCCTCCTCTAAACGCTTTTGTAGCCCCCTCAAGATGACTTTATTGGCCGCCTCGGCCTATCCATTGGATTGAGGATGTTCTACTGATGTAAAGAGTTGCCTGATGTTCAATTGTTTACAGAACTTAGCCATAGACTGGGATGCAAATTGTGTCTCGTTGTCCGATACAATTTCAGCTGACAGGCCAAAACGAAAAATGATTTTTTTCCAGTAGAAGCGTTTTATCCTTTCTACTGAGATCGTGGCGACTGGTTCCACTTCCACCCATTTAGTAAAGTAGTCAACTACTACAGACAAGAACTTGATCTGCCCAGGTGCCATCAGAAAGGGGCCTAAGATATCCACACCCCACTTATAGAATAGCCATGGAGATGTGACTGAGTGTAACCACTCCGAGAGTGCCTTGTGTGCTTCCACGAACCTTTGGCATTTGACGTATTTATTTATGTATTCCATGCAGTCACGCTTCAGAGTTGGCCAATAATAACCTGCCCTGGCAATTTTGCTTGCCAGGGCTCGTTCTCCTATGTGAGTACCACATACGCCTTCGTGGACTTCCCTATACATCTGAGCAATGGGAAGGAGAAACCCTTCGATACAATTGTTGGCCGACGAGGGTGTATTTGGAGGCTTCCCTGACCATCTTTCTACCTTCATCCAAGTTCCCTTCCTTTCTATGCACCAAATCTCATGTTTGTCCACCGTCGGTTTGCTAAGGCTTTCATGAATTACCGACTTCTATTGTACTCTCTTTTAGGTGCTGGCTAGTTTTGATAGCAAATATGCTTTTTCATTCTGGTCCCTTGGCACATGTAAGAGTGTAAATTTATCAAAGGTGGCTGCCACTTTGGTGGGTTGTTCCCAATACTTAATCAGTTGGGGGTCCCTTGCTTTATATTCTCCATTTACTTGCCTTGTCACTAGCTTAGAATTGCTCTTGGCCATTAGAATCTTGGCCTCCAATTCCCAAGCTAGTCTCATACCAGCCAATAGAGCCTTATACTCAACTTGGCTATTGTTGGGTTTAAATTCGAAATGCAAAGATTACTCAATAAGGATTTTGTCCGGTCCTTCCAATATTATCCCTGCCCCGCCCCCGGTCTGGTTGGATGATCTGTCCACTAAGAGGAACAATTCCCCATCCTTAGTTGTCGATACATCGACTGGAGTTAGCTTCGTAATGAAGTCGGCTAACGCTTGTGCTTTGACGTGCCCTCTCTTCTTAAAGGAAATGTCGAACTCTGATAATTGTACACTCCAAGCCACCATTTTCCCGGCCAAGTCCGGTTTTCGCAACACTTGGCGGATGGGAAAGTCTGTCCGGACGATTATTTGGTATTCCTGGAAATAGGGACGCAACCTCCTCAAGGTGATCACCAAAGTGAGAGTGGCCTTCTCTATCCTTTGGTACCTCCTTTCTTCCCCCTGAACGACTTTACTCATGAAGTAGATGGGGTATTGCGTTCCCTCCTTCTCCTAGATCAATGCAGCACTAACTGCAGCGTCAAATACAAATATGTATAAGTAAAGAGGAGTACCTAGGGTGGGACGAGTGAGGGACGGGGGGGGCGGGAGTGGCAGCCAGCATGGCCTTCAACAGCAAGAAAGCTTCTTCACACTCTACTGTCCAAACGAAGCTCTCTCCTTTCTTCAATGTGCCAAAAATGGGCACGGCCGTCTCTGTTGCCCGAGATATGAAGTGGGATAAGGCCGTTATCCTCCCCGTAAGATGTTGCACAACCTTTACACTATAAGGGCTCCTCATGCTAATTATCACCTGACACTTCTCTGGGTTAGCCTGTATTCCCCTCTCAATAAGCATGAACCCTAAGAATTTTCCTACTTGAATGCTGAACGAGAACTTTTCTGGGTTCAATTTGAGTTGGTGTTTTCTCAAAATGTTGAACACCATTTCAAGGGCAACATAATGCTCTCCTGCTACTGCGAATTTGACAACCATATCGTCAATATATGCCTCAACATTGCAGCCGATTACATCCTTGAATATTTTATCCATCAAACGCTAATAAGTCGCCCCCACGTTCTTGAGGCCGAAAGGCATAACTCTATAGTAGAAAGCACCTCCATCCATTATGAAGGCGGTCTTCTCCTTATCCTCAAGATGCATCCGGATTTGGTTATAACTCGAATACGCGTCCATAAAGCTTAAGAGGGCGAAATCCGAAACTCCGTCCACTAGTCAATCGATGCTAGGTAGAGGGTAAGGGTCCTTAGGGAAGCCCTGTTCAGGTCAGTAAAATCTGTACACATCCTTCATTTCCCGCTGGCCTTCCTAACCATGACAACGTTGGCCAACCAGGTTAGGTACTATACCTCTTTTATGAATCCGACTACTAATAACATATTTGTCTCCTCTAGTGCGACCTTCCTTTTCTCCTTGCCTTGCTTACGTTTCCTTTAGATAACCGATTTAGTGCTCAGTGAAACGACTAAGCGGTGGCACATGAACTTTGGGTTAATGCCAAGCATGTCGTCCGTGGTCCAAATGAAAACATCGCTATTATGCCTGAGAAAACTTACTAGGGAGACCTCCTCCTCCTGGCTCAACATCGTGCCGATTTTGTCCTCTGGGTGTCAGACGGCCCTATCTGGACTTCCTTCAGGTCCACGGCAAGGTGGGGTCTCTCATGTTCATACTGACATCGGGGGTCCAGGTCCAGGTCTAGGACGTTGACGGTCGGTAGAACAGGACAAAGAGGTTAAGACCCCACCTTCAAGCTTTCTTCATAACATCTCCTGGCCAAATGGGAGTCGGCCCAGATGCTCCCTACTTCCTGTCCGATCGGGAATTTCATGCACAAATGCTAGGTGGAAACAACCGTACCCAACCTATTTAAAGTCGATCGTCCCAAGATGATATTGTAGGACGCATGGACGTCTACCACTATATATAGCACTGAGATGCATCTGACATTGAAGGTCTCTCCAAACATAGTCTCTATTTCAATGACTTCTTTGACAAGTACCTATTTTCCTGCGAAACCATAAAGAACTCTCGAACACTCGTTTAACTTGGACAATGGCAATCTCAGTTTCTAGTAAGTCGACCAGTATAGGATGTTGGCCGAACTGCCTTGGTCTACCAGACTTGTTCTTTTATGTATTCTTCCGCCACTACGGATATAACTATTGGCTCGTTGCAGGTGGGCAGACCATGCTTTAGGTCCTGGCCGTCGAAAGTGATCACTTAGCTAGGCATTGTTTTTCTTCTTGCAAGTATGATTTGAACCGCACGTCCCACTCCCCTCATGGTTGAGTCCTTTAAGGAAAATGATGCACTTCCCTGGATATAGTGGCTATTGTGCCATGGTGCCAGGTAGCAGCACTTTGCCTTGATCTACTCCTCGACCCAACGTTCAGTCCCCTTTATCGATCAACTGTTCATCTTAGCCCTCTCTACCTCGGCGCTGAACATACCAACCGAGATGACGCTCCTAAACTAACTTTTCAATCTGCACTTGCAGGGTTTGGCACTCCTCTATAGAATGGTCGTCGGCCCGATGGAATTCACACCAAGCATTTTGGCTGGGGCCCATGACTCGTCCTTTCCCCTCCCAGGAAAACTCCAGTAGATGTGTGTGGCATATTTCACGTAAGATTTGCATTCTCTTCTCTTTTAGTGGAGTGAAACTCTGGGGCGTTGCATGTCTACGCTTATGCTTGGTTCTTAGCGTCTCGTTTTTGTTGAGCTCCCTGGATCCCATGTTTGGATTCCTTGGGGGTAGGAAGGCACTCGACCTCTAATCACTTTGCTTGGTCCTCTTCAGCCTCGATGTGCTTCTCAACCCGCGCACGAATTTCCTCCATGCTGGATGGCCTTCTCAATGCCAGCGCGTCGCTAAACTAACCTGCCCTCAGCCCCTTCTAAAACGCCTTGATAAAATTTTTTTTATCAGGATCATCAACCCAAATAGTTGCGTTGTTGAAACGAGCAAAATAGCTCTTTAAGCTTTCTCCCTTCGCCTGCTTAATGTCAAACATGTCAGCTACTTCAAGTCATTTCACTCTATTGGCTACGAATTACGATACAAATGAGCCAACCAGGTCGTTGAAAGAACGGATGGACCTGGCCGGTAAGGTATTTATCCAATGCATGGCCACTCCCTGTAAAGTACCAAGAAATAGCTTGCAGCTGAGTTGATCATTCCCTCCGCTAATATACATTTTTGTCTAGAAATCCTGCAAATGAGCATGGGGATCCTAAGTTCTGTCGAATGGCTCCACCACTATTTCTCTAAAATTTGGAGGGATGGCCCTATCAATCTCCTCACTAAAGGGTTTTCTCCAAAAGGGTTGGATGTGGGTCTCCTCCCGGATGGCTCCTCCTCGCTTTTCTTCCGCTGTTGCCTTCATCATGGCGATTTGTTGACGGAGTTCCTCCTCCCTCTACTCGGCCATCCTCATGGCTTCACGGTGACGCTCCTTTGCCTGGTGGTGCCGCTCTTCTGCCTCTACTTGCCTCTGTTCCGTCTCTGCACTAAGTCGAGACTACTTATAACTATGTGCTTGAAGCGACGCAACTGTGCTGAGTAGCCTTTGTAGAGTGTCCTCTTCTCCTTTATTAGTGGAGCTTGCTTGATTTCTCGTTACTGGCATTGTTTACAGTCACTTGTTAGCGCTAGGTCTCTTGATTTGTGTTAGCGTCGGGATTAGTTTTACCGTAGTCCCACGGTGGGTGCCAATGTTCTATCCTTGTCTGAGTACCAAGAGTATCCTCTCTTTCTTTCATGTGTACATATATATATATAACCAGGAAAAAGTTCCATGTCACTAGACAAAGGTACCAAACATGTCAAAGGCAAAACAACACTATGAGAACAATCTTCTAACATGTCGGGTGCAGACTTCTCTGCTTTGAAAAGGCATAATCGTACCACATGGTAGTACATATCTACGAACTTCTGGTCAGTTATAGTCGGTCGGTACACTTTTGTATATAGGAATAGGAGGATTATATCTCCCCATAAATATTCCCACATTACTAACTGCCCATGTATTTGTATCATTAACAAAATATGCAGTAGAACCAAGTCGTGCATTGTCTATTTCATACACAGTTCCATTTGACGAAAAGAATTGGCGACTGCCACACTTGATTGCAAAGTCAAAATCTGCATTAAATCATAAATATGAGACTGATTAATATGTGTGAGTAGAAGTTTTGATTAATAAAACTGACTTCGGATTTTAGGAATTAGAGAGAAGGAAAGATAGATGTGAGTTTAAATGGGGAATTGAGAAAGATTTCTATTAATGAGAATATTTCATAAAATGCAAACTGAGTTTTTATTTTTAGAAATTCCTATTGATACATCAAAAGCTGTCCCAAGATTCTTTAGTACCAGAGCCTTCCACCATAGCTACAAATGAGCAACAACTAGGTGGTAAAGTCTGCATTGCAGTGTTAACCATGACTAATCAAAGGGTTATTGTACAGTCATCCACATGGTCGCCAAGGTTGTAGAGCATAATGGGATGTAAGTATCTAATTTCAAGGTATGGTACACATAGTCACATAATTCGCTCTTTCCCCTTGAGAATTGCATATTGGTACTTGCATACCAATTCGTGGAACGAGTACTCACCAATTCGCTCACTCATACTTGACAATTCTCACACTGGATGGATGTGAGGCAATTGCAACGAGTATTTGACAATTATTTGCCTTTGTAAAAATACCGTGAAAGAATGAGAATGGTTGGAAATAGGAATCTTTTAGGAGATAAAAACTTATTTAGTGATTATTTTTTCAAGTTGCCAAGATACATGGTATATCTAGGTTTAATGTATCATAAGAAATAGTAATCTCTTAATTGTTCTCTTGTAAATTGTTTGAGTATTAATTATCTTTGTAATTCTCTTCGACTATAAATAAAATCATTCAGTTGGGTGGTAGTATCATTACTAAAACACCTCTATAAAAGGTTTGACTAGACTCTTGAAACTGGTGGACATTAAAAACTATAGCTAGAATTTTTTGGCAACATTTTCTAGAAACTATCATATTTCTTTGTCACTTTCCGATAGTTGTCATATTTATTTTAACCTTTCTAGTGACCATCCAATTTTTTGGCGACTATTTCAATCATCATCAAATTTTTTCGATGACCATTCCGATCACCTGCGACTTTTTTTCTCTTCCAAATAACTAATTGTCTCTCTCCTCTTGGTCTTTGTTCACTATGGAAGGAAAGATTGTGCATCTATCCTATTTACTAGAAAATCCATCAAGTACTTGTACTTTGACATATTTAGGTATTCTTCCTCTTTCAATTGGATATAATGACTCAAAAACACTCTCATCCCATTAGGTCCTTGACTTTGGAGCCATAGATCATATAACTCCATCATCTAAATACTTCTCCACTTGCCTTCCATGTTCTAGCAATAAGAAAATAACAACTGAATATGACACTCTTGTAACTATGGATGGTATTATACACATCCAAACAAATGCCCTCCATAACCCTTAAAAATGTTCTTCATATTCCAAAGTTGTCCACAAATCTTGTCTTTATACAAAAGCTTACAAATGACATATCTTGCATTGTTATTTTTCATAATAATTGTTGTGTATTCCAGGACAAGGAATCGAGGAGGACAATTGAACGTCATAGAGAAGGAAATGACCATTTTCTTCTTAAGGAGCCATACATGCCCATTACCCATAAAGACCAATCATATTCATTCATGTCAAAGTCTCTACTGTAAAAAAAAGGATAAGATTTATATTCATTAGGACATCCTTATTTTGAAATCAACAGTTATTTTCCATTTTTTTCTAGAATAAAAATTGAATAAATGCCTTCAATGTGATATATGTGAAATTGCAAAATACAAGTGTGTCCCTTTTCTGTCAAGTAACTAGAAAAGTACATTTTCTTTTTACCTTGTTGATAGTGATGTTTAAGGATCATCTTCTATTCTACATGTGTTAAGGGCTTGTTAGTTTGTAACTTTTATTGATGATTGTGCTTAGGTCACTTGGGTTTTCATACTTAAACAAAAATCTGAAGTAAGTAATGTCTTTCAAATTTCTTTTCAATGATTAAAAATCAATTTGGTATGTCTATAAAGAAACATAGGTCAAACAATGGGAAGGAGCATTTTAATTAAGTCGTTACTCCCTTTTGAAAAAAAGAGGGAATAATTTATGATCTTCTTGTGTCCAAATACCTCAATAGAATAGAAATGCAAAAGGAAGAAATAGACACCTTTTAGACCAAACCTAAGTACTTTTGTTTCAAAAAAAAATGTTCCAAAAGGTTTTTCAGGGGAAGCTATTCTCACAACAACATATCTTACTAATTGACTACCCTCTAAAATCTTGGGATTTAAGAGTTTAATAGATGTACTATACTCTTTCTATCATAACTTGTCGACCTCTAGTGAACTTTTACCAAAGATCTTTGGGTGTGTCTCTTTTGTCCATGTGCATGGTCAACACAAGGGAGAACTAGATTCTAAGGCTCTAATGTGTGCCTTTGTTGGATACTCCCATACTTAGAAAAGGTATAAGTATTACCATCCTCCATCCAAAACATTTTGTGTCCTAAGATGTCACCTTTCATGAGGACCAAAATTATTTCGCTCAACCTTATCTTTAGGGGGAGAGTCTTAGGGGAGATAGGGAGAATCATTTTAAAAAACTTTTTCTTCCCACTCTTGAGTAAGATTCTCAAAAGGAATTTGATAAGGAAATTTGTTCTTAAACACTTTTTCTTTCTACTCTTGAATTAAATTCTCAAAATAAATCTAATAAGGATGCTCCCACTAGACTTGAAAATGATACAAATTTTTTGAAAGAATTTGGTTTATAGAAGAAGATCAAAGGTCATTCTTGAATCAACACACCTCCAAGAGGCTAATCCATCTCCTTCGAATTAGGTTACAAATTATGATTTCCAATTTTACAAGATATTTATTTCAACTTCCCTAAGTGAACTAGAAATCTTAAACTTTGATGATTATTTTTTTTTCAATTGTCTTTAGAAAATTCACCCAAAAATCACTTTATCCTCTTTCAAATCATCTTTTATTTCACAAATTTTCACTAACCCATAAAACCTTTCCAACAAGCTAAACTCAATCTAAATTCCCACTAATGTTTTTTATGCATTATCTAATAAAAATTGGAAGCAGGCCATGGATATAGAAATGGAGGCATTGAAGAATAACAAAACATAGGAGTTGGTTTCTCTGCTGGAATAAAAGAAGTTAGTTGGTTGTAAATGGGTATATGTTATTAAATATATGGCAAACAGGTAGATTGAGAGGAAGGAAAGGCTGGTTACTAGGGTTTTCGCTCAAACTCGTGGAATATATTACTCAAAGACCTTTCCTCTAGTGCAAAGATGAATACAGTTTGATTGATTTTATGTCTTGCTACAAATTATGACTATGAATTACAACAATTCAATGTGAATAATGATTTTTCACATGGGGAGCTTGAGGAGGAAATCTATATGGAGATTTTCTCAAGATATGAAGTTGTTACCAATTCTATTTATAGGTTGACAAAAGTTTTTTATGGGTTAAAACAACCCCCCAAGCATGGTTTGGGAGATTTACCAAGGTCATGACAATCTTAGGATACAAACAACGCTAAGAATACCATAATTTATTCATCAAAAAGTTGACCTTAAGGAGAGTGAATGTATTGTCAATGTATGTGAATGATATTATTGTTACTAATTATGATTAGAAGGAGCAACAAGTCTTGAGTCAACATCTAACTAAGAGTTTGAGATAATATCTCTTAGAAGGCTGAAATATTATCTAGGAATTGAAGTGTCCCACTCCAAGAAAGGCATTCTCATATCTCAACAAAAATGTCACAAATTTTCTCAAGGAGACAGGTAAAGAAGCTTGCACACCTATATGTACTCCCATGGATTCAAACCTTAAATTGGGTAATGCAAAAGATAATGTATCAATGGATAATGAGATGTATCAGAGTTTGTTTGGAAAATTATTTTTTGTCTAAAACAAGGTTAGATATTTCATTTTTTGTAAGTTTAGTTAGTCAAATTTATGCATTACTAAGAGTAGTCCACTTATAGACCACTCGTTAAAATTTGCAATACCATAAGAAAAACCCAAGAAGAAGAATTTTATATAAAAGGAATGGAAATGTGAAATGAATCTAGAAAGGGAAGTCATGGGCATGCTATGGGGACTCAAGGAACATGCATGGAATCAAGGTTAGAATGGTTCCATAACCCAAAGGAAAACGAGCTAGAATTCAAGGATAAACCCATGGAAAGTTAGTAGAAGTAGGCTTCATCAAGGGCTAAGGATAGCCTAACACACATAGGTGCTTATCTTATGAATATGGAAGGAGATGAAGGTGACCTTCAAGAGAGCTTGAATTCCATGAAGGTTATTATAATTGAAGGCCCCGTGACAAAGGGAGGTTGAGAAAGTTTCAAGAGGAAGCACATAAACTAACAACCTCTTTGTAGGCTAAGGAGGACCTAATTGTGGTCCATTTGTTTACAATTTTTTTGGTTGTGACCTTGTATAAAAAATTTTAGAACATATTAATCTCTATATTGAAGTGTAGTTTACTTGTAAATTGGTTGCTTAGCTTAAATTTAAGCCCAAAGGCGCAATTTAGTCAAGAAGCACATTTAGTGACCCACTTTTTGTCACTAATTGCTGTCAAATTTTGTTTCATTTTTCTAGGCCTGTCCATGAATGTTTTGTGTTGTGTTTTATAGTCCTTCGGACTTTTCCCAAGGCCTTAAAGCTTAGTTAGTTAATCCTTGTAATTAGGGAGGGCTATATAAGCCAAATTTCCACTATTGTAATAATTTTTTATGAAATCAATTACTTACATTGAAAATTTTGTGACAGATTCTCTCATCTTGTTCTTGAGAAAGAACACTTAATTGTCATCAAATTTCCATGAGGCTTGTGAAAAATTTGAAATCCTCTTATCTAATTCCCTTAGAATTAGTCACAAGTCCTTTTTAAATGTCTCCATTTTCCATTTTCGCTTTATATGAATTGTTCTAGGTCTTGTTGAGGTGTGTGGATCTAGGGTTCTATCAAGTGGTATTCAAAGCATTTACACTTCAAAAGTTGTGCAATTTAAGCTTCATTCATTGAATTTACAAGCATTTTTGGCATACCATCCAAATAAGATTTTATTTGCAAATTCTAGCTTCAATCTTGGTTGTTATTAATTATTTTTTAGTAGGTTTTGTTCGCCTATTGATTGAGCATTTTTAAGGCACCTAATAGTGACTTATGTTGGACATATTTGACATTATTTTGTGGTTAATAATCACACATTGGTTGTGACACGATCTTAAAAATGGATCGTCTTGAAAATAGGTGAAGGGAGAACTTGACCCTAACTGCGACCTGTCGGTAGAACCAAAGTTATCAAAGCGTGACCCTAACCGTGACCTGCCGGTAGAACCAACACTATAAAAGTTCTTTAACCTAAGAACAAAGGAAAATTTCTCACAAAGAAAACACAAATTTTATTCAAATACAATAGTTTATTTATAGGCTTAGCTAGGCAGCCCTGAAATTAATACCCATTAATATTTTAATATGCATAAAATCTCATGGATTTAATGCCCATTGATATTTTAATTGGCATAAAATCTCATGGATTTAATGTCAATTAATATTTTAATTGGCATAAAATCTCATGGATTTAATGTCAATTAATATTTTAATTAGCATAAAATCTCATCTGCTATAACTCCCCGCTAACCTTTTATTTCCACCATAAATGACCTTCCTATTTTTCCACTAGCTATCAAACTTTCCCTTTTTCTACCAACTATCAAAAAAATGATTTATGAAAAATTACATGTAAATGGATCCTAATTAACTACTCAGCCCAAATTACATGACAATGACTTTAGGCTTTATATGTATTCTTCAAGATGGGCTCCAATCATCATCAACTTGTAATAAAGTGACCCATTTTGGTGCAGCCTATGATTCACTTTGCTCTTAACTTTTCTTAATTTCCAAACTCAGGTTTGGCAAAAATTGCTTCATCATTTTGGTTTTGGGCCTAGTCATGGGACCTCCAGTGTCACGCAAATTATCTTTGTCTTTGTTGGTTGGGTTTCTATCAGGTTGAGTATTTCGCCATTGAGCTTAATTAAGGATAGTTGCTAATCTTTACTTATTTTCAGACTTAATTTTCATTATGAGGTTTCTATCTTGTGGTGGCCATATCTGAAGCTACAAACCTCCAAATTAGACAATCTTAATATCCTTGGAAAGCTAAGACAAAGATATACAACTTCTCTCTTTAAAATTTAACCCAGTTCAACCATTTATAGTATCAAATATGGACGTGAAATTACTGCCTCTACACCACTTTGATTGAGCTTTTCCTTGTAGATTTTGGCCGAGATTATGGGGTCCTCATTGGTGGTCTTTTTGGGCTGCTAAATCTTTTGTCTAAGCCCATTTTCCTTTAAATCTTCGAGCATGTAATCATTAGGATGTTTAGTTAGGAAGTTGAGGAGTTAGTTAGTTAGAAACTTGTAGGAGACTCTTGAGTTTTGGGAAGTTGAAGGGGTTTCTTGCATTGGAAGCTTTCCTCTCTTTTCAATAGTCTTTTGCTGCGTTTTTATGCAATTTTGTCTATTTTTCATTCTCTGTATTTTTGCTGGGTTTTCTATGACGATGTCCATGGAAGGCTAAGCTTCTTTGTCAATTCAAGGTTCAAGAATGCAAATTGGTTTGAGTTCTTGATTCTTTGTCTTCCTTATGCAATTTCTACCATTTGTCTTTCCAATTCTTAATATGTTTTCATGATTATGATCTTGCTTTGAGTTTTGGATTATGTTTTATTAAGTAATCGATTGATAACCTAAAATCAACCAATATAATCTTGAATCCATGTTAATTAGGGACTATGATTATGGTCTTAATATGCATGGGCGAATGTTAGATGATTATCTAAAGAAACTTAGGTTGATATGAAATTGCATCTTTCTTTACAACTATGATAACTAATTGTATGATTGAATTCTTGAATTGATGTTCTATAATTCATTTAGAATCAATTTTGTTTTGTACAAATTTGTTCTACAGAATTCCTGTTCTGCAATTTCTGCTCTGCACTAAACCCCGATTTTTCATATCCGTTTTGGCTTCTGACACACAAGATTAGTCATAATATGATTATGTCCTTGTGAGAATTGACCTAGGTTAGTCCCTACACTACAAAAATTAAGGGAAATCTAGTGATTTGATAGTGTGTCGACAACAATTATCAAACTGGTGTCGTTGCCAAGGACACATGCTATTGTGTCCTAACCTTGTGATAGTTGAGTCTTTTGGTGTATAGATTGTTTGTGTGAGTTAATTTTTACTTTCTTTTGTGTTGTAGCTCTATTAGGGGCAGAGTAGTAGTAGAAATCATTGTAACACTAGTAGAAATCTTAGAGGCTGGAAAATTAAGTAACATAGAATTGGCTAAAACTTAGTCAAAAGATAGAAAAAATTTCATAGATCAAGGCCACTCTGTCTTAACACAGCGGGGACGACCTTGTTTTTCGAAATTTGATCATTTAGATAACTTTTTGATTTTTCTTTTATTTTTATGATTTTTAAAAATCCCCCCAAAATTCTAGAAAATCATAAATACATCATAAAATGTCACAATGGTGTTAGAAAATTTTTAAAAAATTATTTGGTATCATGTTACCCCTCTTATACCCTTCTTGACATGTGTGTACTATTGTATGGTTATTTCTGTCATTTCATTGTTTGCTATTTTTTCTGTTGTTTCTGTTATTTCTATAGTTTCATATCAACATCGCAGTAGTCGACTAGTGAGAGTGTGTGGCATGTGTGCTTCTATACAAAATCAAACTAATGCTTGTCCCACTTTACAAGAAATTGAACCTTAGAGATACCAATCATCACCTTCATTTAGACACCAACAACCTATGCAATATGTACAACAGAGTTCCTTAGAGGAGTTGGTCAAGTAGATGGCCATGAGCAACATGCAATTCTAGTAGAATATGTCTACCACAATTCAAGATTTGCAGGCACAAATTGATCAATTGGCCACCATTGTGAATCAGTTGTAGTTCAAGGGTTTTGGATAGATTCCTTGCCATTCTCAGTCCACAACCAAATATGAATTATATAACCTTGAGGAGTGGCAAGGAGCTACCACAAGAGCAATCAGTAAATATGCATTATAAATCCCCTAATTTTGATGATTCTAAAGACTGTGATTGCACCTGTACTGAATTAACTAAGTGCCTTATTTGTGTAGAAATTAGTAATGTTATTAATGCAGATGCAAGTGTAGGAGTAATAGATATTTTAGAAGTTGCAGCATTGTGTAGCCATTGCAGCCCCCAATAGTTACAGCCAACAAAACTCCAAGTTAAGCAAAGGAGAAGCTATCACAAGACTTGAAAAAGCTGGGAGATTTCTATGAGCACCTAGTCAATTATTTGACTAAGGTTTTTGTTGAAGAAGGCACCAGAAGATGTGGGATTGGTAAGTTAAGATGGATGAGGAGGAGGCTCCCTCAAGCAACTACAAATAGGAGTGGAGCAAAAATATTAGATGCAAAATTTTACATATTCTTTCCACCTTGAGAGTTTTTTTTTCTTATTTGACCCCTTAACTTTATGATTATTGCTTCTTGTGTTCTCTTTGTGTTATGTTCATATATGCTAACATTGAGGACAATGCTTCTTTTCAGTGTGTGTGTGTGTGGGGGGGGTGTTTTAGTAGTGTTTTATTGTTTTATGATTTTTCTATTTTTGATGTTTTTCTACTTCTATTTACTATTTCTGTTGTTTTTGTTATAAAAAAATTCTGCTACTGTTGTTTTTTTTTTAAATAATTCTGTTTAAAATTTTGCTACTGTTTTAAAATTCTACTATTGTTTTTTTTTGTTGTTTTCTTGTTTTCTATTTGTTGTTTTGCTATTTTTTTATGTTTTCGCCATTTTCTATTGTTTTTCAATATTTTCATTTGTTGTCAATTTCGCTTTTGCTAAAAAGAAAGGAGAAAAAAAATATATTTTTCAGTTTTTAGCACTTTTTAATGGATTTCTAGGTTGTATAAATTGTGAAAAGTTATATCAACCTTGATTAAGAGGTTCACAACTTGATATGGAACCATTTTTTGCATCTTTTGTGTAATGAGTGACTTGAAAATTAAATTTTGAATCATTGATGATAGAGCATTTTTCCTTGTGAGATTTTAAGCCTTATATGTTTATGGCTTGCATTTTGTCATTCCCTTCTTTCTTGTGTGATCTGCACATGTGTTGATAGTCACTCTAGGTTTTGCCTTGATTCTCTTTTATGCTTCTTGTCTCACATGCATTACTGATATGATTTAGGCCTTCTTTCTTTATAGCCATTAGCCAAATGAACTTACCTTGCATTAAATCCCTTGCTTACCCCTTTTGAGCCTATCTAACTATTTCTTTGATATTATAGCTTATTGCAAGCCTAAAGTGGAAAACCATGATTACCCTAACCTTAGGGGTTAAAGGAGCTTTGAAATTGTTTTGGGAAAAGGTTCTAAATAAGTGTGGGGGTGATACCCCAAAGGCTTTTGCAAGAGGTACCTTTATAGTTTGGCTTGTGCTTTGATAATTGTTATGTTGTGATAAATGGTTGTTGAAAAAAAAAAGTGTATGAAAAAAATGATGAATCAAAGAAAGAAAAAGGCAAGAAGGAGGTTGCAAGAAAAAAAAGCAACAAAAGGTTGTAGTTGTGCAAAAAGAGAAGTGAAAGTGAGAAAGAAAAAAATAAAAAGTATAAGAGGAAAGGAGGCAAGTTGGACCATACTTGTTTTGTATTGTTTTGCATTTTTTTAGTGATGTGTATTGTTTTGGGGGTGATCTTCATTCTTATTGACTTATTCCCCATTGCTCCTCTTCCCTTTTTTGTTGTACAAGCTTAAATCACTTCTCATATCCTACCTTATCCTTGGCCACATTACAACCTTAATAAAAGCCATTTTGATCATTTTTGCATGTGTTTCAAGTTGTAGAAATTAGAGGCTAGTCAAAGCTTTGTAATACTAGTTAGCATAGGGTACTTGAGTGTAAACATAAAACCTAAACATTGGAGAGATTGAGAGTATGTATCTTAAGAGAGTTCTATCATTTGTGGGTCATTCTTTAATTTTTATTGTTCTCTTGTTTGCTTTAGATGTTAAAAGTAAATTCATAGATTGTTGCATACCTTGATTCTAGGATGCTTATACTCTTATTCCTTTTATTGACTTAAGGATTCATTGGAAGGTGCTGCATTTTATTTTTTAATTTGCTTCATTTCTTTCTGCTTAGATTTTCTTTGGTTTTTTATTTTGCTCAGTGTGCAAAAGTTCAAGTGTGGGAGAATTTGATAGAGCATTTGGTAGCCCTAGAAAGCTAAGACAAAGATCTATAACTTATCTTTTTAGAGTTCAACCATTTAGAGTGTTAAATATGGACGTGAAGTTATTGCCACTACAATTCATTTAGAGTCAATTTTGTTTTGTACAAATGTGTTCTACATAATTCCTATTCTGCAATTTCCTACTATGGACTAAACCCCCATTTTTCATATTCATTTTGGCTTCTGATACACAAGATTAGTCATAATATGATTATATCTTTGTGAGAATCAACCTAGGTTAGTCACTACACTACAAAAATTAAGGAAAATCTAGTGATTTAATATTTAATAGTGTGTCAACAACAATTATCACATATTCATTGTGCATGATTCCTTTGGTTTAATTTTGGATTTCCATATCTTGAATCTTAATTTGGGTTTTGAAGGTTACATGTTTGGTATTTGGGGGAAGTTGAATTAAATATTGTTTCTTGAATTTTGCTAGAGAATTATTATTGTTGCACTAGTGTTGTGATTTTGTCTAGTGTGATCCTTTGGTTTCGATTTGTATAATTTGTGATCCAAGGTACTATAGCGTGTGTTTGGTAGTGTGCACACCAAGTGTTTGATGAATTGTAATTGTGAAATGCACATGAGTTTTGTGATAGTTTTTGTGAGAATTCATGTGGTGTAGTCTTGAGAAATTGTGGACCAAAAATGTGTTGTAAAAAATGTTACAAAAGTGAAAAAGTAAGAATGAGTTGTGGCAAGAAAAAGGTGCAATAAAAATAGACCATAGCCAAATAATAAAAAAAAATAAAAGAAAAAGAATAAAAAAAAATTAATGGAACGTCTCAAGAAAAAACAAGTGACACACCTAGTTTCTAGAATTCTAATTTGGCTAGTTTTTATGCATAACTTTTTATTGTGATGTATAATTCTTTTGGACAACATTTTATGCTTGTATTTCCCTGTATTTTTAGTTCCTTTTCTATTCTTTAAAGTCTTCTTAGTTGTTTTACATAAATTCCCCTTCGAGATAACTTATATTCTTGTACTTTTTTGCTTGTCTTCATTTTGCCTCCTAGTTTTGTTTTTTATTTCTCTTTCTTTCGAATTCTTAAGAGTCTTTGAGATTTAAAGTATTTCACTTGCATTCGAGTAACTTGATTAGTAGAATATAGGTTCTTAGCACAAGCCATAGATAGAGATTAGTGGAAAAAGGCAAGAGTGAATCTTATAGAAAAAGCCCTTAAGTGTAGATACACAAGTACTTGAGTGTAGACATTAAGGAAAGGTGGCGTTCCCTTGGCCGCTTGGTTTCGTTTTTTGTGAAAAATTATCACTTAAATGTGTAGTACTTAAGTGAGAATTTGAGGAAGGAAAAGATGGGAGAGAACATAGATGATTTGGAGAGTTATTCCCCTAAGACTAGACAAGTCATGTGACATAAGAAAAGGCTAGAGGAGAAGTTAGAGAAACTTAGGGGTGGGCTTGATTCAATGAGGCTAGACACTCGAAGTGTCGATACCAAAGTAAAAGGAATGGAAAAGCAACCTAGTTTCTCCATACATGGGAGTGAAAGGAACCATAATGAAGGCCCCAAAAGTTTGTCTAGTGGGTCTTTTAGGTCCCATAGGAGTGGGAGAAGTGAGAGATATGAGAGGCCTAAAAGGATTAGAAGGGATAAGGAGGAGCCTAGGAAAGGCCCACTTGAGGGAATGAAGTGAAAAATCCTACCATTCTTAATAGATGGAAATGCAAATTCATAATTAGAGTGGGAGATGAAGGTAGACAAAAAACTTTTAGTGCTTTGACTATGATGAGAAGACAAAAGTGAGGTTGATTACCTTAGAATTTGGAGGGTATATGATAATCCATTTTACATTTTAGTCATGTTTCGTTTATCATTAAAAACTATGGATAACTATAGAATAATACAACCCTAGATCATTCTTCTCAAGGACATAGTGTGTTCAATTATGGCTTAATGTGGAAATTAAAGTGTTATGCAGAAAGTGTTAAGTGTGTAGAATGTTGACTTACTCTCGACAGAAACGGGTCTGATACAGACTCGGTTGAGCTGTATCTAACACTATCTCAACTAAGCGCGGACTTAGACATAGACAAACGCGACAAAGTTGGACTAGACTCGATCTCGGACTAAAGTACAGGTAATAAGGGGTTTTGTATTGAAACACAGAAAGTAAACTAAGTACTAAAGTAAATGCAAACTAAGTTATACTAACTAACAATTGTACCAACACAGAGTTCAATAAGCAATTGGTCGTTGGTTTTGCACTCAAGATTATGCTTCCAAATCAACCTAAGGTTCCTACAACAATCGCCAAACATTCGTCCGTTGCCATACAGGGGATTTACACAATCGCTACCTCATTAGTTGGCAGGGAGTAAGCACATGGTTGATGTTAAGTTCTCTAATCGATTACCTAATGAAGTAGTTAAACCGGTTTCGATCAGCCTAGTCTAACGTTGATCCACTTCCACAATGCACAATCGCAACACAGTAAAGCAGATTAAAAATAGGATTCATAATCAAGAGATAAGAGACGCAAAACAATCGTATTATTGAAATAGAGTATGGATACAGGGAGTGAATTCATAGACTCCGCCTTCCATAATGATCGCCATGGAAGAATGGCAATGGTTCACCAATGATAGCTAAGATACTGAGGATCTAGTCCACCAGATTGCGTCGGCTATACCGAGCGATCACCTATGATAACCTTTGGCTTCCCAGTCTCTAGCCCGCACCTCCTCAATTGAGAGAGACACCGCATTGAAGCACCGTGCACCACCGAGAAATGGAGAGTGAGAATAAGAAGATGAAGCGCAAATGAAATGGGTAAAACTTTGAATTCAACAACCACTAACACGTGCCTAGTGTACCCTATATATACACGAGTTGGGTAGCTTGTGATGCACACCTAGACCTAACAAACTCCTAACTCATTTATAGATTCCTAATTGACCTTTCTACCCCTAAATGATCCTTTGTGCGCTGCACGCTTCTCCTAGAGTGACTTGAGCCCCTGAGCTGGGCTTGACTGGGAAGGAGTTGGTCTGGCCAGGATAGCTTCTTCTGGGTCGATATGCTCTTATTAGGATGAGACGTCCTTAGCTTTTGGCATGCAAACTGAATCCAATCTTTTATTAGCTAAAATTCTCAAATTACCATAGATTTATATTTTTCCTATTTCTAGGTCCCTAATCCGAATCTTAGCTAAGATGCGATTGTTAGTTACCAAATAGTCTCAATAACACCCATCTTAAGGCCCTTGTGAGGTGTATAAAATATGACTTATCAGACCCCCACACTTACACTTTTGCACTCTTGGGAAAAATTAGATTTGATCATTCAAGGAATTGAAAGAGAGGGTGTGCTTTCAAATGAATTTCTTAAATTTGACAGAACAAATCAAGCACATGAAGTAATGATCAATAGGACTTGCTTTTAGGCTTGTAACATGGCCAAGGGTAAGGTAGGATTCAGGATGGTGAAGTGAGCTTTGACAACAAGAGGGGTGAGAGGAGCAATGGGAAATGAATTTGTATGCGTGGGGACTATCCCCTCAAACACTGTAAGCCTTTGTTCACTACTCTTCTTTTCCCTTTTATATTCTTTTCTTTCTTTTTATCACTTTTTATTTTGCAGCTTTGTGTCGTATTTTCACTTGCAACCCTTTTGCTTTTAGCTTCCTTTCTTTCTTTTGATGCATCCTGCATTTTTTTCTTTTTCACACCCTTTTTTCTTCTCTTTTCATCAACCCTTTTTCTTAACACACTACTCTTTTTCCAACTGTACCACTCTTGCAATGTCTCCAGGTGTCACCCCCACACTTATTCCAGATCTATTCCCAAAACAATTCCAAAGCTCCTCCGATCCCTAAGGTTGAGGTTGATCATGGTTTTTACGACTTTAGGCTTGTAATGAGCTATCATATAAAGAAATAGTTATATAGGCTCAAAGGGGGTAAATGAGGGATTCAATTACAAGGTAGGTCTTTTTGGGCAGTAGCTTGTAAAGAAAGATGGCCTAGATCATATCACCCATGCATGTGAAACAAGGTGTATCTAGAGAATCAAGGCAAAACCAAGAGTAACTAGTAATATAGATGCAACAATCATATAAGAAAGGAGAGAATGGCAAGATGCAAAGTCATTATTATATATAAGGCTCAAAAATTCTCACATAGATAATTGCTCTACTGCTAATGGTTTCTCTTTTTTAGTTTTTCAGCCACTTATTGCCTAAAGATGCAAAAATTTCACTCCCTGTCAAGTTGAAAAACCTTTCCTCCTACGTTATGCATTGCCTCTTACTGTTTCATCCAATCCTAAAGAAATCCATTTGAATTCTTTTTCAAAGTATTTTCTTCAGCAATTAGAAAAAAAAATCATCTCAAGAAAACAAAAATTAAAGGCAAACAAAAACAAAAATACAACAGAAAAATAAAATGAAAACAAAACACAAACAAAAACAAAAAGGAGCCAGCATGGAGTATGATCAAAGCAAGAAATTGTAAGAATAGAAACTAAGCAAGCTTGGAATAATTACACCCTCCCCCCACACTTGAATGATGCATTTCCCTCACTGCATGGCATGAAAATAGAGGGGATTCTAAGGCTTGCTCAGGTTGTGTCATTGATAACATGTTTTACAGTCGTCTTATGCCCATCAAATAAACTAAAACTAACTATAACGTTAGTCAATCCTAGGTCGAATTCTCTTAAGGACACAATTTGTTCTATTGTGGTTTAGTGTGAAAAACAAAGTAATGCAGAAAATGCTAAGTGCATAGTACTGACTTGCTCTTGGCAAAGACTGATCTGATCTGGTCTCGAACTAAGCTACTTAACTACTGTATCAACACAGAGAATCAATAAGCAGCTAGTTCCTAGTTCTTCTCTCAAACTTGTGATTACAAATCAACCTAGAGTTCTTACAACGACTGCCAAAGTTTTGTCCATTGCCATACCAAGGATTTACATAACCGCTACCTCATCAGTTGGTAGGGAGTATGCACGTGGTTGATTTTAGGTTCTCTTATCAATTACCAAATTAAGTTGTTAAACTGGTTACAACTAGCCTAGTCTAACGTTGGTCTACTCTTACAAATGTACAACTGCGACATAGTTAAAGCAGATTAAAAGCAAGATTCACAATCAAGAGATAAGAAATGCAAACCAATTTTTATTATTAAGAATAGAGTGCAAATACAGGGCATGAATTCAATGGTTTCGCCTTCCACAACAATTGCCATGGAGGAGCGATGATGGTTGACCATCAATAGTCTAGACGTTGAGGATCGGGTCCATCAAAGTGCATTGGCTAACCAATCGGTCCCCTCTGACAACCTTCAGCTTCCTAGTTCTTGACCTGCACCTCCTCGACCGAGATAGACGCCTTTGAAGCACTGTGCACCATCGTGGGTATGAGGGCGAGAGAGAGAAGATGGAGCGTAAATAAATATGGAATTAGGTTTGAATTCCATCCTCTCTAAAATGTGCACGAGGACCTATATATACAAGAGTGGATTCCTTGTGACGCACGCTTATTCCTAACAACTTCTCAATAGAATTATAGATTTCTGAATTGCCTATTCTACCCCGCTAATGATCATCCTTGCACTGCAAGCTTTTTCCAGGAGTGAAGTTGCAATTGAGCTGGATTCGGCTGAAGTGAGTGCGCCTAGGCTGAGTTAGTCTGATTGGGCCACTCGCTCTTTGGGCTTTGCTGGGCTACAGAGTCGTCCGGTCCAGGAAGGAGTTGGTCTAGGCGGGACGGCTTCTCTTGGACCGAAACTCTTCTTGATGGGCTGAGATGTCCATTGCTTGGCTTGGAAAATGAATTCAATCTTTTATTAGCTAAAATTCCCAAATTAGCATAGATTTATACTTTCCCTATTTCTAGGTTCATAATCTGAATCTTAGCTAAGATGTGATTCTTGACTACCAAATGATCTCAAAAATACCCATCTTAAGCCCTTGTGAGGTGTATAAAATATGACTCATCAGACCCCCACACTTACATTTTTGCACTCTTGGGAAAAATCAGATTTGATCATCAAGGGAGTTTTAAAAGAGAAGATGATTTTTTCAAATAAATTTCTTAGATTCAACAAAACAGAGTTGGCACACATTCATCCTAGGATCAAGATATTCAGGAAATCTATTAAAATTACTTTTCTACATCCAAGGCATACAAGTAACCTATAAAACATCGAAAGAGTGACCAAGAAGTGGTAGAGCTCGCTTAGGAAATAATCTCTCAGTCTCTCAAGTGTTTTGGCTTGAATGTACACTCAAACATCCCATGCAATCAACATTACCAAACCTTGACTAGCCTCTCCTTCTACACCTTCAAAAACACATGCAGTAATGATCGAAAGGACTTTCGTTTAGGCTTGTAACGTGGCCAGGGTTAAAGGTAGGATATAGGATAGTGAAGTGAGTTTGTTAACCATAGGGAGGAGAGGAGCAATGGGGAATGAATTCACATGCTTGAAGGATATCCCCCAAGACACTGCAATTCTATTTGAAAACATCCTTGCTCACTTCTTTTCTTTCCCTTTGTATTTTTCTTTTCTTCTTTTTTCTCACTTTCTATTTTGCAGCTTTGTGCTACATTTTTGTTTCACTTCTAACTTTTTTTTTTTTGCTTTTCTATTCTTTGTTTCATCCTGCAATTTTTTCTTTCTTTTCTTTTTCAACATTTTTTAGATACACTACTCTTCCTATGTCCTTGGGTGTCTCCCCCACACTTGAATGAGACCCATTCCCAAAACAATTCCAAAGCTCCTCTGACCCCTAAGGTTAAGGTTGATCATGGTTTTTCGGCTTTGGCTTGTAATGAGCTGTCATATTAGAAAAAATGGTTATTCAGGCTCAAAGAGGGTAAACAAGGGATTTACTTTGCAAGGTAGGTCTATTTGGCTCGTGGCTTGTTAGAAAAATGGCCTATATCATATCATCTCTGCATGTGAAACCAAGTGTATCCAAAGAGTCAAGGTAAAATCTAGAGTACATCATAATCACCATGGATGCAAACATCACATAAGAAAGGAGAGAATGGCAAGATGCAAAGCCATTTATATATACAAGGCTCAAAATTTCTCACATGTATGATTGCTCTGCCACTAATGATTTCTCCTTTTCAGTTTTTCAATCACTTATTACCTAAGGATGCAAAAATTTCACTCCTTGTCAAGTTGAAAGACCATTCCTCCAAGGTTATGCACTACCTCTTACTGTTTCATCCAATCCTAAAGAAATCCATTTAAATTCTTTTACAAAGCATTTTTCTTAACAATCAAAAATCAAAATTCAGTTAAGGGAAAACAAAACGAAAATCAGAATTAAAAGTAGAATTTGAAATAGAACCGAAGTCAATTCGGATCCAGTTGAGATGGAACCGAGTCGGCACAAACTCGGACTTGGCTGAAATAGTTTTATTTGAATAGGAAATGAAAATTAAGCAAAATAAACTTAAGACACAAATGAAAAATGAAAACCTAAGCAAAGCACACCAATTAAACCAACTTTAAACTAGAAAGAACAAAACATAAACAATCAGAATGGAGCCAGCATAGAGTTTGATCAAAGAAAATTATTGTGAAAACAGAATTGAGCAAGCCTTGGATGACTACACCCTCCCCCCACACTTGAATGAATATAGAGGGGATCTTGAGGCTTGCTCAGGGTGTGTCATCCAGCAGGGCCAGTTCCATTAGTAGATGCTTTCCATCTGGCCCACTGGCAGTGCTGGACCTTCATGAAATAATTTGATCTGATGCCCATTGACTTGGAAGGTGCTATTTGTATTTTCATCTTTCAATTCCATTGCACCATAGGGAAAAACATTAGTGATAACAAATGGTCCATCCTATCTAGAACAAAGTTTACCTACGATGAGCTTTAAACGAGATTTGAATACAAGCACTTTCTAGCTGACTTGGAACTCCTTCCTCAAGATCTTTTGGTCATGAAATTGCTTTACCTTTTGCTTGTAGATTCAGGAGTTCTCGTATGCTTCCAAGCGGAGTTCTTCTAGTTCTTGTAGCTGGAGCTTCCTTTGTTTTCTGGCTTGGTCGTAGGCTAGGTTGCATTGCTTAACTGCCTAGTAAGCTTAATGTTCTATTTCGATCAGGAGATGATAGGCTTTACCAAAAACAATCCGGTAGGGAGACATCCCCAATGGAGTTTGGTACGTAGTTCTATGTGCCCATAGAGCGTCCTTAAGGAGTCGGCTCCAGTCTTTCCGGCTGGAGTTGGCCATCTTTTGTAGTGTTTTCTTGATTTCCCTGTTGAATACTTCAGCTTGGCTATTTGTTTGGGGGTGGTATGTTGTGGCAACTCGATGCATCAACCCATACTTATGGAGTAAGGAGGACATGGCTCTATTGCAAAAGTGACTCCCTTAGTCACTTATGAGAGCTTTTGGCACACTAAACCGGCAGAAGATATTGGATTTTAAGAAATCCACTACAACTTTGGCATCATTGGTCTTGGTGGTTATGGCCTTTACCCATCACGATATATAATCAATGACAAATAGAATGTATGAGTATCCATTGGAGACTGGGAATGACCTAATGAAATGAATACCCCAAATGTCAAAAACCTTAGAATAAAATTGGTTGCTGGGGCATTTCATGCCTTTTGCTTATGGCCATTCCTCCTTTCTAGCATTTCTCGCAGGTGCAGACGAATTGATAAGCGTGATAAACTCATTTTTAGTCGTCTTACGGGCCTCAAATAACTAAAGCGAACTATAGTATAGTCAACCCTAGGTCGATTTTTCTCAAGGACACAGTGTGCTCAATTGTGATTCAGTGTGAAGTGAAATAATGTAGAATCTGAGGTGAAGAGTAATGACTTATCTCGGTAATGGCCGAGTCGCTCTCGGCAGAAACTGAGCCGAGATGATCTTGGTAGAGACCTATCTGACTTGGTTTCGGCTGAGTGCAGACAGACGCTACAGAGACGTACTATCTCTATCTCGGACTGAAAAGCAGTAAACGGGAGGGATTGAACTGCAAGTAAAGCAGAAAGTAGCTAAAACTATGAATGCAGCGAACATATACTAATGCTACTGGTTTTACTATTATTATTATTATGATATAATTGTGCTCATGTTCAGTTCTATTAGTCCAAGTCCAGTCCTATTTCTGCACTCCAATTCTCAGTCCATATCAGCCTTGGGAATTCTTATGGCAATCACCAAAGGTTCGTCCATTGCCATAACGAGGAATTATGCAATCACTACCTCATCAGTTGGCAAGGATTAAGTTCAGAGCTGATTTTAGGTTCTTTATTAACAATCGTTAAATGATTACCTACTAAATTAGTTAAACCAGTTCTGATCGGCTTAGCTTAACGTCGTTCATGTTCAATTGCAATCGTGGATTAAATCATGAATTAAAGGAGGGGAGGGGAACATAGATACGAACTATAAAATGAAATTGATTAATAGAAAATAGAGTACAAACATAGTGGTCTGAATTCAGGTGGATCCATCTTCCACGACGATCACCATGGTTAATGGTGGTGGTTCACCTCCAGTTGAGGATCAGATTCATCAGAGTGTATTGGAAATCCCAATCAGTCCCCTCTAACAAACTTCGGCTTCCCAGTCTCAGACCTACATTTCCTCGATCGAGAGAAACACCAATACAGCACTGCACACCACCGCAACGAAGGAAAACAAGAGCGAGAAAATGGATACAATGAGAGTGTGTTGAGAATGAATTCAAAGACCCCTAAAAAGTGTACAGCTCCTCCTATATATACATGAGCTGTGACTTGCTATTCCTAACGATTCCTAACAGAATTACAACCTGTATTTCCTATTCTACCCTTGCGTAACTTGCGATGTAAGCTTCGCCAAAAGTGACATGGCAGTTGAGCTGGAGCTGAGGTGGCCCTAAGCTGGATAGCAGACGTGGATAGCGTCCTTGGGCTGCTCCTTATTGGACTGCACCTACTTGGGCTGCTGGGCCGTGAAGCTTGGCTTGATCTGGTTTGTCGAGATGGAGTCGGTCTTGGCCAAGACGACTTCATCTCGGCTTAGTCTTCTCATGATGGACCCGAGAACATCTCGACTGACCTGCAAGAAAAGAAGAGTTAGCTAAGATCCTCAAATTAGCATAGATTTGTATTTTCTCTATTTTTAGGTCCATAATATGAATCTTGACTAACTCTCAATTCTTAAGCACAAGATAGTGTTGTAGACATCCTTCTTAGGTCCATAAAAGATGCATAATTTGTGACTCATCAGACCCCCACATTTAACCTTTTGCACTCCTGGGCAAAACAAAATGAAAATACACAAGGGAGTTTTTAAGGTTGGAAAGAAAATTTTCAATTAACTCCCTTGAACTCAACCAAGACAGATTTAGTACTTATTCACCCTGGGATTGAGATACTCAAGCAATCTGAGAATTACTTCTTCAGTGCTCGAGGCAAATTCATGACCTGCAACAGGAGAGGGTAACCAAGAGTGATAGAGCTCTCATTTAAGCAAATAACTCTTTCACTTCTCACGTGTTTGGGTTTGTATTTACACTCAACATTCATGGAACTGATATTACAATACTTTGACAAAGCTTTCCTCTTACACCTGCAAAAAACACAAACAATTATGATCACTAGGACTTCTTTTTCGGCTTGTACCGAGGTTGGGGACACAGGTAGGATAAAATATAGAAACTGGCTTCAGGACCAGTGGGGAAGAGAGGAGCAATGGGGAGTAAGCTTCATCAGTATGAGGGATAGCCTAGGATGCTGTGGTTTCCTCTCTTTGTTGTTGCCAGCTCACTTCTTTCCCTTTTTCTTATCTTTTTCTTTCTCTTTTTTTTATATGCAGCTCTGCTGTTTTCTTTCTTTGTTTGATTCAGCTCAGGTTTTTCAGCTACTGCTTCCACTTTTTCTTTTTCTTTATTTCACTTGTTTCTTTTCTTTATTTGTATTTTCGAGCCTTTAGAGGATGCAAAACAGCTTCTGCTTTCTGGAAATTCCCCCACACTTGATTATGACTTACTGCCAAAACAATTCCAAAGCTCCTCTACTTCCTGAGGGTGAGGTTAATTCATGGTTTTTTTGGCTTTGGCTTGTAATGAGCTGTAAGAAAGAACGGTTATGCGGCTCAATGGAGGTGAACAAGGGGCATAACTTTTTCAGGTAGGCTTTATTTGGCTCGAGGATAATCAGAAACATGGCCTAGATCATGTCATTCCTGTATGTGAAAACAGTTGTATCCAAAGGGTTAAGGCAAAGTATTGAATACACAGTTAATCATGAATGCAAAAATCACACAAGAACAAAGAGAATGGCAAGATAGAGGCCATGAATATTTACAAAGGCTCAAATTCTTGCATAGGTTGTTTTTTCTCTATCATAGAGGGTTTTCCTTTTTGTTTCCAGTCAATCACTGCCTAGAACGCAGGAGTTTTGCTCCCGTCAAGCTTGGAGAAATCTCTTCCAGGGTTGCAGAGATACTTCCTCCTGCCTTCTCAAACTTCTAGAAGTCATTTCAAAACATCTTTTCAACTTACCTTTTCTTTTCAACCTCCTAATTCTAGAATTCTGCTAGGAGAGACAAGACAGAAGACAAGAGGCGAGTCGAGACTTAAGTCTCGCCAAAGTCACTCCGGATTCAGCCGTGACGGCCTCGACCCGGGATGAATTCGGCTCTGAATTTTATTGGAATGGAACAACTTGGAAAAGAAGGAAAAGTGACTCAACAGACAAGACGAAACGAATACAGGAAATAAAACATAAATGCAATCAAGACAAAATGACTAAAATTGAGCCAAGATGAAAGGTGTGGACAATATCAGATGACAGAATTTAGTTCTACAGCTTCAGATGGCTACAACGGTGTACCCCCCCCCCCCACACTGGAATTCTGCATTGTCCTCGATGCCTGGTATGATTGAGAGGGCTGGCAGGATAGACTTAGGTAGTACCATCCGGTGGAGTTGGTTCCATCAGGGAGATAATCTCCACGTCAGCTGTAGTTGGAGCTGGACCTTCATGGAATGGCTTAATCTAATGCCCATTAACCTAGAAGGTGCTGCTACTATGTTCATCTTGCAATTGTACTGCATCATTGGGAAATATGTTAGTGATAACAAAAGGTTCGTCCCATTTGGAATGAAGCTTACCTGCTATGAGCTTGAGTCGCAAATTGAACACTAGCACTTTCTGGCCAACATGAAAATCTTTCCTCAGGATCTTCTGCTCATGAAATTTCTTGACTTTTTGCTTGTATATCATGGAGTTTTCATATGCTTCCAAGCGGAGTTCGTCAAGTTCTTGTAGTTGAAATTTTCGTTGCTCTCTCGCCTGGTCATAGGCCAAATTGCACTGCTTGACAGCCTAGTAAGCTTTGTGCTCAAGTTCCATAGGAAGATGGCAGGTCTTACCAAAGACAATCCGGTAGGGAGACATCCCTAACGACGTTCGGTATGCAGTTCTGTATGCCTAAAGAGCGTCCTCAAGGAGTCTGCTCCAGTCCTTCCTGCTGGGGTTGGTCATCTTTTGTAGCATTTTCTTAATTTCCCTATTAAAAACTTCTGCTTGGCCATTTGTCTTGGGGCGGTATGCTGTAGCAATTCTGTGAGCTACCCCATATTTTTGAAGAAGGGAGGCCATGGCTCTGTTACAGAAGTGACTGCCTTGGTCATTTATGAGCACTTTCGGGACACCAAACCTGTAGAAAATATTGGACTTGAGAAAGTCCACAACTTCCTTTGCATTATTGGTCCTGGTGGCGACGGCCTCTACCCATCTTGATACATAATCGACGGCCAGTAGAATGTATGAGTAACCATTGGAGATTGGGAATGGCCCCATGAAATCTATTCCTCAAACACCGAAAACATCGCAAAACAGGATGGGTTGCTAGGGAATTTCATGTCTTCGATTTATGGCCATTCCCCCTTTTTGGCATCTTGTGCAGGTGGAGACGAAATGATGAGCGTCTCTAAAAATGGTAGGCCAGTAAAGGCCACAGTCTAACACTTTCCTAGCAGTCCGAGTTGATCCATAATGGCCGCCTCCAGGTGTTGAGTGGTAGAACTGGAGGACCGAATTAATCTCGGCATCGAGAATGCACCTACGGATAACCTTGTCACTGCACAGCCTCCAAAGGTAGGGATCATCCCAAATGTAGTACTTGGCATCGCTTCGGATTTTATCCTTGTAGGCCCGAGATGCCTCTGGTGGAAAATGAGACGTTGCCATGTAGTTGAAAATGTCGGCAAACCATGGTGTGGTCGTCTTGATGTGCAAGAGGTGCTCATCAGGGAATTCATCTCGGATAGGCATCAGTTCGCTTTCTTTTTCAATTCTACTCAGATGATCTGCCATAGAGTTCTCAGGACCCTTCTTATCTCTGATTTCTAAATTGAATTCTTGGAGAAGAAGCATCCACCTAATCAATATCGGTTTGGCGTCAGGCTTCTTCAGCAAGTATCTTAAAGCAGCATGGTCAGAGAACACAATTATCTTGGAACCGAGAAGGTAGGAGCAAAATTTGTCTAAGGCAAACACAATTGCCAAAAGTTCCTTCTCAATTGTTGTGTAGTTTTGCTGGGCTGGATCCATAATTCTGGATGCATAAGCAATTACATGCGCTGGTTGGCCGACTCCGGCTCTCTGGCCGAGAACAGCTCCCAATGCCGAATTGGATGCATCGCACATCAATTCGAATGGTAGGTCCTAGTTCCGTGCTTGCAAGATAGGGGCGGATGTGAGTCGGCTCTTCAGCTCCTGAAGGCCTTGGTACAGGGTTGAGCTTGCTGAAGTCCTTAATAAATCTTCTGTAAAAGCCCGCATGACCTAAGAATGAGCGAACTTCCCGCATAGAAGTGGGGTTTGGAAGGGAGGTGATGGTGTCTATCTTTGCTTTGTCCACCTCGATGCCTCTGTTGGAAACCAAATGTCCCAACATTATTCCTTCGGTCACCATGTAATGACATTTTTCAAAATTGAGTACAAGATTTGTGTCAATGCATCTCTTCAGCACCTTGGACAGGTTGCTCAGGCATGCTTCAAATGAATTTGCATACACTGTGAAGTCATCCATGAACACCTCCATGGAGTCCTGTAGCAGATCCGAGAAAATACTAGTCATGCAACATTGGAATGTGCTTGGAGCGTTGCATAGGCCAAATGGCATGCGTGTGTACGCAAAGGTACCAAATGGGCAGGTGAAGGTTGTCTTGTGCTGATCTTCAGGTGCAATATGAATTTGCATATAGCCTGAGAAACCATCCAGGAAGTAGTAGTGGGATTTCCCTGCTAGTTTTTCAAGCATTTAGTCAATAAACGGCAAAGGAAAATGATCCTTGCGGGTTGCCAGGTTTAATCTTTTGTAATCGATGCAGACCTACCAACTATTCTGAATCCTAATCGGCACCAACTCGTCTTGTTGGTATTTCATGACAGTCATCCCAGACTTCTTTGGTACCACTTGCACAAGGCTCACCCACTGACTATCCAAGATGGGATAGATGATTCCTGCAGCAAGGAGTTTGGTGACCTCCTTTTTAACCACGTTCAGGAGTGTCGGATTCAGTCTTCTTTGTTGTTGCCTTATGGGCTTGATTTCCTCCTCCATCAAGATTCTGTGCATGCAGATGGAGGGGTTTATGCCTGGAAGGTCTGAAAGCTTCCATCTGATTGCCTTCTTATGTTGCCTTAAGACCTCCAACAACTTGTCTTCTTGCTCCTGGTGGAGATTGTTGCAATGATAACTGAGAGTTGTTGTTCCTTGTCCAAGTATGCATACTTCAAGTGATTTGGCAATGGTTTCAGTTCCATGGGTGGTGGTGGCAATGGAGATTTTTCAGTTACTGGGCTCAGATCCGTCTGGCCGGCTTGATCTCGACTTCGGCACAGGTGTGTCGACATGATTTCGGCTCTTAGCTACTTCGGCCAGCTTGACTCGATGGCTTTGGTTCTTGTTGGATCGGAGTCGGCATTGGCTTCTTGTGCTGCTTCGGAGCCGGATCCAGATGGAACTGTAATTTCAACTCCAGCTTGTGTCTGGTCTTCATTGGCCGAGATAGTCTCGGCAAGCATGTCAGCCTTGATGTTTGACTTTTCGACCAAGTTGACTTTTCGACCAAGTTGACTTTTAGCTCGTCCTCGAATTGGCCTTTTCTGGCCGACTTGATCTCGGCCATGAAAATGGCCACCAATTGTGCAATGGGAGATTCTTCAATTTCAGTGACTTTGACTACTGCATCCTTTATACGCTCTGAGTGTTCTTGGTTGCAGACTTGGTCTAGTAATTCAGACAATTCAACTTCGAAGTTCAAGTCAGCAATATCGCTATGGTCGTCCTCAAAGTAGGGAAGGTCTTGTACTTCCTCATGGTCGGCCTCTTCATCTGCGGCCCCTAGGCAACTGATCTCATCAGCGCTTCCAGCGAACTTCTCAATGTCTTCACTGCTGCTATTTAGTTGAAGGTATTCTTCAACTATCTCATCAAGCAAATCGATGCCAAAGAGGGAGTGGTCTTTGGTGGGGTGCTTTATTACTTCAAAAATGTTGAATTGCGCCAGAGTGTCACCGAATTCCATCGAGAGAGTCCTGGCATGTACATCAATCTTGGTTTTCGCTGTCATCAGGAATGGTCTTCCCAGAATTAAGGTGGATCCCTTCCTGGATGTTTCCTCCTCTATGTCAAGCACACAAAAATCAGCTAGAAATATTAACTCGTTTACTTCGACGAAAACATCCTCGAGAACTCCCAGGGGTTGAACAATGCTTCTGTTTGTGAGCTGAATGGTCATCCGTGTGGGCTCAAGATTGCCAAAATTCAGGGACTTGTAGATTGATGCGGGCATGACATTGATTGAAGCTCCGAAGTCCAACATGGCATCAACAAAGGTGTAGTCGCCAATGGTGCATGGGATAGAAAATATTCTAGGATCTCTGCACTTCTGTGGCAGTGCTCGTGAAGTACCTACAGTGAACTCTTCATTTTTGGTCAAAGCCGACACCACGCCTCCCATCTCCTTGCTCCCCTTGATCTTCCTTCTTTTATGTACGCACAATTCCTTGAGGAATTTTGCATACTTAGGGACCTGTTTAATTGCATCGAGGAGTGGAATATTGATTTCCACCTTCCAGAACATCTTCAACAGTTCTTCGTCTAACTCTGGCTTCCTTGCCGAGATGGTCTGAGATGGAAATAGTAGTGGGACAGCTCTCTCTGGCCGAGACTACGGATCAGCATTTGGTCCAGAATCGGTTTTGGCTGGTCTTGGCAACTAGTATAGTGTAGGCTGAGGTAGTTCTTTTCCACTTCTAAGTGTCACTGCACTAGCATTCCCTCTCGGATTCGGAATGGTTTGAGAGGGGAGGTTGCTGGATACAGCCAACTGCAATTGACTCACAATGTTGGCTAGCTATTCGATCTGCGTTTTGAGGTCTTGGATGGTGGCGGTTATGTTCTGCTGGAACTCCATATTACTGGAACTCGAGGTTGTTGGTTGCAAGCTACTTCATTAGGTCTTCCAGAGATGGAGAGTTGCCTTGGGTAGGCACTCTTTGCTGCTATTGTTGTTGTTGGAAAGGTGATGCTTGATATTGTAGAGTCGGCTGTTGATAACCTATTTGTCTTTGATAAGTGTTCGGTGTGGATTCGAATTGTTGAGCTGCGTGTGGCCCCTGATTCAGTCCTGGTCGAAATGGCAGTCTCCCATGTTGCTGGCTATCAAATGGCTGATTGTGATATGGTTGTTTCCCGTACTGAAATCCACCTATGGCTCCAACGTTCTCTGGTTGGTCCGACTCGGTTTCTTGAAGGGTGGGGCACATATCAATGGTTGGTGTTGTCCAACTGCAAGTTGTCTCACCAACGATGTCAATTCGGTCAGCTGATTCTCTAGTCTCTGGTTGGAAGCTGCACTGATTTCATTCACTATCCGAGGATGATTCGACCCTCTAATCCCAAACTACTGTGTGTTGCTTGCCATATTGGAGATCAAATGCCTTGCTGCTGTTGGCATTTTATCCATTAAAGCTCCTCCACTGGCTTCGTCTATCATGCTTCTGTCCATCATTGAGAGTCCTTCATAAAAATACTGGATCAGCAACTATTCGCTGATCTGATGGTGTGGACAGGTGGCACAGAGTTTGTTGAACCTTTCCCAGTACTTGTGCAAAGTTTCTCCTGTATGCTGCCTTATCCCACAGATTTCCTTCCTGATGAACGTAGTTCTGGATGCTGGAAAGAACTTCTCCAAGAATATGCGCTTCATATCTCTCCACGTGTTGAAAAGTACTGGCTGAAGGTACAGCCAATCCTTCGCTGCTCCATCCAGGGAGAATGGAAAACGCCTTCATTTTGATGTAGTCCTTCGATATCCCTTGTGGCCGCATTGTGGAGCAAACCACATGGAATTCCTTCAAATGCTTGTGGGGGTCCCCTCTTGCAAGACCATGAAATTTAGGCAACAGATGTATAAGACCAGACTTCAATTCATATGTTTAGGTAGGCTCCAACTGTGGGTATTGAATACACCAAGGTTGATATACCACATCTGGAGTGGCCAATTCCTTCAATGTTCTGTCGTTGTTCTCCATTTGTCTTGGCTCTGCAAAAATATTAGAACTAGCGACAGAATTTTCAATACACAACTAGTTAGAGTTAATGACAGAATCAGAATTTCTACTATTATTTACTATTAGATTTCTAGTCCTCCTCAATCTACGTAAAGTTAATTCTATCACTGGGTCAAAATCATACAATGGGTCAGTGCTACTCCTAGTCATGCATTGTACATATCATGTAGAAAAATCAGACTTGAAACAGTACTTACGAACAGTAAACTACAATTATCAGTCAATTACCTAATAAGACTATGAGAATGCAATGTAAAAAGATGTAAGACAACTGTGCGATGCAGAAATGAATGCAAAACAGAATGCTAACACTATGCACTGCAGAGACAAATATTTTATTTTTGTTTTTGTTGTTTTTATTTTGGCGGTGAATTCACGCAGAAAAATTAACAAATGCTTAGCATGCTTTTTACTTAGGGTCCAAAATCTAGAAGACAGACACAGACAAATTCAAATGATTCAACATACTGACTTGACAAACACCTCTACAAACTCGGGATTCGACTTTACTTAACTTGGCACACGAAAACACAAAAAAACTTGTGTCCCCAGCAACGGCACCAATTTGATAAACTCGTTTTTAGTCGTCTTACGGGCCTCAAATAACTAAAGCTAACTATAGTATAGTCAACCCTAGGTCGATTTTTCTCAAGGACACTGTGTGAAGTGAAATAATGTAGAATCTGAGGTGAAGAGTAATGACTTGTCTCGGTAATGGCTGAGTCGCTCTTGGCAGAAACTGAGCCGAGATGATCTCGGCAGAGACCTATCCGACTTGGTTTCAGCTGAGTGCGGACAAACGCTACAGAGACGGACTATCTCAATCTCGAACTGAAAAATAGTAAACATGGGGGATTGAACTACAACTAAAGCAGAAAGTAACTAAAACTATGAATGCAGAGAACATATACTAATGCTACCGGTTTTACTATTATTATTATTATGATATAATTGTGGTCATGTTTAGTTCTATTAGTCCAAGTCCAGTCCTATTTCTGCACTCCAGTTCTCAGTCCATATCAGCCTTAAGAATTCTTATGGCAATCGCCAAAGGTTCATCCATTGCCATACCGAGGAATTACTTAATCGCTACCTCATCAGTTGGCAGGGATTAAGTTCGGAGCTGATTTTAGGTTCTCTATTAATAATTGTTAAATGATTACCTACTGAATTAGTTAAACAAGTTCCAATCGGCTTAGCTTAACGTCGTCCATGTTCAATTGCAATCACGGATTAAATCATGAATTAAAGGAGAGGAGGGGAACAAAGATACGAACTGTAGAATGAAATTGATTAATAGAAAACAGAGTACAAACACAGTGGTCTGAATTCAGGTGGATCCATCTTCCACGACGATCGCCATGGTTGATGGTGGTGGTTCACCTCTAGTAGCCTGAGCGCTCAGGATCAGATTCATCAGAGTGTGTTGGAAATCCCAATCAGTCCCCTCTGACAAACTTTGGCTTCCCAGTCTCAAACTTGCATTTCCTCGATCGAGAGATGTAACATCCTAAAATTTATTTAATTATTTTTAGAAATTAATTATATTATTATTATTATTATCAATTTTATTTTAATTGAGGGGTTAATGATTTTATAAACTGATGAGGCTTTATCTAAATTATTTTCATTTATTAATTTAATTAATTGAATTAACGAGGGAGGCTGACGGGCGGGTCGGGGTTGACCCGACCCAGCTAGAATATTAGACAGGGGGTAATCAGTTTACCTTAATTGGTGTTTTACGTGTCAAACAGCCAGACCTACAGGAGAGAGAACGTCGATCTGCAAGGAAGAGGAGCTAGGGTGTTCAGACCGTCCTAGAGCCGCATCAGATCATCACTATTCTTCGCATCTAAGGTACGGGGGAGATGGGTTTGATCATATATGAATGCGGGAGTGTACGGGTAGTGAGGGCAATCCCTAAGTCCCTTTAGGATCTAAATTCTCAATTTCATTTGATTATTATGTTTTAAAAATATTTTAATCGGTAGAAAAGATTTGTCAATATGCTCTATGGTCTGATTAACGTCTTGTCCTAATGTGATTTTTGTTGGGCAACTGTATGATTAATTGCCCTAATTACTTGATTCTTGTGTTGTTTATGGTTGTTCATGATTGGAGGCTCTTGTGTGCAATGATGAAACTGGGTGAAATTCAATGATCTTTTATGTGCGTTTCTGTGCTTTGTGATGAATGATTTATAATAATGATGGTTAAATTAATATGGTTGGGTATGATTGTGGACTGTGCGAATGATGTATAAATAAATCATGAGAATAAGAGTGTGGATGAGAATGCATTGAGCATGGACATGAGAGGCATGAGATGCATGAGAAGCCAGACATGGCTATAATACCCTGGCCATATGTGGTGTTTAACAGGGGGGACTAATGATAGGGGACAATCATATGCATGGGCCACAAGTGGTGTTTAACCATGCTGCATGCCGGTCATAGGTGGTGTTTAACTGTGCCACACATCGGCCCATACGGAGTGTTTAACGGTGTGGCCATCATTAGTGATAACGAAGGGGATTGAGGAGGTTCGCCCATGGTATGGAGTTCCGACTCGAAAGACTCTTAGGTGTGATGATGAGCATATGCATTGTGCGAGCATGTGCATTTTGTAAACATGAATGAACTATGATTGATTTTGAATGAATGAAATGTGATTGATATATGAGCATCTGTTAACTGTTAGTAATTGAGTATGGTAATGGGTGGGATTTGGGGCATTATCTACCTTTATATATGATTGAATGCGATTTCTCACCGTACTTTCTCTTGTTATTTTCTTTTAGGTAACGTTGAGGGCACTCATGGTGCCAAGTTTTGAAAAGGCGGGGTCTTGCTCTGATTAGTGTGACATCGGGGTTCTAGAAGTTAGAATAGTTGCTCTATGCGTTGATGTTTGAATGACTTATTTTAAAGATGATGATGACTTTAGTTTTCTCAATTATAATGTTTAGATCTAAAATCTCCTTGAAAACTCTGTGCCTACCTTTTAATTACCATGTGAACCTTTTATCCTTAATACAAATTGTGCTTTTTGGTTTTAACTATTACCCTGTCTTCATTTTATTTATTTTATTAATTTAATTTAAGTATTCGGGGTAGAAGGGTGTCACAAGAGAAACACCAATACAGCACCGCACACCACCGTAATAAAGGAAAAAAAGAGCGAGAAAATGGATACAATGAGAGTGTGTTTAGAATGAATTCAAAGACCCCTAAAAAGTGTATAACTCCTCCTATATAGACACGAGCTGTGACTTGCTATTCCTAATGATTCCTAACAGAATTACAACCTGTATTACCTATTCTACCCTTGCGTAACTTGCGCTGCAAGCTTCGCCAGAAGAGACGTGGCAGTTGAGCTGGAGTTGAGGTGGCCCTGAGCTGGATAGCTGACGTGGATAGCATCCTTGGGCTGTCCTTATTGGACTGCACCTACTTGGGCTGCTGGCCCATGAAGCCTGGCCTGATCTGGTTTGTCGAGATGGAGTTGGTCTTGGCCAAGATGACTTCATCTCAGCTGAGTCTTCTCATGATGGACCCGAGAACATCTCTACTGATCTGCAAGAAAAGAAGAGTTAGCTAAGATCCTCAAATTAGCATAGATTTGTATTTTCTCTATTTTTAGGTCCATAATATGAATCTTGGCTAACTCTCAATTCATAAGCACAAGATAGTGTTATATACATCCTTCTTAGGTCCATAAAAGATGCATAATTTGTGACTCATCAAAGCGTATCTGAAAATGGTGGTCCAATAAAACCCGCAATCAAGTACTTTCTGGGCTGTTCGAGTGGATCTATAACGTCCGAGATTCACCTATAGATAACTTGATCATTGTAAAATCTCCAAAGGAAAGGATCATCCGATATGTAATACTTGGCATCACTTTTAAGTCTCTCTTTGTACAGTTGGGATACCTCTGGTGGAAACTGAGATGTGGCAACAAAATTATAGGTGTCTGCAAACCATGGTGTGGCCGTGTTGATATGCAGCAATTGCTCATCAGAAAATTCATCTCGAATCGGCATCGGGTCACTCTCCCTCTTGATCCGGCTCAAGTGATCTGCTATTGAATTCTCGACACCTTTCTTGTCTCTGATCTCTATGTTGAATTCCTGGAAAGGAAGCATCCACCGAATTAGTCTTGGCTTTGCACCGAACTTCTTCAACAAGAATCGTAGGATAGCAAGGTCAGAGAAAACAATGATTTTGGAGCCAAGTAGATAAGAAAGAAATTTGTCCAAGGCAAACACAATTGCCAGCAGCTCCTTTTGAGGTGTTGTGTAATTCAACTAGGCCGGGTCCATTGTTCGGGATGCATACGCAATCACGTGAACTTGTTTCCTGACTCTGGCTCTCTGCCCTTAGACGACTCCCAATGCCGAATTGGAGGCGTCACACATAAGCTCGAATGGATAGTCGTAGTTGAGTGCTTGGAGCATAGGGGCAGATGTGAGTTGGTTCCTCAACTCCTGGAATGCTTCAACACAGGGCTGGTTGATGAGTCACAAATTATGCATCCTTTATAAACCTAAGAAGAGTGTTGTGAGACTATTTTGTTCTTAAGGATTGATTGTTAGCTGAGATTTGTATTATGGCCCCAAAAGTAGAGAAAGCACAAATCTGTGTTAAATTGGGGGTCTTAGCTAATAAAAAGTCTTCTTCTCTTCTTCTGCAGGACTAAGCCGAGTTCACATCGGCCAAGAGAGTCGTCCCGGCCAAAACTGACTCCATCTCGGCCAGGCCAAGCTTCATAGCCCAGCAACCCAAGTAGGTGCAACCCAATAAGGAGTGGCCCAAAGGCGCTATCCACGTCAGTTATCCAACTTAGAAGGCCACCTCAGCTCCAGCTCAGCTGCCACGACACTCTTGGAGAAACTTGCAGCGCAAGTTATGTAAGGGTAGAATAGGCAATTCAGTTGTAATTCTATTAGGAATCGTTAGGAGTAGTAGGTCACAGCTCGTGTATATATAGGAGGAGCTGTACACTTTTAGGGGCCTTTGGAATTCATATTTTCCCACTCCCATTTGTTTCCATTCTCTCACTCTCATCTCCTATGGAACGGTGGTGCACGGTGTTGTCAATGGCATTTCTCTCGATTGAGGAAGTGCAGGTTAGGAACTAAGAAGCCGAAGGTTACCAAAGGGAATCGATTGGATTACCATCGTACTTTAGTGGACCTGATCCTCAGCGTCCTAGCTAGCAGAGGTGAACCATCGCCATCAACCATGGTGCTCGTTGTGGAAGATGGAGTCACAGAATCCAGGCCCTGTGTTTGTATTTTGTTTTACAATAATATAAGTATTTTCTGATTTCTGATCTCTGTTGCATTCCTAAATTCTAATTCACTTGCTGCGTCACGATTGCACAAAGTAATGTGAACAATGTTAAGCTAAGCTGATCAAAACTGGTTTAACTAATACAGTAGGTAATCAACTAGAGAACCTAATTGAAAACCTAAAATCTACTTGGACTTAATCCCTACCAACTAATGAGGTAGCGATTGTGTAAATCCTCGGTATTGGCAATGGATGAATGTTTAGCGATCGTCATAAGAACATTGAAGGTTGATAAGGACTATGGACTGAGTGAATGAACTAGGAGGACTTTGATTATTGGACTGAACATGAACACAGTAGTAACTTTAGCAGTAGAATAGTTTAGTTTAGCTGCATTCGCATTTTAGTTTAAGTCATTTTACTTAATTACACTTTCAAATCCCCTTGTTTCCTGCTTTCCAGTATGAAACAGAGTCAGTCCAACTCTATTGCGATTGTCTGCACTTAGCCGAGACGAGTCAGATAGATCTTTGCCGAGACCATATCAGACATGTCCCTGCCGAGAGCAAGTCGACACATTGTTGAGAGAGAGTCGTCATTTTACACTTGAGACTTCCAACTTTACTTTAGTTTGCACATAAAATCACAATTGAGCACACTGTGTCCTTGAGAAAATTCGACCTAGGGTTGACTATACTATAGTTAGCTTTAGTTTATTTGATAAATAGAATATGACTAAAAACACTCTTATCAAATTGGCCCCGTTGCCGGGGACACAAGTTATTTTGTGTCTTTGTGTGCCAAACCTGAGTTAAGCTGAATCTTGAGCCTGTAATTGCCATGTCAGTCTAGTTATAGAGTCTAAAGTAAGTCTGTCTATTTTGATTTGGATCCTGAAATAATATAGCATGCTGAGTGTGTGTTAAAATTCTTTCGCGTGAGTTTCACTACTAAAAAAAAACCATCTCTGCATCATTAACCATATCTACTTTTCTGCATCAACATTCTCTAACTTTCTGCATTATTGATTTTGTTTTCTGATAAGCTACCTATTTTCTGTTTTTTAATAACTAACTCTAACTTCTTCTGCATAAATAATTTTGATTTTTCTGCATATTTGATTCTACAATTTCTCTGTATGATTCTTTTTCTTTTTATGCATCAATTTTTTTAGTAACATTCTGACTAGCTCACAATTGTTCTGTTATTTTTCATTATTTCTGTACATTTATTTCTTTTGCCGTTTATTTTTTTGTTTCTAATTTTTGTTTTCTTTCTATTTTTCTGTTTCTGTATCTGTCATTGTTCTATTTTCTGTTTTTGATTTTGTTATTCTCCTGATCCTTTCTGTTTTAAGTCTGTTACCTTTCTATTTTTTTTCCTAATACTGTTATCTTTTTGTTTTCTTTTTCTTTTTAATTTTGTTAATATCACTTGTGCATTCTGATACTAGTATTGTTCCTAACTCTTCTGATCTTGTTGATTCTGCTCCTGGCTCCAATAGAGAAGGGAATAAAATTGCACATTGATGCCATGATGTATCAACCATGGTGTCCTTGATACCCCGAATGGGAACGAGCCCGGTCACACAAGCATTATCCATTTGAGCTAACAATTGTGTTGCCTAAGTTACATGACTTTGCAGGTAACACTCAGTAGGTTGACATGAGGGGATCTATTGCATTTAGAGGAATGAATGGGATAGCTGCTACTACCAATCAACGCTTTGAAAGAAACATAGATGGATGTGGTATGTGTGGCTCTATAGGACATCAAACCCATGATTGTCCCATTCTGCAAGAACCACCACTTCCATTTAGACCACAACAGAGGGTCATGAACAACATACAGTTCCCATAAAAGGAGAGTTCCTTGGAGAATTGGACCAACCACATGCCCATAAGCAATATGGACTTCCAAGAAGATAGGTGCACCACACTGTAGGAGCTACAGGATTTGCCAAAACAAATTATAGGATTAACCACCACTGTAAATCAGCTACATTTCGAGAGATTTGGACGTAGTCCTTCTCACACCACCCCCAATCCACAGGAAGAAGATATGAGTGACACAACCAGGTGGAATGGCAAGAAGCTACCACAATCTGTCCAAGTGCAATATGAATTTTCTGGAAATCTAGATTCAGAGAATTTGATCACTATGTCGAGCCTTGCCGACTCCACATTTGTTGTTGTTGACTCTACTAAGATGGCTGAGATTGATGACCGTGTGCCAACTATTCCTGATCTAGCTGATGTGGTTAAGATGGCAATTTCTATAGCTAATGTTACTAATATTACTGGCAAGACACCGAGTGTTGAGTCCCTTGTCCAAATTTCGGATCAGGTTCCTAGGGTCGAGATAGCTGATCCTGCAGGTGTTGACGTTGACATTACTGACCCCACGTGTGCTAATGCCAAGATTGTTGATCCTGGATATGCTGATGCTGACCTTGCTGAAGGGGCTGAGGATGTTGATTCTATGGTTGATAAGTCGGCCGAGAACAAGCCAATTCCCAACTGCCAAGATCCAACAAAGGCCGAGACCGACTCAACAACCCAAGTGCCAAATCCAGATCGAGTCAGCCAAAGGAAGTCGACGCGATACGAAAGAAACTGGAGTGGGGATATGGAAGTCAAGTCAGTTCTCAGTAACCAATGCAAAATCTGGATAGATGTCGGAAGGATGCTAAACCGGCCAACTTTACACTCAAAATGGCCAATCCAATCTCGGCAGCCAAGTCCAAAGCTTACTAGAGATGTCGGCAAGACAAGTATGGTATTCATGATCAACCAGCTCCAAATTGAGCAATGGAAAGAAATGCACCAAGATAAGAAGAGACCAAGAAGCTTGTGTGGCTACTTGGTCAAACATTCACCATTAAGTTTTCTGTTCCAAGATTTACCAAGAGATATCATATTGAACTTAGCAAGATGAATGAAGAGAAAACTTTCCCAAGCTATCATCAATAGGAGCGGGAAGAAAATGCTAGATATCAGATTTTGCACATTCTCTCCACCCTAAGAAAGAAATTTGTCGTTCTGATTTTGAAAAAAAAAACCATGGGCCGAAGGCGACTCCAGAAAGAACACTGAGGCCGAGTCCAATTCGGACATCCTGAGTTGGCAATAGATCAAGACCGACTCGGTTTATCAAGTGCTGAAGCCAAACCAAGTTGGCCAACTGACGCCGAGATAAGCTAATGTCCCTTCACTGCATCACTTTCCTTGAAGTTGAATCGGTCCTTGGCACCTCTTGAGCAAAACCGCATCACCCCTGGATATTCCTGGCATGCATTGGGGACAATGCATCATTCAAGTGTGGGGGTGGAGGATGGAGTCCATACTAGCCCTTTCATGTTTAATTCCTATTTTTGTTTTTGTTTGTTATTTTTTCCGTTATCATCCCTTGTGTTTGGTTAGTTTTAGTTTTGTTTCCTTTCCTTCCTTTATGTTCTTTTCTTGTTTTCAATAAAAGTTGTCCAAACCGAGTCCTTTCCGGCTCTTGTGCCATCTCGGTCGGATTCGGAGTGACTTTGGCCAAGCAGGATTTTAATTGTCATTTTGTCTTCTGTCTTGTTTCCTTCTAGCAGAATTCTAGAATTGGATTGTCGAAAAAATGTGTTGGAAAGAATTTTGAATTGACTTCTGGAAGTTTGAGAAGACAATAGGAAGTAATTCTGCAATCCTGAAAAGAGATTTCTCTAGCTTGAAGGGAGCGAAACTTTTGTGTTTCTAGTTAGTGATTGACTGAAAACTGAAAAGGAAAACCTTCTGTGATAGACAAAAATAACCTGTGTGAGAATTTGAGCCTTTATACGGCTTGTGTCTTATCATTCTCTCTTTTCTTGTGTGATTTTTGCATTCATGATCAACTATGTATTCTGCATTTTACCTTGACTCTCTGGATACAACTGTTTTCACATGCAGGAATTACATGATCTAGGCCGTGTTCTTGTGAGCCCCAAGCCAAATAAAGCCTACCTGAAAATTTGTGTCCCTTGTTCACCCCCTTGAGCCTAATTTCACCATTCTTTTTGACAGCTCATTACAAGCCAAGGCAAGAAAAACCATGATTTAACCTCACCCTTAAGAAGTAGAGGAGCTTAGGAATTGTTTTTGGAGTAAGTCATATCCAAGTGTGGGGGAGGTTCTGGGAAGTAGAATCAGTTTAGAATCTTCTAAAAAGCTCAGAAAGAAAAGAAAAGAAGCGAGTGCAGAAGAAAAGAATAAAAAAAGAGAAAACAAACAGAAGTAGCAGCTGAAAAATCCAAGTTGAAGCCAATAAAAAACAAAACAGCAAAGCTGCATGAATATCAGAAAATAGAGAAAAATAAAAGATCGGAAAAAGGGAAATAAGTGAGTAGATAAGAACTAAATAGAGGAAGAAGATCATAGCATCCTGGGCTGCCCCTCATGCTGATAAAGCTTACTCCCCATTGCCCTTCTTTTCCCCATGGGTTTTGAAGCCATTGTCCATATTTTATCCTACCCGTGACCCTAGCCTGGCTACAAGCCGAAAAGAAGTCCTAGTGATCATGTCTGCTTGTATTTTTGTAGGTGTAGAAGGAGAGCCTTGTCAAAGTATGGTAATGCCAGTCTCATGCAATGTTAAGTGTAAATACAAACCCAAACACTTGAGAGGTTGAGAGAATATTTGCCAAAGCGAGAGCTCTACCACTGTTGGTTACCTTTTGTTGTTTGCAGGTCATGAATTCACCTTGAGCACAAGAGAAGTAGTTTTCAGATTGTTTGAGTATCTTAATCTCAGGGTGAAAGAGTGTCGACTCTGTCTTGGTTGAGCTTAAGGAAGCCAATATAAAAATTCCTTTCTATCTTTAAAAATCTCCCTTGTTGATTTTCATTTTATTTTGCCTAGGAGTGCAAAAGGGTAAGTATGGGGGTCTGATGAGTCACAAATTATGCATCCTTTATAGACCTAAGAAGAGTGTTGTGAGACTATTTTGTGCTTAAGGATTGATTGTTAGCTGAGATTCGTATTATAGACCCAAAAGTAGAGAAAACACAAATCTATGTTAAATTGGGGGTCTTAGCTAATAAAAAGTCTTCTTCTCTTCTTCTGTAGGACTGAGCTGAGTTCACATCAGCCAAGAGATTCGTGTCGGCCTAGACCGACTCCATCTCGACCAGGCCACGCTTCACAGCCCAACAGCCTAAGTAGGTGCAGCCCAATAAGGAGTGGCCCAAAGGCACTATCCACGTCAACTATCCAGCTTAGAAGGTCACCTCAGCTCAGCTCAGGTTGCCACGACACTCCTGGAGAAACGTGGAGTGCAAGTTATGCAAGGGTAGAATAGGCAATTTAGTTGTAATTATGTTAGGAATCGTTAGGAGTAATAAGTCACAGCTCGTGTATATATAGGAGGAGCTATGCACTTTTTAGGGGCCTTTGGAATACATATTTTTCCACTCCCATTTGTTTCCATTCTCTCACTCTCATCTCCTACGTTACGGTGGTGCATGGTGCTATCAATGGCATTTCTCTCGATTGAGGAAGGGCAAGTTAGGAACTAAAAAGCCGAAGGTTAACAGAGGGGACCGATTGGATTACCAACGCACTCTGGTGGACCTAATCCTCAGCGTCCTAGCTAGAAGAGGTGAACCATCACCGTCAACCATAGCGTTCGTTGTGGAAGATGGAGTCACCGAATCCATGCCCTATGTTTGTATTCTATTTTACAATAATATAAGTATTTTCTGATTTCTGATCTTTGTTGCATTCCTAAACACTAATTCACTTGCTGCATCGTGATTGAACAAAGTAATGTGAACAATGTTAAGCTAAGCCGATCGGAACTGGTTTAACTAATACAATAGGTAATCAACTAGATAACCTAATTGAGAACCTAAAATCAACTCTGGACTTAATCCTGCCAACTTATGAAGGTAGCGATTATGTAAATCCTCGGTATGGCAATGGACGAATGTTTGGCAATCATTATAAGAACCTTGAAGGTTGATAAGGACTATGGACTGAGTGAATGAACCAGGAGGACTTTGATTATTGAACTGAACATGAACACAGTAGTAGCACTAGTAGTAGAATAATTTAGTTTAGTTGCATTCACATTTTAGTTTAAGTTATTGTACTTAATTGCACTTTCAAATCCCCCCGTTTCCTACTTTCCGGTCTGAAATAGAGTTAGTTCAACTCTGTTATGTGTGTACTTAGCCGAGACGAGTCGGATATATCACTACCGAGACCATATCAGACCTATCCCTGCCGAGAGGAACTCAGCATATTGCCAAGAGAGAGTCAGCACTTTACACTTGAGACTTCTAGCTTTACTTTAGTTTGCACATAAAATCACAATTGAGCACACTGTGTCCTTGAGAAAATTCAACCTAGGGTTGACTATACTATAGTTAGCTTTAGTTTATTTAATAAACGACTTACGACTAAAAGCACTCTTATCCCTGGTCAAATTTGAAATCCACATCCTTCTGTAATAGCTTGGATAGTGGGAGGGAAATTTTGCTGAAATTCTTGATGAATCTTCTGTAGAACCCTGCATGTCTGAAGAATGAGCGAACCTCCCGCACAGAAGTGGGGTTTGGAAGAGAGGTAATGATATCGATCTTTGATTTATCAACCTCGATGGCCCTGTTGGATACCAGGTGTTTGATAACTCGTATTTAGTCGTCTTTATGCGTATCAAATAAACTAAAGCTAACTATAGCATAGTCAACCCTAGGTCGAATTCTCTCAAGGACACAGTGTGCTCAATTGTGGCTTAATGTGAAAACTAGAGTTATGCATAAACAATCAAGTGTAGAATGCTGACTTCCTCTCAGCAAAGACTGATCTGATTCGGTCTTGGCAGAGACGAATGTGTCATGGTCTCGACTAAGTGTAGAGTTGGACACAATAAAGTCGGACTGACTTGGTTTCGGATGTGACAGAGTCGAACTAGACTCAATCTTTGACTAAAAAGTAGGAAATAGGGGGGGTTGGTTGAAGAGAAAATAAAGACAAAAATTAAGCTAAGAATGTAAATGCAATCTAAACTAGGCTACCTCTAAAACTACTACTACTGCGTTCGTGCTATGTCCGATTAAACAAGTCGATTCCACTCCTTTCACCCAAGATTGTCCATCTGAATAAACCTGGGATTCTTCTTATGACAATCACCAAATATTCATCCATTGCCATACCGAGGATTTACACAATCGCTACCTCATCAGTTGGTAGGGATTAAGCACCAAGTTGATTTTAGGTTCTCTAATCGATCACCTGCTAAAGTTGTTAAACTGGTTCCAACCGACCTAGTCTAACATTGGTTTACTAAACAATGTGCAATTGCGACATAGTAAAGTAGATTAAATTGAAGGACTCACAATGAAGAATTAAGCAATAGAAACTACTCATATTATTAGAAACAAAGTACAAACACAGGGTGTGAATTCAATGAATCCACCTTCCAGAACAATTGCCATAGAAGGACGACGGTGGTTCACCGTCGATAGCCAACATGCTGAGGATCAGGTGCACCAAAGTGTGATGGCAATCCAAGTGGTCCCTTTGACAACCTTCGGCCTCTCAGTCCTTGACCTGCACCTCCTTGATCGAGAGAGACACCAATGAAGTATCGTGTACCATTGTGAAGATGGAAGCGTGAGCAAGAAGATAGAGTGTGTGATGTATGGAAATTAGGTATGAATTCAACCACCCATTAAAATGTGCCCAATGTTCATATATACACGAGCTGGACCTTGCGACGCGCGCTACTCCTAATGACCTCACAGAATTACAAATGAGTTTCCTAATCTACCACCATGATAATTTTCTATGCTCTACAAGCCTCTTCTAGGGGTGACATTGCAATTGAGCTGAATGGAGCTAAGCTGGGCACTAGGCTGGATTGCCTGAATGGATTGCATGATTGGGCCGCTTCAATTGAGCTGTGGAACTATAGAGTCGGATAGTCCTAGTAAGAGTCGGTCTGGCTGGGACAGCTCTTCTGGACCGAGAGGACCGAGACTCTCTTGATGGGCCGAGATCACCTAGTTGTTGACCTGTAGAAGGGAATGAATCTTTTATTAGCTAAGACCCTCAAATTAGCATAGATTTATACTTTCCCTATTTCTAGGTCTATAATATGAATCTTAGCTAAGACTCAGTTCTTCAGTACCAAATAATCTCAAAAGCACCCATCTTAAGTCCTTGTAAGGTGTATAAAATATGACTTATCAGTGTCCCAACACAATTCCCGCGATCACCATGAAATGACATTTTTCAAAATTAAGCACTAGATATGTGTCTATGCATCTTGTTAACACCTTGGATAGATTTTCCAGATATGCGTCAAATGAATCAGTGTACACCGTGAAGTCGTCCATAAAGACTTCCATGCAATCCTGTAGCAAGTCCAAGAAGATACTGGTCATAGAAGGTTGAAACATTCTCGACGCATTACACAGGCCAAACGACATGTGTGTGTAAGCAAAAGTGCCAAATGGGCAACTGAAGGTAGTCTTGTGTTGGTATTCTAGTGCAATGTGGATTTGCATGTATCTAGAGAATCCATCTAGAAAGTAGTAATGGGATTTTCCTGCTAGTTTTTCCAGGACTTGATCAATGAAAGGCAAAGGAAAGTGGTCCTTGCGAGTAACCTAGTTTAATTTTCTATAGTCAATACAGACTCGCCAACTATTCTGAATCTGCATAGGTACCAGTTCATCATGCTGGTTCTTCATGACGGTCATCCCAGACTTCTTAGGTACTACTTGCACTGGACTAACCCACTGGCTATCTGAGATGGGATAGATAATCTCAACGGTAAGTAGTTTTGTCACTTCTTTCTTGACCACGTCTGTGATGGTCGAATTCAACCTCCTTTGTTGTTTCCTTATGGGATAGACCTCCTCCTCCAATAAAAGTCTATGCATGCAGATGGAGAGGTTTATGCCTGGAAGGTTAAATAATTTCCAACCCAATTTCCTTTTTATGTTTCCTCGTGATATGCAGCAATTTCTCCTCTTGCTCTTAGTGGAGATTGATACCAATTATGACTGGGAGTTGTTGCTCAACATCTAGGTAGGTGTATTTCAAATGAATCGACAATGACTTCGGCTCTATGGGTGGTGCTAGCGGAGATGAAGAGGTATCATTAGTTGGTTTCGGATCCGATTGGTCGACTTGATTTGGATTCGGCACTAAGTGTGCCGATATGATCTCAGTCTTCTACTATTGTGGCCAACATACATTGGTCGGGTTAGATCTGGCTCTTGTCTAGTTGGAGTCGGGCTTGACATTCTTCCCTATATTCGAGTCAAATCCAGATGGAACAAGGTTCCAAACGTGGCCGTCTGAAATAGACTTGGCTTCCGCTTGCTTCAGGTCTTTTTTCCCCGAGTTGCTTTCGGCTCTTAAGTGTATAATCAAGCCGGACTCAGCACTTGTCTTTTTAACTGAGTTGACTTTGGCCTTCTTTCAGTCCCGGCCTTTATTGGCCGACTCACACTCGGTCGTGAATATTATTGCCACTTGTGCTGATAACTACTTTTTGGTCTCGGCAACTTGAACTTCTACGTAATTTAAACACTCTAGGTCTTCATACTTGTATACTTGGTCTAATAAATCAAGTAATTCGACCTCATGACTCAAGTCGGCAAGGTTAGTTATATCATCCTCGGAGTTGGAATGATTATGTACTTCCCATGATTCATCATCGTCGGCCTCATCTGTTATAAACCCTAAGCAGTCAAATATATCAGTGTCTCCATCAAAAATTGAAATATCATCATTGTCGGCATCTAGTTGAAGGTGTTCTTCAACTAGCTCATCAATAAGATCTATGGTGAAAAGTGAACAGTCCTCAATGGGGTGCTTCATAGCTTCAAAAATGTTAAATTGCACCAGGTTATCACCAAATTCCATTGAGAGTGTCCCGACATGCACATAAATCTTTGTTTTGGCAATCATTAGGAATGGTCGCCCCAAGATTAAGGTGGATCCTTTCCAGAATGTCTCGTCCTCCATATCCAACACATAAAAGTCGGTTGGGAAAATCAACTCATTAACATGGACCAGTACATCTTCGAGAATGCCTAAGGGTTGAACAACACTTCTATTTGCTAGTTGTATTGTCATCCCAATGGGTTCCACATCACCAAAATTCAAGGATTTATAGATCAATGTTTGCATGACATTAATTGAGGCTCCTAGGTCCAACATGGCATCGACAAAGGTACAATTGCCAATGGTGCATGGGAAAGAGAAAATCCTGGGGTCTCGACACTTCTTTAGCAGTGCTTGTTGTGTTCCAGTAGTGAATTCATCATTTCTGGTCAACGCCGACACTGTGCCTCCCAATTCCACTTCCCCCTTTATCTTCTTCCTCTTGTGTATGCACAACTCCTTAAGGAATTTGGCGTACTCAGGGATTTGCTTTATGGGATGTAGGAGTGGAATGTTAATTTCCACCTTCCGAAACATCTTCAGTAGCTCTTCATCAGAGTCAAGTTTCCTCGCTGAAGGAGTTTGGGTTGGAAATGGAAACAAGACTAACTTCTCTTGCTGAGGTACCTATGAGTCGGCATCCAACTCAGAGTCGGTATCAGTTGGTCTCAGCTTTTGTTGCAGCGTTATTTGTGGTAATTCTCTACCACTTCTCAAAGTTACTACGCTCGCATTCACCCTCGAATTCAGAATTGTTTGTGAAGGTAGGTTGCCAAACCCAGTCGACTGTAAGTGGCTCACAGTGTTTGCTAGCTATCCTATTTGCATCTTGAAGTCTTGGATGGTGGCGCTTATGTTTTGCTGGAACTGCATATTCCTAGAGTTGATACTTTGCTGGAACTCTAGATTGCTCGTTGCTAACTACTTCATTAGGTCCTCCAGAGATGGTGAGTTTCCTTGAGGTGGCATTCTCTATTGTTGCTGTTGTTGGAACGGTGACGTCTAGTATTGCGAACTCGGTGGTTGATAACCACTTTGAGTTTGAGGTACATTCGGGGCAGATCCGAATCGTTAAGCTGCATAAGGCCCTTGACTTGGCCCTGGCTGAAATGGATGCTTTCCATATTGATTATCAAACTACCAACTCTGATACGACTGTTTCCCGTACTGATAACCACCTATTGTTCCAACACTCTTTGGATGGTCTGACTCAATCTCTTGTAATGTGGGGCACATGTTAGTGGGGTGCTCCATGGAAGTACATATGCCATAGACTCTGGCTGCAATGCTTGGTTGATGTTGTCCAATAGCAAGTTGCCTTACCCATGATGTCAATTCGGTCAGTTGATTCTTCAGCCTGAGGTTGTCAACTGCACCAATTTCATTAACCATCCGGGGTTGGCCAACTCCTCTGATCCCAAATTGTTGTGTATTGCTTGCCATATTAGAGATCGGATGCCTTGATGCTGCTGGCATCTTGTCCATTAATGCTCCTCCACTAGCAGCTTCGATCATACTTTGGTCCATCATTGTCAAACCTTCATAGAAATACTAAATCATCAATTGTTCACTAATCTGATGATGCAGACATGTGGCACATAACTTGTTGAATCTTTCCCAGTATTCATGTAGAGTCTCTCTAGAGTGTTGCCTTATCCCACAAGTTTCCTTCCTGATGGTCGCAGTTCTTGATGCTGGAAAGAACTTTTCTAGAAACATGTGCTTCATGTCTCCCCCAATGTTGAAGAGAATTGGTTGTAGATACAGCCAATCCTTCGCAGCTCCATCCAAGGAGAATGGGCATGCCTTCATTTTGATATAGTCCTCCAGTATCTCTTGTGACCTCATTGTGGAACAAATCACATGGAATTATTTTAAGTGCTTGTAGGGATCTTCTCCTGCAAGACCATGAAATTTAGGTAACAAATGTATAAGACTGGATTTCAATTCATATGTTTGAGCTGGTTCTAGTTGTGGATACTAGATGCACCAAGGTTGGTACACCACATCCAGCATGGCCAACTCCTTCAAAGTTTGATCATTGTTCTCCATTTGTTTTGGCTCTGCAGAATTGTTAGCACTACTATACTTAAAAGAATTAGAATCATTAGTAACACAATTACTATTATCAAAATTAGAAGAAAAACTACTACCACTACTAACTACAGTACTCCTAACTTTTCTTAACCTACGTACAGTTATTTTTATTTTAAGATCTAATTCATGCAATGGGTCAGAACTACTCCTAGTCATGCATCCTAACAATCATGCAGAAAAATGCAAGTCAATTATACATATGGTTATTGTCAGTTATGCAAAGCAGAAAATGAATTCACTATGCATAAAAGAAAATAAAAATTATGCAGCAAAGAAAATATGGTGCATATTTTCTTTTTTTTTCAATGGTGAATTTCACACACAAAAATTTAACACACATGCAACATGCTATATTATTTCAGGATCCAATTTAAAACAACCACAGACTCAAAATAGACTCTATGACTCGATAACAGACACAACATTCCACAAACTCGTGATTCGACTTAACTTAGTTTTGCCACACAAAGACACAAAAGAACTTGTGTCCTGGGGAACAACACCAATTTGATAACGTGTTTACAGACATCTTATGTGTATCAAATAAACTAAAGCTAACTATAGCATAGTCAACCCTAGGTCGAATTCTCTCAAGGACACAATGTGTTCTATTGTGGCTTAGTGTGGAAAACAGAGTAATGTAGAAAATGCTAAGTGTAGAATGACGACTTGCCCTCGGTAAAGACTGATCCGATCCAGTCTCGATAGAGACGGATCCAACACGATATCTGTTAAGTGTAGATTCGGATGCAATAGAGTCAGATTGGACTCGATCTTGAACGGACACGAAGGAGTCAGACGAGACTCGGTCTCGGACTGAATTGTAGGAAATATGGGGAGTTTGTGTACAGGAATGTAAGGACAGAAAGTAAACTAAGTACGAAAGTAAATGCAATCTACACTACGCTACTTAACTACTGTATCAACAAAGAGATTCAATATGCAACTAGTTCTCGGTTCTTCCCTCAAACTTGTGATTCCAAATCAACCTAGAGCTCTTATGACGATTGCTGAAGGTTTGTCCATTGCCATACCAAGGATTTACACAACCGCTACCTCATCAGTTGGTATGGAGTATGCACGTGGTTGATTTTAGGTTCTCTTATCGATTACCTAATTAAGTTGTTAAACTAGTTCCAACTGGCCTAGTCTAACGTTGGTCTACTCTTACAAATGCGCAACCACAACATAGTGAAAGCAAATTAAAAGCAGGATTCACAATCAAGAGATAAGAAACGCAAACTAATTATATTATTGAAAACAAAGTGCAAATACAAGGCGTGAATTCAATGGTTGTACCTTCCACAACAATCGTCATGGAGGAGCAGTGATGGTTCACCATCAATAGTCAAGACACTGAGGATCGGATTCATCAAAGTGCATTGACTAACCAATCGGTCCCCTTTAACAACCTTCGATTTCCCAATTCTAGACCTGTACCTCCTCGACCGAGAGAGATGCGTCTGAAGCACCGTGCACCACCGTGGGTTTGAGGGTGAGAGTGAGAAGATAGAGCCTAAATGAATATGGAATTAGGTCTAAATTCCAGCCCCTCTAAAACGTGCACGAGGAGCCTATATATACAAGAGTGGATTCCTTATGATGCACACTTATTCCTAACAACTTCTTAACAGAATTACAGATTTTTGAATTGCCTATTCTACCCCTCTAATGATCATCCTTGCACTGCAAGCTTCTTCCAGGAGTGATGTGGCAACTGAGCTAGATTCGGCTAAAGTGAGCACGCTTAGGTTGGATCAGTTTGATTGGGCCACTTCGCTCTTTGGGCTTTCTTGGGCTATAGAGTCGGCCAGTCCGGGAAGGATTCGGTCTGGCCAGGACGACTTCTGTTAGACTGAAACTCTTCTTGATGGGTTGAGATGTCCATTACTTACCTACAAAATGATATCAATCTTTTATTAGCTAAGATTCCTAAATTAGCACATATTTATACTTTCCTTATTTCTAGGATCATAATATGAATTTTAGCTAAGATGTGATTCTTGACTACCAAATGATCTAAAAAATATCCATCTTAAGCCCTTGTGAGGTGTATAAAATATGACTCATCAATCATCCGACATGGTCGGTTCCATTAATGAGATGCTCTCCATTTCACCTATTGTTGGTGCTGAACTTTCATGGAAAATCTTTACTTGATGCCCATTGACTTGGAAGGTGCTATTTGTAGTTTCATCTTTTAGTTCAACTACACCATAGAGAAAAACATTGGTGATAAGAAATGGTCCATCCTATCTAGAACAGAGCTTACTGGCGTTAAGCTTTAATCTGAAATTGAACAAGAGCACTTTTTGGCCGACTCAAAACTCCTTCCTTAGGATCTAGCAATCATAGAATTGCTTGAACTTTTGCTTGTAGATCTGGGAGTTCTCACATGCTTCTAAGTAGAGCTCCTCCAATTCTTGCAACTAGAGCTTCCTTTCTTTGCCAACTTGGTCGTAGGTCATATTGCATTGCTTGACTGCCTAGTAAGTTCGATGTTCTAGTTCAATCGGGAGATAGCATGCTTTACCAAAGACAATTTAGTTGGGAGACATCCCTGACAGAGTCCGGTATGCTGTCCTGTGTGCCCAGAGTGCATCCTTAAGGAGTCGGCTCCAGTCCTTCCGGTTGGGATTCGCCATCTTTTGCAGGATTTTCTTTATTTCCCTATTAAATACTTCAACTTGGCTATTTTTCTAGGGGTGGTATGTTGTGGCAACTTGGTGCACCACCCCATACTTTTCGGGTAGAGAAGACACGACTCTATTGCAGAAGTGACTCCCTTGGTCACTTATAAGAGCTTTGGGCACACCAAACCGGCAAAAGATATTGGATTTCAGGAAATCTACCACAACTTTGGCATCACTGGTCTTAGTGGCTATGGCCTCTACCCATCGCAATACATAGTTGACGACCAACAAAATGTATGAGTATCCATTGGAGACTAGGAATGGCTCCATAAAATCAATGCCCCAAATGTCAAAAACTTCAAAGAACAAGATTGGTTGCTAGGGCATTTCATGCCTTCAAATTATGGCCATTCCTTCATTTTGACATTGTTCTAAGGCCGAGACAAATAAGTGGACGTCTCGAAAAATAGTCGGCTAGTAGAACTTACTGCCTAACACTTTTTGGGCTATTCGAGTTGATCTATAATGGCCACCTCTAGATGTTGCATGACAAAATTGGAGGGCCGAATTGATCTTGAAATCCGGAATGCACCTGCGAATGACTTGATCATTGTAGAGTCTCCAAAGATATGGATCATCCCATATATAATATTTAGCATTACTCCCAAGTTTCTCTTTGTAAAGTTTGGATGCTTCTGGTGGGAACTTAGATGCAACAACGAAATTACAAATATCTACAAACCATGGTGTAATCTTGTTCAACTGCAATAATTGCTCATCAGGGAATTCATCTCGGATTGACAATGGTCTACTACTGAATTCTCAGCACCTTTCTTATCTCTAATCTCTATGTCGAATTCTTAAAGAAGAAGCATCCATTGAATTAGTCTTGGCTTTGCGTCAGGCTTCTTCAACAAGAATCATAATGTTGCATGGTTAGAAAAGATAATGATTTTGGAGCCAATCAGATATGAACGAAATTTGTCCAAGGCAAACACAATTGCCAGCAACTCCTTTTTATTTGTTATGTAATTCAACTGGGTCTGATCCATTGTTCGAGACGCATACACAATCACATGCGCTTGCTTGCTAACTCTGGTTCGAGATCCATTGCTCTGAGTGTTGAATTAGAGGCGTCACACATGAGCTCAAATGGATACTCCCAGTTGGGTGCTTGGAGAATAGGTGCAGATGTGAGTCGGGTCTTCAGCTCCTAGAAAGCTTCAACACAGGGCTAGTCAAAATTGAAGTCCACATCCTTCTGTAGCAGCTTGGATAATGGCGGGGCAATCTTATTGAAAATCTTGATAAACATTCTATAGAACCTTGCATGTCCAAGGAATGAGTGAACCTCCTACATAGAAGCAAGGCTAGGGAGAGAGGTAATGATATCTATCTTAGCTTTATCAACCTCGATGCCTCTATTGGATAGAAGGTGTCCCAACACAATTCCCTCAGTCACCATGAAATGGAATTTTTTGAACAATTCGACATACACCATGAAGTCATCCATGAAGACTTCCATGTAGTCCTGTAGCAGGTTTGAGAAGATACTGGTCATACATCATTGAAATGTGTTTGGAGCATTGCACAGGCCAAACAGCATGCATGTACGCAAAGGTACCGAATGGGCAAGTGAAGGTAGTCTTGTGTTGATCTTCAGGTGCAATGTGGATTTGCATATATCCAAAGAATCCATCCAAGAAACAATAATGGGATTTTCCTACTAATTTTTCCAGGACTTAATCAATAAAAGGCAAGGGAAAGTGATCCTTGCGAGTTGCTTGGTTCAATTTGCGATAGTCAATGCAGACTTGCCAGCTATTATGAATCCATATAGGTAGTAACTCATCATGCTTGTTCTTTATTACGGTCATCCCAGACTTGTTGGGCACTAGTTGCACTAGACTAACCCATTGGCTATCCGAGATGGGATAGATAATCTTGGCAGCAAGTATTTTTGTTACTTCCTTCTTCACATCTAGGATGGTCGGATTAAGTCTTCTTTGTTGTTGCCTTATTGGATGGGCTTCCTCTTCCATTAAAATTCTATGCATGCATATGAAGGGGTTTATGCTTGGAAGGTCAGCTAACTTCCACCCTATTTCCTTCTTATGTTGCCTCAAGACCTGCAACAAATTCTCTTTCTATTCCCCAATGGAGATTGTTAGCAATTATTACAGGGAATTGTTGATCTTTGCCCAGGTAGGCATACTTTAAATGATTTAGCAACAACTTAAGCTCTACGGGTAGTGGTGGAGATGGAGAGATATCATTAGTTGGTTTCGAATATGACTAGTTGACTTGGGTTGGACTCGAAATCGAGTGCACCAAATTGATCTCGGCCTTTTGTTGCTGCCTACTTAGATTGTCCGAATTGAACTTGGCTCCCGTCTGGTTGCCAGAGTCGACTTCAACTTTCATCTTCCCATTGAAGTCGGATCTGGATGGAACCAGGTTTAGGACTTGGTTGTTCAAAATGGATTTGGCTTCGGCTTGCTTTCGGCCTTCGCTATCCGAGTTGCTGTCGGCTCTCGGCTTTATACTCAAGTCAAACTCGGCCTTCATCAGATCTTGTCCTTTGTTGGCCAAATCATACTCGACAATAAAAATTGTTGCCACTTGCACTTATAACAGCCTTTTGATTTCAGCAACTTGGACTTCTATACATTTTGAGCACTCAGTTCTTCATACTTGCACACTTGGTCAAACAAATAAAAAAGTTCAGCCTCATGACCCAAGTTAGCAAGGTCAACGATATCATCCTCGAAGTTGGAAAGATTGTGTACTTCCCATAATTTATCATAATTGGCTTCATCTATTATAGATCCTAGGCAGTCGAATACATCACTGTCTATAACAAATTTCAAAATTCAGCATTGCCGGTGTCTAGTTGCATGTGTCCTTCAACTAGCTCATCAATTATTTCAATACCAAAGAGAGTAGGATCCTCGGTGGGGTGCTTCATTGTTTCAAAAATGTTGAACTACACCAAATTATCACCAAACTCCATCAAGAGCGTCCCGCCATGCACATCAATTTTTGTTATAGCAATCATAAAAAATGGTCATCCTAGAATTAAGGTAGACCTCTTCCTTGATGTCTCGTCCTCCACATCAAGCACATAAAAGTCAGCTGGGAAGATCAGTTCATTGAGTTGGACTAGTACATCTTTCGAGAACACCCAAGAGTTGAACAACACTTCTATTTTCTAGCTATATTATCATTCTAATGGGTTCTAGATCACCCAAATTCAAGGATTTGTAGATTGATGTTGGCATGACATTTATTGACGCTCCTAGGTCAAACATGGCATCGGCAAAGGTACAGTTGCCAATGGTGCATGGAATAGACAAAATTCCAAGGTCTCAGTACTTCTTTAGCATGGCTTGTTATGATCCGACAATGATGTCATCGTTTCTGGTCAACGCCAATACTATTCCTCCCAATTCCACCCCTCCTTTCACCTTTTTCCTTTTGTACACACACAACTCCTTAAGGAATTTTGCATACTTGGAAATCTGCTCTATGGCATCTAGGAGTGGAATGTTGATTTCCACCTTTCGAAACATCTTCAACAGCTCTTCATCGGATTCAAGCTTCCTTGTTGAAATAATCCGAGTTGGGAACGACAATGGGACAGATCTATCCTACTAAGTAACCTATGAGTCGACATCTGGCTCAAACTTGGCATCAATTGGTCTCGGCTTTTGCTGCGGCGTTGCTTGTGGTAATTCTCTACCACTTTTCAGTGATACTATGCTCGCATTCCCCCTCAGATTTGGAATTGTTTGTGAGGGAAGGTTTCCGAACCCAACCGACTGTAGATGACTCACAATGTTGGTTAGTTGTCCTACCTGCATCTTGACGTCTTGGATGGTGGCACTCATATTTTGCTGGAACTTCATTTTGCTAGAGTTCATGTTTTGCTGGAACTCTAGATTGCTTGTTGCTAACTACTTCATCAGGTCCTCTGATAATGGCTGCTTTTAGTCATCTTAAACACCTATCAAATAACTAAAGCTAACTATAGTATAGTCAACCCTAGGTCATTCTTCTCAAGGACATAGTGCGTTCTAAATGTGTTTCAATGTGAAGTAAACAAGAGTAAAATCTAAGTGTAGAGTGCTGACTCACCTCGACACTGGCCGCGTTGCTCTCGGTAGAGACTGAGCCGAGATGATCTCGGCAGAGATAATCCGGCTTGGTCTCGACTGAGTGCAGATGGACGCTACAGAGACGGACTATCTCTGTCTCAAACTCGAAAACAGTAAATGAGGGGGGTTGGAACACAATCGAAATCAAAACAGAAATCAACTGCAATGCAAATGCAATTACGCTACTCCTAATGCTACTGCTATTACTGTGTTCATGTTTAGTTCCAATAATCAAGGTTTTTCTGGTTCAATCGCCAAAGGTCCGTCCCTTGCCATACCGAGGATTTACACAATCGCTACCTCATTAGTTGAAAGGGATTAAGTTCAAGCTGATTTTAGATCTTCAATTAACAATCGTTAAGTGATTATATACTGAATTAGCTAAACCAGTTCCAATCGGCTTAGTTTAACATTGTTCCGCTACTATATGCAATCGCAACACAGTAATTGAACTAAGTTTAGGAGTGCAATAGAGATCAGAACACAAAAAACACTTATATTACTGAAATCGAAATACAAACATAGGGTCTGGATTCGGTGATTCCATCTTCCACGACGACCGCCATGGACGACGGCGATGATCCACCTCTGCTAGCTAGAACGTTGTGGATCAAGTCCACCAGAGTGCGTTGGTGCTCCAATCGGTCTCCTCTGGTAACCTTCGACTTCTCAGTTCCTAGCCTGCATTTTCTTAATCGAGAGAAATGCCAATAACAACACCGTGCACCACCGTGAGCAGAGGAAGGAAAACAAGACAAATTGGAGATAATGGACGCGGGGAAGTATGAATGCCAAAGACCCCTAATTATTCAGAGTTGTGCTTATTTATACAAGGCGCGGAACTAACTTAATAGAATTACAATTAAAATCCTTATTCTACCCTTGTTGTGACTTACGTTGCAAGCTATTCCAGGTAGTGACGTGGAGCTGAGCTGGAATCGACGTAGCTACTGGATGGATGGCTGACGTGGAGTGCCACTAGACTTAGCTCCTGATTGGGCTCTTTGCATGGGCCGAGTTCCAGCCTGATTGAGGCGCCCTTGGCCTGGTCGAGATACTCTCAGCCTGGGCCTTCAGTGGTGGTTGCGAGCTTGGCTGGACCTGCAATGAAAGAATAGTTAGCTTAATGCCTTGAATTAACACAGATTATGCTTTCCTTAGATTCTAGGCCTTTAATATGAATCCTAGCTAACAATCATCTTTTAAGCTCATGAGTTGCTTTGTAACCCTCTTCTTAGGTCCACTTAAGATGTGTATTTTATGACTCATCATCCTCCAGGGATGGTGAGTTTCCTTGTGATGGAACTCTTTATTGTTGTTGTTGTTGGAATGGTGGTGCCTGGTATTGTGGACTCGGTTGTTGATAACCACTTTAACTTAGAGGCATACTTGGGGAAGATCCAAATCATTGAGTCGAATATGGCCCTTGACTCAAACTTGGCCGAAATTGTTGCCTTCCAAATTGTTGATTATCAAACTACTGACTCTGGTATGACTGTTTCCCATATTGATAACCACTTATTGCTCCAACACTCTCTGGATGGTCCGACTTTGTTTCTTGTAGTGTGGGGCACATACCTATGGGGTGCTCCATTGAAGTACAAATACCACAAACTCTTGCTACCATATTTGGTTGGTGTTGTCCAACAGCAAGTTTCCTTACCAGTGATATCAACTCGGTCAATTGGTTTTCCAATCTCAGGTTGTCAATTGCACCGACTTCATTCACCATTCGAGATGGGCCGACTCCTCTGATCCTAAATTGTTGTGTATTGCTTGTCATATTGGAGATCAAGTGCCTTGCTGCTACTGGCGTCTTATCCATTAATGCTCCTCCACTTGCAACGTCAATAATAATTCGATCCATCATCGTCAAATCCTTGTAAAAATACTGAATCAGCAACTGCTCGTTGATCTAATGATGTGGACATGTGGCACATAGCTTGTTAAATCTTTGTGTAGTGTCTCTCCAGAATGTTGCCTTATCCCACAAATTTCTTTTCTGATGGTCACGGTTCAAGACACCGGGAAGAACTTCTCTAGGAACATGCGCTTCATATCTCCCCAGGTGTTGAAAAGAATTGGTTGTAAATAGAGCCAATGCTTAGCAGCTCTATCCAATGAAAATGAAAATAGAGCCTTCATCTTGATGTAGTCTTCCGGTATCCCCTACAGCCTCATTGTGGAACAAACCACATGAAATTATTTTAAGTGCTTGTGGGGCTCTTCACCTGCAACATCATGAAATTTGGGCAACAAATGTATTAAACTGGATTTTAGTTCATAAGTTTGAGTTGGTTCCAGTTCTGGATACTGGATGTACCAAGGCTGGTACACCACATCCAGTATGGCCAACTCCTTGAGCGTTCGATCATTATTCTCCATTTGTTCTAGCTCTTGAAAATTACTTACAACAAAGTTAGGATCAAGGTTAATGTCAGAGCTACTATACTCAGAAAAATTAAAATCGTTAGTTACAGAAATACTATTGTCAGAATTAAAAGCAAAATTAGAACTACCGCTATTACTTACTACAATGCTCCTAACCTTCCTTAACCTACGCAAAGTCCTATCTATTTTAGGATCTAATTCATACAAGATGTTAGAAGTACTTCTAGTCATGCACTAAAAAAATAATGCAGAAAATTGCAAAATCAAATATGCAAAAAAATTGAAGTCAATTATGCAGAAAAAGTTAGAGCCAATGATGTCAGTTATGCAAAGCAGGAAATAAAATCAATTATGACAAAAATACAAAGTCAACAATTATTTATGCAAAAGAAATACAAAAGCAATGATTTAACAACTTTTTCATTTTTTTTCTAAACAAAACTCAAAAACATATACCACAAAAATTTTAACACAAACTCGGCATGGTGTAAAAATTCAGACTGAATAGAAAAACAATAGATACAAAAACAGATAAAAGCTCAACAACCAAAATCAAAAGAAGACAAACTCAATATACCCAAACAAATAGACCTAGCATTCTACAGACTCGGGATTTGGCATAAACTCATATTTGGCACACAAAGACACAAAGGAACTTGTTTCCCCGACAATGAAACCAATTGGATAATTCGTTTTAGTTGTGTTCCATTTATCAAATAAAAACTAAGGATAACTATAAAATAGTGCAACCCTAGGTTATTCTTCTCAAGGACACAATGTGTTCAATTATGACTTAATGTGGAAATTAGAGTTTTACGCAGAAAATGTCAAGTGTGTAGAATGCCGACTTGCTCTCAACAAAGATGGTTCCGATACAGACTCAGTTGAGCTGTATCTGACACTGTCTTGGCTAAGCGCGGACTCAGACATAGACAAACGCGACAGAGTTGAATTGGACTAGGTCTCGGACTGAAGTACAGGCAATAAGGAGGTTTGTATTGAAACACAAAAAGTAAACTAAATACGAAAATAAATGCAAACTAAGCTAAACTAACTAATGACTATACCAACACAGAGTTCAATAAGCAATTGGTCCTCGGTTATGCACTCAAGATTATGCTTCCAAATCAACCTAAGGTTGCCATACCGAGGATTTACACAATTGCTACCTCATCAGTTTGCAGCGAGTAAGAATGTGGTTGATGCTAGGTTCTCTAATCGATTACCTAATGAAGTGGTTAAATTGGTTCCAATCGGCCTAGTCTAACGTTGATCCACTTCTACAATGCACAATCGTGACATAGTAAAGCAGATTAAAAATAGGATTGAGATAAGAGACGTAAACCAATCGTATTATTGAAACAGAGTATGGATACAAGGACTGAATTCATGGACTCCGCCTTCCACAACAATCACCATGGAACAACGGTGATGGTTCACCAATGATTGTTAGGACCTTGAGGATCTAGTCCACCAGAGTGCGTCGGCTACACGTCCTCGATTGAGAGAGACACCACATTGAAGGACTGTGCACCACCAAGAAATGGAGAGCGAGAGCGAGAAGATGAAGCACAAATGAAATGGATAAAACTCTGAATTCAACAACCACTAAAACGTGCCTTGTGTACCCTATATATACATGACTTGGGTAGCTTATGACGCACGCATAGACCTAACAAACTCCTAACTGATTTACAAATTCGTAATTGACCTTTCTACCCCTAAATGATCCTTCATGCACTGCACGCTTCTCCTAGAGTGACTTGGGCTGCTAAGTTGGGCTTGGTTGGGAAGGAGCTGGTCTTGACGGGTCAACTTCTTTTGGGCTAAGATGCTCTTATTAGGGTGAGACGTCCAATCTTTTATTAGCTAAAACCCTTAAATTAACATAGATTTATATTTTTCCTATTTATAGGTCCCTAATATGAATCTTAGCTAAGATGCCATTCTTAGTTACCAAATAGTCTCAATAACACCCATTTTAAGCCCTTGTGAAATGTATAAAATATGACTTATCAATATGCTTTTATGTGGTGGAGCCAATTGATAAGTCATATTTTATACACCTCACAAGGGCTTAAGATGAGTATTATTAAGACTGTTTAGTGATTAAGAGTTCTGTCTTACTTAAGATTCGAATTATGGGCCTAGAAATAAGAAATATATAAATTTGTGCTAAATTGAGGATTTTAACTAATAAAAGAGTGGATTTATTTTGCAGGCCCAAGCTAAGGATATCTTGGCTTAACCAAGAGCATTCCAACCCAATTGAAGAATCTCGGCCCAGAAGAAGCAGTCCCGGCCAGACTAGCCTTCCTGGCTAAAGCTGACTTCAGTGGCTAAAATCACTCCTGCAAGAATGCAAATATGATTATGCTAAAATAAGAATTCTGTAATGCAGATATGATTATGCTAAAATTAAGGAATCTGTAATGCAAATATGATTATGCTAAAATTATGGAATCTGTAATGCAAATATGATTATGCTAGAATCAAGGAATTTGTAATCTCCTAGGATCAAGGAATTTGTAATCTCATAGGATTGAGAAATCTGTAATTCAAATTTGTAATCTATTAGGATCAAGGAAATATGGAATTCAGGTAACTGAGCAAGAAGTCTGCTGGGATCAAGGAATCAACGATTCTATAGGATTAGATTTAGATTTAGCCAGTTTGTGTATAAATAAAGCATGCCAGGCCACATCTTCGATGTGAAAAAATAGTGGAATTCTAGACCTAGCACCGTCTGCACTACAGACATTCCAAGCTAGCACGATGGTACACGAAACTTCAGTAAGGTGTCTCTCTTGACCGAGGAGGTACAGGACCAGGATTTGGGAAGCTAGAAGCTGTCGAAGGTGATCATTCAGTATAGCCGACGCACTCCGGCGAACAGAAACCTCAACTTCTAGCCATCACTGGTGCACCACTATCGTCCTTCGAAGGTGATCATCGTGGAAGGCGAACTCTTTGGAGAATGCTGAATTCCCACCTTTGTATTCAATTCTATTTTCAATATTATGACTGGTTTGCAATTTTGTCTCTTGATTATAATTCCTGCACTTTAATCTACTTTTAACTTTGCCACGATTGCACATTTTTAAAGGTAGATCACGTTAGACTAGGGTCGATTGGAATTGGTTTAATAATCTAATTAGGTAGAGAACCTAAAATCAACCAAGTACATACTCCTTGCCAACTAATGAGGCAGCAATTGTGTAAATCCTTGGTATGGCAATGGACAAACGTTCGACGATTGGCGTAAGAATCTAAGGTTGATTCGGAATATAATTCTAAGTAAGAATCATAAAATGTTGTGTCTTAATTTCTGAATTGGTATAGTAGTTAGTATAGATTAGTTTAGCTTATTTTTCTGTACTTAGTCTATTTTTCTACATTTAAACACAAACCCCCCTATTTATTGCTTTTCTAGAGTCTGAGACCAAGTCAATCTGACTCCATCGCATCCATCCAAAACCGAGCCAGTCCGACTTTGTTGCGTCCGAGTCTACCCTTAGCCAAAACCATGTTGGATTTGTCTCTATTGAGACCAAATCAGGTATGTCTTTGCCGAGAGCAAGTCGGCATTCTACACTTGACATTTTTGCATAAAACTCTGATTTCTACACTTAGTCACATTTTAACACACTATATCCTTGAGAGAATCGACCTAGTGTTAGTTATACTTTAGTTAGATTTAGTATTTATTTGAGGTGTGTAAGACGACTGAAAGCTCGCTTATCACCAACTTACCTATAATATGAGAGTCATGCCCCATTGAGAGTTGGTATGAGTTGAGGAGATAATTGAGAGATAGATTTGTACCTACATCCTATGCTAGGGACATGAATAAAAAATTAAAATGTCTAGGGTCCAAAAGTGTAGAAAATTACTTTAAGGAAATGGAGGTTGCTTTTGTTAGAGCACAACTCTTTGAGTTTAAAGAAGCCACTATGGCTAGATCCCTCCATGGCTTCAATAGAGAAGTCCAAGATATAGTAGAGTTATACCATTATACTTCTCTAGCCAACTTAGTGCATCAAGAAAACATGGTAGAGCTACTATTGAAGAGGCACCAAGCCTCTAAGAAATCCTACCCTAGCCCTAGTTGGAAGTGTAAGGAAAAAGATAGAGAAAGGCCAAGAAAGGATGAGAGTCCTAAGAAGGGGTGTGTCTCTTTAAAAGGCTGAAATGAGATCCTAGTCCATCAAGCCTTAGTTCTTTTTAATGTAGTAGTATAAAGGGTTTTAAGTGGTTGGGAAAGAAATACATAGCTTCTCAATACCCTAATAGAGGAACAATGGTTTTGAGGGATGATGGTAGTATGGAGAGTAAGAGTTCCCATGAAGATTCTTCTTCCTCTAGTGAGGTTAAGTCTTCAAGCGATGGATCTCACGATAAGGATGATCTCCTCATGGAGAGAAGATTGATGAATAACCTAGTTGGTGAGGATGTATAATCCTAAAGGGAGAATATCTTTCATTCTTGGTGCTTGGTAATGGGAAAACTTTGCTCCCCTAGTCATTGGTGGAGGAGTATTGTGAATGTAGTTAGCCTTAAGCTAGTAAAGAAATTAGCAATCCCTACCCTTGCTCACCCAAAGCCTTACAAGTTACAAGAGTTAAGTGAGAAAGGGGAGATGTTAATGGATAGGCAAGTGTCTTTTACCATAACCTTAGGGAGCTATAGAGATGAGATCCTTTTTCAAGTGGTTCCCATGGAAGCCACACACATAATTTTATGTAAGCCTTGGCAATTTGATAGGAGGATGACCTATGATAAGGTTACTAATAAATTCTTCTTTTAACATTTGGGACAAAAGGTTATCCTCAAACCTTGATCTCCAAGAGAGGTTTGTGAGGACTATATGAAAATGAAGAAAAAAAGAGAGAAAGAAAGAAAATAGTGTAAGGAAATATGGAAAGGAAAAAAAGAAAAGAATGTGAGAAAATAAAATGAAAAGAAAGAGTGTGAGTGAAGAGAAAGAGAGTACAAAAAAGAAAGTAATGAAGAAAAGAGAGTTAGAGAGAAAAACGAGAGAGGGGTTAAGAAAAGATAGGATAACATAGAAAAGAAAAAAGAAAATACATGCTTATACGTGAGAGGAATTAAGAGATATGTTAATAAGGAAGAATTTTTCTTATTAACTCCTTATGACTTTTGTTTGTGCTATGATAGGAATTCGAGAAGGAAAGAAGAGCATGGGAAGGACACTAAGCATGAAAAGGAAAAAAAACCCTTTAAGGACCCATAACTAGAGGGATATTGAAAAGGCTTAAGGAGGAAGTTCAAAGGAAGATGGATCTCCTTAAAGGGCAAGGAGTGTCCATAAAAGGCTTAGCATTATTCACACTTTAAGAATGTGTCCTCGAGTAGTTGTAGATCTTTTGTATAATTTCTATATTTTGTTTTCGTGTTGGAAGCTTGGAGCTTTAGATGCATCTAGCCATTTTGGCCCTTTCGATGATGGGTCATTGCCATGGTGCTTGGGTCCTTTGGACTCAACTTCCTTTGGACGACCCTTTGGATGCATTACTGATTAGCGAGCTAGAGGCCTTACTTTTGGGTTGCATTTGTTCCAAGGCCTAAGGTCTTTTTACTTAGCTTGCTTTTGTGCTTATTTTGTAAGCAAGATCAGTATATACAATTGATCCTAACTAAATTGTAACAACTTTGAGTTCATTTGTGAATCTTTTGTAGCAAGAAATTGAGAGAGTTCTCTCAACTTGTTCTTGGATTAGAATACTTAATTCTCATCAAGTCTTCCATGAGGCTTGTGGCGAATCTCGTTTTCTTATCTGATTTCCATAAAATCAATGGCAAGCTATTCTTGAATCTTATCCATTTTCTTCATTTCAATTCCTTTTCAATCTTAAGTTTTCGCGAATATACTCTATTTTTTTATGATAATCTTGCTCATATCTTTGTAGCATAAGAAAATGTGTTAAGTGTGAGATCTAGGCTTTGACTATTCGTATCAAGTGGTATCAGAGCATCTACAATTCACAAAGTACTGCAATTAATGCTCAATAACTTTGGTTTTGCATCTATGTTAATCACGGCAAGAGGCAAATTAGCATATGTATTAGTCTTTCTTCAATTATCGATTCATTTAAAAATTTTCAGCTAAGGTTTTGTCCACCTAGCTATTGTCAAGAAATCCTTCAGTTTAATTGTTATTTTCCTTGGATAAATCTTGTTAAAACATGAAAATGATCTGGTACAATTTGATTTTTGTTTTTATTGATGAATTCTCTTATTGCAAAATTGATTAAAGTTTATGAAAAAGTTACGATGATTGTCTTGAAAAACAATTGTGGATCAAGTATTGTGAAAAATATAAAGTAAAATCAGTGTACAATCTATGGCCTAAAACCAGTGTAACAAAATAGAGAAATTGCCATTGAAACAAAAACAAAAAGAAGTATAAAAAAAAGGTTTTTCAAAGGCTTATTGAAAGGTCCAAAGACAAATCACATATCATATTTTCTGTTAGTTCTAATTTGTTAATTATAATTAAGAATTGTTAATGTTCCATTGTAAGTTGAACCTTGTTTTTAGTACTTTGGACTATGGCACTTTGAACAATCATGCTTTGGATGCTAGTGTTTGGATGACAAAGTGTTTCGTTATTTTTCTACATGTTTTTGTCTCTCCTTAGTTTCGTCTAGTGTCCTCATGTTGTCTTATGTGAATTCTTATTTGAGTAAGCTTTTATTTCTATTACTTTTATTACTTGTCTTCATTTTACTTCTTTGGTTTTGTCATAGAGTTTTCTTCCTTTAAATTCTTAAGAGTCGATGAGGTTCAATGACTTTCACTTGCATATAAGAACTTGATTAGTAGAATATAGGTTCTAGTTCAAGTCGTAGTTTGAGAGTAGAGTTGATGCATATATGGGAGGCCATATCCAAGAGGGCAAGAATGAGATATCTACCCTTGCACTTGAAGGCCCTATGACTAGAGGTAGGCTCAAAAGGATCCAAGAGGAAGTGTACCAAGAGTTAGCCATGCTTAAAGGCCAAAAGAAGGCACTAGATGGACTCATTTTGTATAATTTTTCCATCTTCCAAGGTGACTCTATTTAGGGCTTGAGTGACCTAATTTCCTTTGTATTTTTATAGTACTTTAAGGACATTTTTGGTAGGGTAGCTTAACTATAGGCCAAAGCCTATTTTAGGTCACATTTTCTATGTTTATTTTTTCATAGCTTTTAAGATACTTGTGGCGAATCTCCAGAAACTCTTATCTAATTTTTAGGAATTAGTGGTGAGCCATCACCAATCTCCATCCATTTTCTTCTTATCTTCTTCTAAATTTTTGGTCACTATGTTCATTGCTAATTTTGGGAAATTACTTGAAACTAGGTCATGGATCTTATGGTGCATCAAGGGTGGTAAAAGGAAAGATCACACATCATAGAAAAAGCTACTAAGAGTGAATACATGAGTGCAAAGAGTATACACTTAGGAGTGATGAGATTTGTATTGCTTTAACTAACGTATTGTTGTAGGTTTTCAATGTCTTAAAAAGTACAGGTTTTATTTGACATAAAGGAGGAAAGGATGAGAGAAAATAGTGATGACATGGATAGTTACTCACCTAAAACAAGAAAGGTGATGAGGTACATGAAAAGATTGGAGGAGAAGATAGAGAAATTGGGAAGAAGGATAAAATTCATGAGAATAGACATGTAGGGTGTCAATCCAAAGGTAGAGGCTGATGAGTCATATTTTATACACCTTATAGGGGCCTAAGATGAGTGTTTTAGAGATCATTTGGTGCTTAAGAATTGAGTCTTAGCTAAGACTCATATTATGGATCTAGAAATAGAGGAAGTATAAATCTATGCTAATTTGTAGGTCTTAGCTAATAAAATATTCATTTCATTTTGCAGGCTGAATTGATCTCAGCCCATCAAGAGTCTCGGCCTAGGTGAGTCGTCCCGACTAGACCGACTCCTTCCCGGACCGGCCGACTTTGCAGTCCAGCAACCTAATAAGGAGCGGCCCATTGCACTGTCCATGTAAGGCAGCCCAGCTCAAGTGCCAACACAACTCCAAGCCAGGTCAGCTGCCTTGTCGTTTTGGAGAAGCTTGAAGTGTAAGTTACGCAAGGGTAGATTAGGGAGTTTAGTTTGTAATTTTGTCAGAAGTCGTTAGCTAGCGTGTGTAGCAAGGTCCAACTCATATATATATAGGAAGAGATGGGCACGTTTAATGGTTGTTGAATTCAGACTTTATCCTATACATATTGTGTTCCATCTTTCTCGCACACACTCTCCATTTTCACGGTGGTGCACAATTCTTCAATGGTGTTTCTCTCGATCGAGGAAGCGCAGGTCATGGACTGAAAGGCCGAAGTTTGTCAGAGAGGACCACTTGGCTTGCCATCCTACTCTGGTAGACCTAATCCTCGATGCCTTGGCTAACAGAGGTGAACCATCGTTGTTCGACCATGGTGATCGTCATGGAAGACAGATTCGTTGAATTCAAACCCTGTGTTTGTATTTCGTTCGTAATAATATGAGTAGTTTCTGATTCCAATCTCCTGTTTGTGATTCCTGCACTTTAATCCGCTTGCTATGTCGCGATTGCATATAGTAATGTGGACAAACGTTGAATTAGGCCGACTGGAACCGGTTTAACAACTACAATAGGTAATCAACTAGAGAACCTAAAATCAACTCTAAACTTAATCCTTGCCAACTGATGACGTAGCGATTGTGTAAATCCTCGGTATGACAATGGACGAATGTTTGGCGATCGTCATAAGGAAACCTAAGGTTGATTGTGGAGACTTGGCATGAACATAGTAGTAGCAGTAGGAGTAGCTAGTTTAGTTGCATTTACATTCTTAGTTTAATTGTTGTTTTACTAAATCTGCAACCAAACCCCCTATTTCCTGCATTTTAGTCCGAAAAGAGTTAGTCTGACTCTATTGCATCTGTCAGCACTTAGCCAAGACCGTGTCGGATAAGGCTCTACTGAGACCATATTGGACTAATCTTTGTCGAGAGCAACTTGGCACCTAGCCGAGAGCGAGTCTACATTCTACGCTTGAGTTCTACAATACTTAGTTTTCGCACAAAGTCATAATTGAGCGCATTGTGTCCTCGAGAGAATTCAACCTAGGGTTGACTATACTATAGTTATTTTTAGTTTATTTGATACGCGTTGAGACGACTAAAAATGAGCTTATCAAATTGGTGTCATTGCCGGGGACACAAGTTCTTTTGTGTCTTTGTGTGCTAAGCCTGAGATGAGCCGAATCTCGTGTCTGTAGATCGTTGTGTCAGTAGCGTCATAGAGTCTAAAGTGTGCTTGTCTATTTTGATTTGGATCTTGTAATAAGAAAGCATGCTGAATATGTGTTAAAATTTTGCTGCATGAATTTCACTGTTGAAAACAGAACACACACTTCTGCAACATTGCATTCATCTTCCTAATTGAATATTTGATTTTGCATTCTGATAGTTATTAGTTTTTTTTTTATTGTAACTGGTACTAACTTGTATAAGTAACATTGATAGTTTTGCACAAGTAACTTGCATTTCTCTACATGAGTTTACATAATGCATGACTAGGAGTAGTTGTGATCCTTTGTATGAATTAGACCCTAAAATAGAAATAACTTTACGTAGGTTAAGAAAAGCTAGGAATATAGTAGTAACTAATAGTTCTAATTCTGTTTCTAGTTCTGATAATAGCAGTCTTCTTACTAACACTTCTTATTTTGTTGAATATAGTAGCACTAACAATTTTGCAGAGCAGATGGAGAACAATGATAGAACCATGAAGGAACTGGCTACACCTGACGTGGTGTACCAACCTTGGTGCATCCAGTACCCCCAATTGGAACCATCTCAAACATATGAATTGAAATCTGGTCTTATACATTCGTTGCCCAAATTTCATGGTCTTACAGGAGAGATCCCCACAAGCATTTGAAGGAATTCCATGTGGTCTGCTCCATAATGAGACCACAGGGGATACCGAAAGACTACATCAAGATGAAGGCGTTCCCATTCTCCCTGGATGGAGCAGCAAAAGATTGGCTATATCTACAACCAATTCTATTCAATACCTGAGGAGATATGAATCGAATGTTCTTGGAGAAGTTCTTTCTGGAATCTAGAACTACAACCATCAAGAAAGAAATATGTGGGATCAGGGCAACATTTTGGAGAAACTCTGCATGAATATTTAGAAAGATTCAACAAGTTATGTACCACATGTCCACATCATCAGATCAGTGAGCAATTGTTGATCTAGTATTTCTATGAAGGTTTGACGATGATAGACCGGAGCATGATTGATGCTGCTAGTGGAGGAGCATTGATGGATAAGACGCCAACAGCAACAAGGAAACTATTCTCTAATATGGCAAGTAATACACAACAGTTTGGGATTAGATGAGCCAACCAGCCCTGAATGGTGAATGAAATCGGTGTAGTGGATAACTTGAGACTAGAGAACCATCTAATCGAGTTGATGTCATTGGTGAGGCAACTTGCTGTTGGATAACACCAACCAAGCGTAGCAGCCATAGTTTGTGGCATATGTACTTTCGTGGAGCACCCTACTAATATGTTCCCCACATTGCAAGAAACTGAGTTGGATTACCCAGAGAGTGTTGGAGCCATAGGTGGGTTACGAGTATGGGAAGCAACCGTATTAGAGTCGGCTATTTGATAATCAGTAGTTTGGAAAGTAGCCATTTCGCCTAGGGCCGAGTTCAGGGCCATATGGAGCTCAACGATTCGAACCTACCCCGAATGCACCTTAAGGACCAACAGGTTATCGACAATCGACTCCACAATATATCAAGTGCCACCATTTTAACAACAACAACAATAAAGAATGCTAGCTCAAGGCAATTCACCATCTCTAGAGGACTTGATGAAGCAATTAGCAACAAGCAATCTGGAGTTTTAGCAAACCATGAGCTCCAATAATATGCAGTTTCAGCAAAATATGAATGTCACCATTCAAGACCTCAAGATGCAAATAGAACAGTTAGCCAATATTGTGAGCTAGTTACAGTCGATCGGATCTAGCAACCTACCCTTACAAACCATTCCAAATCCGAGAGGGAATGCGAGTGTAGTTACTTTAAGAAGTGGAAAAGCATTGCCACAGCTAGCACCGTAGCAGTTGCCGAGATCAGTTGACGCTGACTCTGAACCGAATGCCAACTCACAGATGCCTCGGCAAGATAAAACTGTCCCATTGTCATTTCCAACTCGGACTCTCTCAGCAAGAAAGCCTGAATCTGATGAAGAATTGCTGAAGATGTTTTTGAAGGTGGAAATCAACATTCCACTCCTTGATGCGATAAAGCAAATTCTAAAGTATGCAAAGTTCCTCAAGGAACTGTGTGTACATAAGAGGAAGAAGATGAAAGGAAGTGTGAAAATAAGAGGTATAGTTTCGGCGTTGACCAGAAATGAAGACTTCGCTGCAGGAGCACAAGCGCTACCAAAGAAATGTCGAGATCCCAGAATTTTCTCTATCCTATGTACCATTGGTGACTGTATCTTTTCCGACACCATGTTGGACCTGGGAGCTTCAATTAATGTCATGCCAACTTCAATCTACAAATCCTTGAATTTGGTAATTTGGAACCTACTAGGATGACAATACAACTAGCAAACATAAGTGTTGTTCAACCCTTGGGCATTCTCGAAGATGTTCTTGTCCAAGTTAATGAGCTGATTTTCCCAGCAGACTTCTACGTGCTGGATATGGAAGGCGAGACATCAGGGAAGGGATCCACCTTAATCTTGGGATGACCATTCCTTATGACTTCCAATACAAAGATTGATGTGCATGTCGGGACGCTCTTGATGGAATTTGGTGATACTTTGGTGCAGTTTAATATTTTCGAAGCCATGAAGCACCCCATCGAAGACCACTCCCTCTTTGGCATAGATTTGATTGATGAACTAGTTGAGGAGTGTCTTCAACTAGACAACAACAATAAAGACATTGCAAATTTTGCTGAAGGTACTAATTCAATTGATTACCTAGGGTCCCTCACAGAAGAATACGACTATGATGAAATGTGGGAAGTACACAATCTTTCCGACTTTGAGGCTTATAATATTAATCTTGTCGACTTCAGTTAGGAAGCCGAGTTGATCAAGTTACTGGACCAAGTGTGCAAGTATGAAAATACAGAGTGTTCAAATAAAGCAAAAGTTCAGGTTGCCGAGACCAAAAAGCCATTCACAGCATAGGTGGCAACAATGTTCACATCCGAATACGAGTCGGCCAAAGGAAGCCGAGACTAAGAGAGAACTGAAGTCATCTCAACCAAAAAGACAAGTGTCAAAGCCGACCCGCATGAACATGTGCAAGCCAAGACCATCTTGGCCAAAGAAGACCAGAAGCAAGTAAGAGTCGAGTCTATCTCGTCCAATCAAGGCAAGAATCGTGTTCCATCCAGATCCGACTTTAGTGCAAAACAAGGAGCTGAGTCCGATATTAATTTGACAAGAGCCGATTCTATCCTGGCAAAAAGGAGTCGGCCACAACAGCCAACGGTCGAGATCATGTCAACACATCTGGTGCCGATTCCAACCCAAGTCAGCCAGCCTAATCTGAAAGTATCTATTGACAATTCTTCATCTCCGCCACCACCCATGGAATTGAAGCCATTGCCAAGTTATTTGAAGTACGCCTATTTGGATGTTGAATAGTAACTTACAGTCATCATTGCTAGCAATCTCCACCGGGAGCAGGAAGATAAATTGCTGAGCGTCCTAAGGCAATACAAGAAGGCAATTGGGTGGAAACTTTTTGACCTTCTAGGAATAAACCCCTCCATTTGCATGCATAAAATTTTAATGAAGGAGGAAAGCAAGCCCATAAGGCAACAACAAAGAAGAATGAATCTAACCATCCTAGACGTGGTCAAGAAAGAGGTGACAAAACTGCTTGCCGCAGGGATCATCTACCCCATCTTAGATAGTCAATGGGTGAGCCTAGTCCAAGTAGTACCTAAAAAGTTTGGGATGACCGTCACGAAAAACCAGCATCGACTATAGAAGCCTGAATCAAGCAATTCGCAAAGATCACTTTCCTTTTCCTTTCATTGATCAAGTCCTGGTAAAACTAGTAGGGAAATCCCACTATTGTTTTATGGATGGTTTTTCTGGATACATGCAAATCCATATTGCATCTGAAGATCAACACAAGACCACCTTCACCTACCCATTTGGTACCTTTGCATACACTCGCATGCCGTCTGGCCTATGCAACACGCCGAGTACATTTTAACGTTGCATGACTAGCATCTTCTCGGACTTGCTACAGGAGTGCATGGAGGTGTTCATGGATGACTTCACGGTATATGCTGATTCATTTGATGCTTGTTTGGAAAACTTATCCAAGGTGTTAACGAGATGCATTGACACAAACTTGGTCCTCAACTTTGAAAAATGCCACTTCATGGGGATCGAGGGAATTGTGTGGGGACATCTGGTGTCCAATAGAGGCATTGAGGTTGATAAAGCAAAAGGTTGACATCATCACATCTCTTCCAGACCCCACTTGTGTGCGAGAAGTTCGGTCATTTTTGGGACATGCAGGATTCTATAGAAGATTTATCAAGAATTTCAACAAGATTGTCTTGCCACTATCCAAGCTGCTGCAAAAGGATGTGGAATTTAAATTTGACAAACAATGTATTGAAGCATTTCAGGAGTTGAAGAACCGACTCACATCCGCTCCCATTCTTCGAGCACCTAACTGGGAGTTGCCATTCGAGCTTATGTTTGATGCATCCAATTCAGCATTGGGAGCCATCTTAGGCCAAAGAGCTGGTGTTGGCAAGCTAGTGCATGTGATTGTTTATGCATCTCGAATAATAGACCTAGCCCAGTTAAACTACACAACAATTGAGAAAGAGTTATTGGCAATTTTATTTTCCCTGAAAAAATTTCATTCATATTTACTAGGCTCCAAAATAGTTGTGTTCTCTGACCATGCTGCATTAAGATTCTTGTTGAAGAAGCCTAATGCAAAGCTGAGACTAATTCGGTGGATGCTTCTCCTTCAAGAATTCAACATAGAGATCAGAGACAAGAAGGGCACTGAGAATTCAATAGTATATCACTCGAGCAAGATTGAGAGAGAGGATAACCCAATGCCTATTAGAGACGAATTCCCAGATGAGCAATTATTGCACATCACCATGCCTACACCATGGTTTGCAGACATTTGCAACTTTGTGGTAGCATCTTAGTTTCCACCAGCGACATACCAATTATACAGGGAAAGACTACCAAATGATGCCAAGTACTACATATGGGATGATCCCTACCTGTGGAGGCTTTGTAATGATCAAGTTATTCGCAGGTGCATTCCTGATGCCGAGATCAATTCGGTCCTCCAATTTCGTCATGCAGCACTTGGAGGCGACCACTATGGATCAACTTGGAGGCCAGGAAAGTACTTGATTGCAGGTTCTATTGTCCCACCATTTTTAGGGACGCGTACCAATTCATCTCCACCTGTGAAAAATGCCAAAAAGATGGAATGGCCATTAGCAGAAGACATGAGATGCCCCAACAACCCCTATTGTTCTGCAAAGTCTTTAATGTCTGGGGTATCGACTTCATAGGGCCATTCCCAGTCTCCAATGGTTACTCATGCATTCTACTGGTCGTAGACTACGTGTCAAGATGGGTAGAGGCCATAGCCACCAAAACCAATGATCCTAAGGTTGTAGTGGATTTTCTGAATTCTAATATCTTTTGTCAGTTTGGTGTGCCAAAAGCACTCATAAGTGACCAAGGTAGTCACTTCCACAACAAAGCCATGTCCTCCTTACTCCACAAGTACAAGGTGGTGCACAACATTGCCACAGCTTATCATCCCAAGACCAACAGTCAAGCTGAAGTTTTTAATAGGGAAATAAAGAAGACGCTGCAAAAGATGACCAATCCCAGTAGGAAGGACTAAAGTCGATTGCTTGAGGATGCTCTTTGGGCACATAGAACTGCAAACCGAACTCCGTTGGGGATGTCTCCCTACCGAATTGTCTTCGGTAAAGCCTGTCATCTTCCTATGAAAATAGAACATAGAGCTTACTAGACAGTTAAACAGTGCAATCTAGCATATGACCAAGCAGGGAAGCAAAGGAAATTCTAGCTACAAGAATTGGACGAACTCTGCTTGGAGGCTTATGAGAACTCTCAGATCTAGAAGCAGAAAGTCAAGCGATTTCATGATCAACAGATCTTGAGGAAAAAGTTCCAAGTCAGCCAAAAAGTACTCCTGTTCAATTCACGTTTAAAGCTCATTGCAGGTAAGCTCCGTTCTAGATTGGATGGAGCTTTTGTTATCACTAATGTTTTTCCCTATGGTGTAGTAGAACTAAAGGATGAACACAACAACAACACCTTCCAGGTCAATGGGCATCAAATTAAGCTATTTCATGTAGGTCCAACACCAATAGCAGGCGACAGAAAGACCATCTCATTAACGGAACCGGCCCGGCCGGATGACACACTCTAAGCCAATCTCATGAACCCCCTTTGTATTCATGCCTTGCATTGAGGACAATGCAACCTTTAAGTGTGGAGGGGGGATAGTGTGGCCACCCAAGGCTTGCCGAATTCTATACTTAAAAGTCTTGTTCTTTGTTTTAACTCCATATCTGTTTTAACTTTGTTTTAACTTTGTTTTAACTTTGGTTTATTTTATTTTTATTTCTTTTCAAGTCCAAATTTTTGTTTCTTTTCTGTTTCTTTTCTTTCCTTTCTGTTTCCTATCAGCATAGCTCCTTTATGAATGTTGACATGTCTTATATTGATACATGATCTTATAACTACTTCCTAACAAACATAACAGAAGTAACAGACTCAACTAACTAACTGCTTCCCTAATTAACATGTGTAGAAATGCCGGCTTGGAGTCTGTCTTCATCTGGTTTGAGAGGATTTCAGCTTCTACCGGGATGACTTCTCTTCCTAGAGTCAACCATGCAGAGGGATGGCTCTTGACTCGATCTCGGTTTCGAGCTAAGACTTCCAATTCTAGTTTGACCTGCAACATAAGACTAATCCAATTGTTAGCTAAAATCAACATATTTGTATGGATTCGTATTTCCTTCTTGCATTGTAGGAAACCAGAATCTTTAGCTGATAAGATGTTCTTAACCATAATTTAGAGTCTTAGTCTACCTGTATTAAGACCTTATTAGAGGGTATAAATTGTGTATTATCACACCCCACACTTACCTTTTGCACTCCTAGGAAAATGCATAATTTCAGTTAGGAAAATGTGAAACAAACAAAATAAATAGTCAAAATAGATTGTGAGAAGTATTTGTGAAAATAATTTCATCAGGAGATAAAGCTGTTCAAGCATATACTCATTTCGGTTCCAATCTGTCAACTAGTTATGAAACTCTATCCTCCATATTCAATTCAAATAAGTAATATCGAAATTTTCTCAGGCTCAACCGGGTTCTCCCATATTCTCTCTTTCCCTCAAGTGTTTGGGGCTTATGTTTACACTCAAACATCCTATGTACCAACACTTCCAGGTTTTGACTAGCCTCTCTAATGCTACCGGTTTAAACATGGATGCTTTGATGATCATTAGGACTTTTCATTCGGGTTGTAATGTGGTCAAGGTGAAAAGGTGGGATATAAAGGCGTAAGTGAGCTTCAAAGAAACCTCAAAGGAGTAAAGGAGTAATGGGGAGTAAGCCTTATAAGTATGGAGAATTGACTCCAAGATATTGCAAGTCTTTGCGTTATAATACCCATCTAGCTCTTCACTTATTTTTCTCACTTTCGAACCTTTTTCCTCTTTTTCTCACTTTCGAACCCTTTTCTTCTGGACTTCTGCGACATGCTGGGTTTTACTTTTGGGAAACCCTTATGCTTTTAATGTCATCTCTCATTTGTCCATTATATATATATTTTTTTTTATCTTTCTCAACCTTTCTTTTTATTTTTCACAACCCCTATTTCTTTCCTCCCTGCCATGGGCCTTACTTTGGTACGTATTGCTTTCATACCTGGTTACCTGTAGATTCCCCCGGTGCCCCTCCCTCACACTTGTTATTGATCTTACCCCCAAAACAATTCCAATGCTCCGTAAAAAAAAACCCTAAGGTAAGGGTGAATCATGGTTTTTTCGGCTATTTGGCTTGTAATGAGTTTACTAATCCAATAAGAAGGTTACAGGTTTCAACGGGGTTAACAAGGGATGTATGTGCAAGGTGCTTCATTTGGCCAATGGCTTATATAAAAAAGAGGGCCTAGATCATCTCATCATCTTATGCAAGTCAAATAGTATATAAAGAGTCAAGGCAAAATCTAGAGTAATCAAATAACATAGATGCATATTCACATCAGAATAGAAAAGAAATGACAAAATGAAACCATTTTTGTATACTCGACTCAAAAAATCACTAGGGTTGCCTCTCCCATCACCTTTCAGTTTTTATCTCAAAATAATTTCAATTACTTATTCTCTAAGAATGCAAAGGTTCTCTTTTCATATCTAGTTGAAAAATTATTTCACCTAAGACTATGTATGGCTTAATCATGTTTTATTCTCCTAAATAAATTTTATCTAAGCTTTTTAAAGAACTTCCTATTAGATAGTAGAAACAGAAAAATAGAAACAATCAACAAAAAACAAACAAAATGATAGACCAAGATGGAGTTGGCATAAACCCGATTTCTCAAGGAACCGAAGTCGATTCAGACTCGGTTTATGGCAAAACAATAATACATAAGAACAACTTAGAAATTTTAGCAAACTTAGATTTTAGATTTCATTCCCGTCACCGCCTCACTACCCCCCTTTAAATCTGCATTGCCCTCAATGAAGTTATGCATTTAGAGAGTTGGGGACTTCTTCTGGTAGGTCGTCGGAAATGACTAGTTCCACCACAATGATGATATCCATCTCACCCAAGGTCGAACTCAGATTCGGACCTTCAAGATATGGTTTCAGTTGGTGGCCATTGACTTTAAATATGTGATTACTAGTTGTGTCTCTTACTTCAACTGCACCATAGGGAAAATTTCAATTACAACAAACGGCCCGTCCCACCTGGAACGGAGCTTACCGACTATGAGTTTTAACCGAGAATTGAACAGAATTACCTTTTGGCTGACTGTGAACTCCTTTCTCAATATCCTACTATCATGGAAATGTTTTACCTTTTCCTTGTAGAATACGAGAGTTCTCGTAAGCCTCTAAGCGTAGCTCCTCTAGCTCCTGCAACTGTAGTTTCTGCTCATGACCGACTTGGTCGTATGCCATGTTGCACTTCTTGATTGTCCAATACATTCGGTGTTCAATCTTGATTGGTAGGTGACAAGCTTTGCCGAAGACAATCTGGTATGGTGACATTCCCAATGGAGTTCGGTAAGTTGTCCTATGTGCCTATAAAGTATCCTCCAGGAGGCGACTCCAATCATTCCGGTTCGGATTTGTCATTTTTTTAGCAACTTCTTAATTTCCCTATTGAAAACTTCAGCTTGCCCATTGGTTTGCGGATGATATGTAGTAACGACTTTATGCACAACTCCATATTTCTCCAGAAGCATGGCTATGGCGTGGTTGTAGAAGTGACTTCCTTGGTCATTGATCAATGCCTTCGGCACACCAAACCTGTAGAGAATGTTAGGCTTTACAAATTCCACAACAGTTTTAGCATTATTAGTTTTGGTGGCCTTAGCCTCCACCCATTTTGAAACATAATCAACGACTAACAGTATGTAAGAGTTTCCATAGGAGACTAGGAATGGCCCTATGAAGTCGATACCCCATACGTCAAAAATTTCGTAGAATATCATAGGTTGTTGAGGCATTTCATTCTTCCAGCTTAGAGTCACTCCAATTTTCTGGCACTGGTCTAGGTTGAGATGAATCTATGTACGTCTCTGAAGATGGAGGGCCAGTACAGCCCACAGTCAAGGACTTTTCGGGCCGTTCGCATTGATCCATAGTGGCCTCCTTCGGTCGCTGAGTGACAAAAGTGGAGGACCAACTTGATCTCGGATTCTAGAATACACTTGCGCATGACTTGATCATTGCACAACCTCCATAAGTAAGGATCATCCCAAATGTAGTACTTGGCCTCACTCTCCAGTTGTTCTTTGACGACTTTTGATGCTCCCGTAGGATATGAAGATGCAACTAAGTAATTGCAAATATCTAGATACCAAGTTGCTGCATGAGTTACTCGCAATATTTACTCATCCAAGAACTCGTCTCGGATTGGTATCAACTCGTCATCTCTCTCCAACTAGCTCAAGTGGTCAGCCACAACATTCTCTACACCTTTCTTATCTCTAATCTCAACGTCGAATTCTTGGAGAAGCAGGATCCACCAGATCAGTCTCGGCTTTGCATCTGGATTCTTCAAGAGGTACTTTAGTGCTGCATGATCAGAAAAGACTACAATTTTGGAGCCAAGCAAGTATGATCTAAACTTGTCTAAGTCAAACACTATTGCCAAAAGATCCTTTTCAGTGGTTGTGTAGTTAACTTGGGCTGCATCTATCGTTCGAGAGGTGTAAGCAATAATGTGCGGCTACTTGCCGACTCTTTGGCCTAGGACTGCTCCTAGCACAGAGTTGGAGGCATCACACATCAGTTCAAATGGGAGCTCTCAATTTGGTGCTTGGAGTATGAGCGTGAACGTGAGTCTTCTCTTTAGTTCTTGAAATGCATCCACCCAAGACTAATCAAAGATGAAGTTGGCACCCTTCTATAGCAACTTGGACAGAGGCAGGGCTATCTTGCTAAAATCTTGAATGAATCGCTTGTAAAAACCTACATGACCAAGAAATGAACGAACCTCCCGCACAGAGGCGGGGTTAGGTAGAGAAGAAATAACATTTATTTTAGCTTTATCGACCTTGATACCTATGGCTGAGACAAGGTGTCCTAGGACAATACCTTCAATAACCATAAAGTGGCACTTTTCAAAGTTTAAAACTAGGTTGTTGTCTATGCACCTATTCAGTACTTTAGAGAGGTTATTTAAACAGGCTTCAAATGATTTAGAATAGACCGTGAAATCATCCATGAAAACCTCCATGTAGTCCTCCATGAGATCCGAGAAGAAGTTGATCATGCATCTTTGGAAGGTGCTTGGGGCATTGCAAAGTCCAAACGACATCCATGTATATGTGAATGTTCCAAACGGACATGTGAAGGTGGTCTTGTGTTGATCCATAGACACTATATGAATCTGCATATAACCTAAAAAACCATCTAAAAAGCAAAAATGGGATTTACTTGCTAATTTTTCTAACACTTGATCAATGAATGGTAGCAAAAACTGATCCTTACAAGTTGCCTGATTCAGTTTCTTATAGTCAATGCAAACTTGCCAGTTATTCTACATCTTGGCCAGCACCATTTCTTCTTGCCGATTCTTGATGACCGTCATCCCAGACTTCTTAGGTACTACTTGAACCGGACTTACCCAGTGGCTATTCGAGATGGGATAAATAATCCTGGCTGTAAGTAGTTTTGTAACTTCCTTCTTGACGACATCCAGTAAAGTCGGATTCAGCCTCTGTTGTTGTTGCCTAACTGGTCGGGCATCCTCCTCTAGTAAGATTTTGTGCATGCAAATGGAGGGGTTGGTCCCAGGAAGGTCGGCTAGCGTCCAACCAATTGCTTTCTTGTGCTTCTTGAGTACCTCGAGCAATTTCTCTTCTTGATCTCTGTGGAGATTGTTTGCTATGATTACTGAAAATTGTTGGTTGTCCCCTAGGTAAGCATACTTGAGGTGTTTGGGCAATAGCTTCAACTTAGTTGCTTGGGGTTGAGGTGAAACATATTTTTGAGTTGGTGGAGTAGGTTGGCTAACTCTGTCAAAAGGCGGATCCAAATGTCCAGAGTCGAACACGACCTTTGCTTGCTTGGACGAATTGGATCGAGCCTCCTGTCGAGCGACTTATGCAGGATGGAGTTAGACTCGGCTTTCCTCTCTCCCTTGGAGTTGGACTTGGTCCTTTTGTCCTCTCAAAAACCAATCCTAGAGTCGGACTCAACGCTCATCAATGTTACTGTTACTGATACTCCCAGCTTTCTATTGTTGGAGGCATGAAATTCGGGATAGTGGAAGGTTCTACGGGATTCAACAATCCTGCAAGGAATTAAGTTAGAATTAACATCCCTAGAATACGAGAAAGGAAGCATGTGAGGTATTATTTCAAAATCGGCCCTTGCCGTCTCAATATAAAATTCATTGATTACATCAATCTTATCAACAAAACTAACTAAACTAGGAATGCCAATGCCTAATCGAAAGTATTTTTCCATGAGTCCATCAATGGCGTCCAAACTGAAGGTTGAATGATCTTTGACGAGATGTTTGAGTGCTTCAAAGATATTGAACTCTACGTAAGTATCCCAAACTCCATTGAAAGGGTCCCGACATGAACGTGGATCTTGGTCTTCGCTGTCATAAAAAATGGTGGTCCCAAAATCAATGCAAATCTATCCTCGGACGCATCGTCTTCCATATCCAGCACAAAAAAATCTGCTGGGAAAATCAACTCGTTGACCTGGACGAGTACGTCTTCGAGGACGTCGAAGGATTGCACAACACTTCGATTGGCGAGTTGGTCCTCCATCCCGGTCGATTCCAAATCCCCAAAGTTGAGCGACTTGTAAATTGATGTTAGCATCACGTTCATTGAGGCTTTGAGGTCTAACATGGCGTTAGTGAATGTACTTCTGCCTATGATGCATGGGACCGCGAATATGCCTAGATCTGGATACTTCATAGGCAGAATATATTGAATCCCGACTCTGGTATCTATCTATATATATATATATAATTTATCTCATTATTTATATTTAAATTATTATTTTAATAAACTATTTCAAGTTTAATTATAATTTTTACAAAATTCTTTATTGAGTACATATTTTAAAAATATACTTTAATTAAAAAATATATTTTCAAATGTTGTAATGAAATATTTATAACAATATTAAGTTAAATAAATTATATTATATATTTTAACACTAAAAAAATAATGTAATATTTATAACTCTTAAAGTAAATATTAATTATTTTAAATTTTGATATAAGAAAGAATGGTATTATAATATTTATATATATCAAAAGAAAAAAGTATAATTTATTTTAATAATATTAAATTAAATAAACTAAAATTATATATTTTAACTTATGTGAAATAAAAAATTTAATATTTGCATCTTTCATTAAAAAAATATAGTTAACTCTTAATTTTTAATTAATAGTTATTATGATACTTTATTTTTTAATGCCCCACTTCACTTTTAAGAGTCAAATCTAATTTAAAAAAGGAAAGAATATAAGTTATATACTTATCTAATAACAAATAATTATATATAATTTGTTTTTTGATTAATTGTTAAAATAATTATTTTTGAATTATATTAATAATAATTTGAAATTGAGTAATTATATAAAATTCTTTTTTATCGAATAGATAAAGAGAAAGAAGTTGCGCAAAATCCATGATCATTTAACGAAACTTATTAATGGTTAGTAAACATTATTCTTAATTTAATACTTCTTTTAGATTAAAATATAAACAACAAATATACCACATGTGACGGATTAGATAGTAAGTAAATTTTAATTAATTTTATCTTATTTAAAAATATTATCTTTAAAATATTTTTTATTTAATTAAAATTTTATTTTTAGTAATTCTTTTCAATTTTTAATATCAAGTTTTCTAAAAGAAATTATTTTTAAATAATATTAATAAAATTAAGTAATATTGACTATTTTTAATTAATGTGAATTAATTTTTATTGGAATAAGTTCTTAAATACTAATTGAAGATTAATTGATTATTAAAATTTGTGAATTTCACATGCTACTAGTATTTATTATTCAGCTTCAAACATTTCTGATAGAACTTGAAAATATGTGTGACTGAACTTAACTAGAAGTTTGCGGCTAAAAAGCAATTTGAACACAAATCAGTAATGACAACAGAAATAGATGTCAACTATGATACGTCCTTGTTCTTAAATATATCAAAGAGATATTTCAAAATTTACAAAAAAAAAAAAAAGTAGCTTAACCAAAATAAAATACTTTCTGGATAGCATGTGAGTAAAACTTAAGATATTACACAAAACATCTTTGGGAAATAACCTCAATTATAGATGGATAGAGATGGTTGCATTGCAACAATTTAGTTTCATAGATTATCAAGATGTATTTTTTAGTCTTAGCATGAATTGGATACTCATCCACAACTTCATCAGGTACATGGTTTAAGCATTGATTGATCCTATCATTCACATTATCCAGCTATGAAAGATTATTCAAATTCAAAATGACTAATGCAATGTCAAATAGATAGATCCATTATTTGGTATTTGAATATTCAATGTTTGCATGTTAACATATACAATATATTAATGACCAAGATTTTGGATACAAATGTATTTTTTATTTTTAAATTTTATCGAATTTATTATTTTTCTTTAAGTTTGACAAAATATATTTAAGATCACAAATCTAAAAACAAAAAAATTGAAACTCAAGTTTATGGGACAAGTATATGGGACAAGTACCACGAGCCTGCTCAAGTTTAATAAAGATGAGCTCAAGCTTTTAGTATGGGTGTACTTAGATTTTTAGCACAAACATGCTCGGGTTTTTAACATGATCTTACTTAGATTTTTAACATGATCTTGCTTAGATTTTTAGTACATACATGCTCAGATCGTGTTGGTCCACAAGTAACATTAAAGGAAATCACTCCCACTACCTATATCAAATAAAAAAGATGTAACTAAAATAAACTTCAAACCTTCCCTTTGAGACCAAAAGCCTTAGTGGAACTAATTTGTTCAAGTTTCTTGTCAAGTGAGATATCTATCTTACTAATATAAAAAGCTTTCGTACTTGTTACTTAGATGGTTTGAAAATGATGTGTTTAGGATGAGATTGATGACTTTAGCTAAATTTTGGCTAATATTGATCAAAATGGGTCGGACCTAAGTTTAAAATCTCCTAAAGACGATGGAATATTCTAGTAAGGCTTAAACATCATGAGTAAGACTAAGGGTGTGTGCCTACAAAAGGAACTTTGACTCTTAAGATATTAACAAATTTATCAAAGTAATGATATGTAATAAATACTTACCTACTGCATGAAGTATCACAGGTAAACACAGAAGAGAAGATATTGAATTGTGTGTGTGTGATTGATTTTTGAAAATAGTTGCCAACTTTTTTTTACAAAGGGTGAGTGTTTATCAAAAGTTGACAAAGATTGTCCAAAGACATTTTTCAAAGCGTCCAACATATCTTTAATAGAAGTGTCTAGAAAAGCTAAAAACACATTTACGAAAGCTTAAAGCAGTAAAGAGAATAAGGATAGAAAGATCACACAAATATTTTTATATTAGTTCACTCTATAACCCTAAGCTACATCCAGTCCCTTCAACTTGAAGGACTTCACTAAGTCAACCTGGCTTAGAAGTATTTTTCACCTCTTCAAGTATTCAACTCCTTATAATCAACAACCCTAATTGCAAGACAATAAATATTCTTAACTTAGCCTCTATAGTCTTTACAAAATACAATTTTGAAATAAGGTTACTCATAGAGTGAGCTTACAAGAAGACTTTAGCTAAAACGTTTTACAAACAAAATAGAGCTTTAAAAGCCTTTTTAACGAAGAAAGTCCAATCAGACTTGGAATCAAAATAGAACAATGTTTGGATGTAAAAAGAGCAATGTGAGTTTTTTCCTCTTACGTGCTTATCATAATTTTTACTTGCACGTTACAAAGTATTGTCACCTTTTTTTCTATACTCATATGCTTCTTTTTCTAATCTTAAGTATATCCTATTTTCTTTTAACTCTAATCTTTTCCACATTTCTCTTGTACTGGCTATATTACTTTTCGTCACTTCGTTTCTCAATGGTTTATCCTTCTTTAATTTCTCGCTATTTGGAAAGGATTTTCTCTAGGTATATATAATCTTCTTTTTTGAAAGGCTTCAAAAGATTATTGTTAAGGTAGAGAAACTTTAGTCAATAGCTGATACAGAGAGTGTGTACGCAAGTCGTACATAACATATTATGTGCAAAAGAATGTTTTAAATAAAGAACGCGCAAATTAGAGACAACTGACATAGCAAAACTTTGTCCTTTTATGAACATAACATTGAATGAAATCTTTCTTAGATATCCTTAGTTAGATAAAAAGAACATCATGCATAGAAGTAAGTGTAGTTGAATTTTTGATTGCATTAGGTAAAAATTAAAAGTTAAAAATTTACTTCTTGAAACAAAGAAGTCCATTGGACACTTCTCTATTGAACGCTTTATTGGTCAAGGATTCTTGGACAATTTGCTCAAATACAAAGATTGAAACACTTTGATATTCTTTGTGTTGGACATTTTGTTTCAAAGCGAACTTAAGTATAAAATATCTTAAACACTTAGACTTTCAAATGTTAGTAATAAAGGTGGATATTTGTAATCATCAAAAATCTTGAAAGATTGAACGCTCTTTACAAGAGAGTTCCAACACTACAATGATGTTAACTATATTTATAGGTGTTTGAGAATTGGGCTAGATTGTTTGGCACAAGGCCCAAGGCCTTTCAAGAGAAGTTTTACTTTATATTGGTGTAGAAATAACGTAATTTTACTCTGAGACAACATATAATATACTATTTATGAATGCATCTTAAGAATTCTATATTTGAGTATTGGCATTCTTAGTTTTAGGCTACCATGTTATGAGACGAGGTAGCCTATATATGTAGGTTAGGCCTTAAAGCATGTTTAGAATAGTTATTTCTAGCTTAACATTTCCAAGGGTCGAGTGTGTTAAGTTTAGAGATCATCATAATCTTTTAGATTGTATTCCCTTTATTATAACCTTAAGAGCTACAATTCTTTTTTCGCATATGTTTCCTATACTTCTTTTTTACCATTTCCTATGCTATTTAATTATTACCATTGTTTGACTATTTCTCCTAATTATTTGTTATGTTCTTTAGCATTTTATTGTCCTTAATTCCATATGTAACATTCCTCGTTTGAAAGAGGCTATCAAAAAGGGTGGCTTACTTTTGTTTGATTCACTTCTTTGAGTTGATTCTTTGTGATCGGTTATTATGGATACTCTAACATCATAACATGACCACAATAGCCCAGTAACTAACCTTGGAGCATTATTTGATCCTACAATTGATAGTTTAAACATATTTGGCTGGGAAGAGATAACAGGTAACATGATATTCTTTGAGAGTATAGTTCATTTGGACAATGATCTTTGCGGGACCCCAAATCATCCAGTTAAGCAAATAGGGACCCTAGGTCCAATCAACTAAGAGAGAAGGACAAAAGCCTACTCACCTAGCACTAGGACCCGAATTCAGCTAGGTAAGCAAGAAGATACAAAAACATGTACTCATCATGCTGAGGGACCCCCAGATTGATCCAAGTCAGCTAGGGAGACATGAATCCCACGTATCCCAAGAGAATGGAACTCCCTAATCTAGCTAGGTCAGCAAGGGGAGACAAGGACATGTGTCCAGCTAAGCAAGAGGGGACAAAAACTCAAACACTTTACACTCTATGACCCACAGATCAGGTCAGGTCAGCACCAAGAGGCAAGGACCCTGCACACGTCATCTATCCTTGAGCCGGTATTGGTCTTGAGACAACCAGAAGGGGGAGAAGGGGACAAAGGAGTGGGACCCAAGATGAGAACATGCTATGATCTAAGAACGTGCACGACTTGACACATGGTTCGAAGCATACAACTTAGGGATTGGTGATATTAACAACCCGAATCAGAGAGCTAGGGTTGATCCACGTGGCCAAATCTGATGCACCAATGACCTCAAACATAGCCTATAAAAGGCCTTAGAATGAAAAGCAAGGGGTCAGAATTTTCAAAAGTTGAAAGTCTTGGATTAAGAGTGTATAGAGAGAAGATAAGTAAGGGCGAAATTTGGAGAGAGGATACTAAGATTGAATGTTTGAGAGATCAGATTGCAATTCTAATATGTAGGAAACCTTATATTGAAGGGGGTGAGCTCTAAATCGAAGCTGAGAGAGAAGGACACTTAGTTGTTACCCATTCCCCAACGAACAGGACAACATAAGCAAAGAAGTAGAAACGAAGCCAAAACCTCTGGATACCATAAAGTAGATAGTTCATGCCATAAAGAAACTTATCTTCATGGATCAAAGTAGATAGTTCATGCCATAAAGTCACTCATATGCATTTTCAACATATACTATCAATTAAAGTAGCCTGGTTAGCTAACATGTAGTTGGCACTTGCATGGATCGAGTTAGTCTTGATCCTCCTCTTTGTATAAAATCTTAGAAAATACATCTCTTTACTTGAACTGTTCCAGACTAGTCCCGGCTCTACATAGCCGAAGGCCACATTGCTATCGATTCTTTTTCTCTTTGAACTCTTTTTTCACAAATTTTTGGTCCACAATTTTTCTGGCAACTATACACTATATCTAGCAGAATTTCTCAAGTAAAATCATCATACACAAGGTGTGTTCATCACAAAAATATAGAACAACAACTTCATACTTCACAAATGATTCAAATCCTCACAAATTCAAAGTCTCAAGCATATATGTCAAGCATACAAGCTCAAACAATGGACAAATTCAACTAGAATGCACCATATGACTTGTAAAATAAAACATCCCCAAATTCTATGTGTAAAAACCCTAAAATTCGAAAAAACAAGCTACACAAGGAATTAACACAATTTGAATCGTGGATGTGTGGAGAAGTGTTAGACGAATAAAACCTAACAAGCATGAAGCAAAATAGTGAAGATTTGACCTAGAAATGGAAGCTTAAACTTACCTCTTGTAGTTTGCCTAAAGCTTCAAGGAGTTCTTCATTTTGATGCATTTTTCTACTTGAATCTAGTTACTAGATGATGATTGAAAGCTGTTATTACCAATTGATACAACCCTAGGATCCACAATCATGACCTAGTTCAAATAGAATATGAAAATTAGTCATTACAAGCATGAACTGAAAATTTGAGAGAAGAAAATGATAAAACAAATTGAGGAAGAGATGATTTGCCACTAATTCCTAGAAATTAGATAAGAATTATAAAGATTCACTACATGCATCATGAAAACTTGATAAGAATTGATTTTCTTGTGCAAGGCAAGAGTATAGAGAAAATTCTCTCAAAGTGCTAAGGCATAAATTCAATTTCATCAAAAAAGTTATTACACTAATTATATTGGAGGCTTATATAGACCTTCCCTAATCCTAGATGGTAACTCCTAATCCTAATCAAGTCACTTAAATGAAGCCCAAGGCCCAACAAACCCTAAGTGCAAGCTAATTGACCCAAAAATACAAACCTCCTTGGCCTTCCTCTTGGTCCTTACTTGACGTTACTTTCAGATGCTGTTTTGGAGTTAAAGGATTGCACACTAGGTTCAGCTTTGAGCAAGAAAGTTGTAGATATTTTTCTTAGTTTTCCAAAGACACCAAATTTTCTCAATTTTGAGGCATGTAGCTATAGATACATTTGATTTAGCAAAGCATATCGAGGATGAAAGTTGTGACAAAATGTCTCAATTTAGAGACCGATTTGGCGATGGCAGATGCTAGCTAATTTGCGACAGGAAACTAGCTACGAAAAAAAATCTTAAAATGGGCTTTGGCCCAAGGCTAAGCTATCCTACTGAAAATGTACTCAAAGTAGTATGAAAATACAAGTGAAATAAGGTCACTCTAACCCTAAATAATGCTACATTGGCAGTTGGAAAATTATACAAGTTTGGTGTGCATAGTGCTTCCTTTTGACCCTTAAGCATGGGTAGCTTTTAGGTGTAGTTCCTCTTGGATTCTCATGAGTCTTCCCCTAATCATAGGACCTTCAAGTACAAGATTTGCAATGTCTTTTAAGCCTTCTTTAACTCTTTGACATTGTATTTCTATGGGAAAGACCTTATTCCTTTTTGTTTCTCTTCTTGGCCCTTGATCATGGTTTCTTGAAATTCTTGAGTTTCCCCTTTGTTATTGGATCCTCATGTACAAGGTAGCTTCCTTAAGCTTGTCCTTTTGACTATGTCTTTTCATATATGTCACATACTTGCAATGAATGTTACACACAACAACCACTAGATCAAATCTATATGTTTCACCTTTTCAAATCAATGCACTATCAATACTTAAGAATTCAACAATTCTTTAATAACACTAACAAATAAGGACAATAAAATCAAATCAATCATATATATATATATATATTATTCAATGACATACTTAAAGAATTTCGTCAAAACTTAACAATAAAATTGATAATATATTTTATTTTTTTCAATTAAAATATGTTAATAAAGATTGTTGTGAATAATTTTTAATATAGTGTGATGATTATGTGTAACATTATCCCAAGCATAACTTTTCAAAATGAAGATATAAAAATGAAAAAAAAAGATAAAAATAAATTTAATAAATAAAAAGTATAAATAGCAAAACCCATGCATACATAAGCTTTGAAGGCCAACTCAAAAATATTATAATGACATTTCATTGGTCATTTGTTTTCTGCTGCCAGAAAAAAAAAAAAAAAGCTATCTTCACGTGTCTAAATTAATACCTCATCCTCATGGGAATTAAACATGTCTATTTCCACACACTTTAACGTTGCCAGGTCCATTCCAACATAAATTATTTGGATGTAGCAAAAGTGGTTTAATCATGCATATTTCCACAAGAGGAGCACCGAGAATACCCTCAAAACATGTCATATATATTAAAATATAATTTTGATCTCTTACGTAGGTTTATTTATTTTATTTTGATTGTTTAAAGTGTTTCTGTTAAATTAAAATAGTTATATTAGTTTTTTTTATTAATATATTAATTTTGATTCGCGTGAAATTCTTTACATTTTATCAAATTGATTAAATTAATATAATCAACAGTTAAAAATATTAAAATAATTTTGTTTAAACTTAAAGACGAAACTACGACCAAATATTCAAATAAAGAACGAAAATTATATTTTATAATATGACTGAATTGGTCAACACTTGGCCATGGGATATTCGCTGTGACGTGTTTGAAAAAAGGACGCACTCCCTTACATCATATTATGATCGAATATAGACTAGTAAAAAAAAGTATTCAATGTATCAAACATTGACTATTATTAGCATGTTTGATACAAGCACTTCAACCAACGTTGAGATATACAAATACACAACTCAATTAACGCATTCCCATACATCATAACATTGAATATCGAAAATGATGACTTTCTTGAGTTTCTTCCATGAAAGCAACCACACCCTAACATGTATAAATACACAACTGAATCTGCATCAACATGCACAAATCAAAATAAAAAAAAAAAAAGGACAACAAGGGAGAAGACAAAGGAAAAAGAAAAAGGAAAGGAAGACAAATAATTCTACACGAAAATGCCTGAACAAAATCAAGTCATCCCTCTTCTTACTCCTTACAAGATGGGGAACTTCAATCTTTCTCACAGGTACTTTCTCCTGGTGATTAATTTAATTTTCTTCTCATTTTATCTATTTATAATAATATAAAATTTTTATGTTAAGATTTTTACATCTATATAAGTTATTAAGATAGCTCACATAAAAAAGTATTCATTCTAGTTATTTAATGTTTTTGAGTGACTAACATGAATGTGAGCTAAAGGTTACAAATTTTATTTTTATGTATGTTTTTACACCGATTAATTTAGATTAAGGAGTTTAAATAAATATTATACTTTCAATATTCTTTCATTTAAAAATATTCCAAAACAACGTAAAATATATATGACCAACCTATTCTATTGGAAAAATTAATAATGGGGTAAATTATTTTTTAATATAAAAAATTGAAATATATTGAAAATACATTTTAATTTGTAATTTATTTAATTGTTTTATGGGTATATATTTAGTTTCTTTATTCTCCGTTCATCTTAATTCACTTGATAAAAGGTATTTTAACCTATCTAAGATTTATAAGAACTTGTATATGCACCTAAACGATATAAAAATCAATATTCTTTAAAGCACCTTTGTTGAGATGAATTGTCGGGATTTATATAATTGTGTTGCTTTTGCATTTTCAGAATTGTTTTGCCACCATTATTTCGAGCAAGATCTTACAACGGTGTTCCTCAGCCCCATACTGTCCTATATTACTCTCAAAGAGCTACCAAGGGAGGTCTTCTGGTTGCTGAAGCTACTGCTATTTCACCCAACTTCTCAAAAGTAATTTACATTTTGATTAATTTCACCATACCATTTTGTAACCTTAGAGCACAAATTAATTCAAACATCTATTAAGTATACAATTGAAATTAATTTCTGTCGTGCATTTCATCTCCCACCATATCTACTAAGAACATACAAGATTAGGTGAGTAAATCTTGATTGTATCTAATAACTATACTTAAATGATTAATTAATTTTTTATTCTTAACTATTCATTTTTATCATATAGTTAGAAAATTATTTTTCTCACTCTTTTATCTCTCAAATAATATATGCTTTAATCGATAACATTTATTCCTTTTACAGTTTACTCTTGCATAAAAATATTCTCTCATTTGATGATACTTTTTCCTTTTGATCATATGAATAAAGTCATCTAAACGCACCTAGTATATGGTCAAGAGAGCAAATTGAAGCATGGAAACTCGTTGTAGATGCTGTTCATGATAAAGGTGGTATATTCTTCTGTCAGATTGTTCATGTTGGAAGAGTTGTAGATCCAGGTATATAATTAACTTGATAACATTTTATGTATTACATATATAATCTATTTATTGGAGTCTAATTTAGATAATTGAGTAAGATGTATCAATGTCGTAAATTTTTTAATACAATCTTTGATTCTTATGAATAAAAAAATATCTATAGTTTATTTTAAATTACTGTATATTTGATGGTCAATTTTATGCATAATATAATTATCACATGTTCATTAATTTTTTATGTAGATTTTAATCCAACTGGGCAAGCTCCAATATCATCAACCAACAAGCCATTGACAACTAATAAAGGTCATGGCATGGAACCAAGGCCGTTAAAGACAGATGAAATTTCTCATATCGTCAATGACTTCAGAATTGCTGCAAGGAATGCTATGGAAGCAGGTAAACCACACCAACTACAATATACACATGAATATCTTCAAACCATCTATTATTGACACTGAAGGCTAGATGTATGATAGAGTATTACTTGGGGGAAAGAACAATACATACTATTAGTTTACTACTTCTAGTTGATTTTGCTATCAAAGATATAAAAATTATTCTTGAAAGTCAACTGAACATGTTAACATCTCCCTCTTCAAAACCTGGGGTCCTTGATTAACCCAATGTAAAAGCAAATTTAACAATTGGGTCATGAATCGAAACAAATGTAATACACCCGATTACTTAATTATAGATAATTTTGTAAATGATTGAGAAGCTCAAATGTCTTGAATTCTAATTATTAAAGATTTTACATTGACTAGTAATATAGTTAAAATAAAATATATAAGTAAAGAATAATCTCTATCTTACAAGTTGGATATGGTAAATTTAAGTTCAAATCTAAATTATAAATTACTTTCACGGTGTTATTAGACTACATGTAAATGTTCAATGTTAATATATTTTTACAAATGTTAATTTAATTTAATTATATATTTTTTCTTTAAACATGATATTTGTCTAAATTTTATTTTCTCACACCTACTGAAAACACTTATGTTTTTTAATTGTTTTCCTTTATGTACTTTCCTAATTTTCTTCCTATAGTAAATGATATATAACATATACCATGCAAAGTGTAGATACAATAACTAGTTATGTAAGTATGATCTCGTTAATATTAATAAAAATGGATAAAGAAATTAAAATGCAATTATTTACATGAGTGGAGTTCCACTTTAATATGATGTTAATTTGAAGGTCCTTACTTAACCATATTGTCGTAGGGTTTGATGGAGTTGAGATCCATGGGGCACATGGTTTTCTAATTGATCAGTTTTTGAAAGATCAAGTTAATGTCCGAACAGACAAATACGGTGGATCCTTGGAGAACCGTTGCCGCTTTGCATTAGAAGTTGTGGGAGCTGTTGTTGAAGAAATAGGGGCAGATAGAGTTGGAATAAGACTCTCACCATTTTCAGACTACAACGAATGCATTGACTCAAACCCTCAAGCATTGGGTCTCTACATGGCCAAATCTCTTAACCAACAAGGTGTCCTTTATTGTCACATGGTTGAGCCAAGATGGGACATTTCTGGGGAGAATAAGGAAAGCCCTTACACTCTTGCACCAATGAAGAAGGCCTTTAGGGGCACTTTCATTGTTGCTGGGGGATATGATAGAGAGGAAGGGAACAAGGTTGTGGCTGAGAACAAGGCCGATCTTGTTGCTTATGGTCGTTTGTTTTTAGCTAACCCTGATTTGCCTAAGAGGTTTGAGGTTCATGCACCACTCAACAAGTACAATAGAGACACCTTCTACACTTTTGATCCAGTGGTGGGTTATACTGACTACCCTTATCTTGAAGGTAGTGCTTAAGGATAACATGAACTAGTGATGTTGTACATTATTTTATGTTTAATCTGGTTTTGTATTTTTCACCTAATAAAATAATGTAACATAATATCATTGTTGCATTTAATAAGAAAATATTAACATTGTCTTATTATATAATATACAGGTTTTTTTTGCTAAATTTATGTATAAATACATACTAAAGAAAAGGAAAAAAAATATGAAATTAATTTTTTTAAGTTAAAATTAATTTATACATAAATTAAAAATAAAATTTTAGAGAAATTAATATGAATAATTTGTTATCAATTAGCTTATGTGTATAGAAAAGTTAATTTAATTTTATTTTTATAAATATTTATGAAAAACTTATCCACGTAAATCATAAAATGAGTTTTTGACTGTATGAAGTTGAATGTGGATGGAATTGACTGTTAATAAATTACATAAGCACTTAATTCTCATAATGAAGTCTTTGTCTCTTATATTTTTTCCATAAATATAGCACAATCAAGAACAGTCTTAAATATATGGATAAAAGGCAAAACACAATTTGAACAAGTCATTGGTGAACAATAGGACTAATCTCCCCAAATTTGACATTGCTTGAAATAGTTGTGAATTTGAAAATGGGTTCCTGACGGTTGTCTTATTTACTAATAAAGTATTTTGCATGTTTACTTTTAATCAAGATTTATCAACGCTGATTAAAATATTGTTTGCAATTATATACGTCACAAATAAAATCTGTGGGGTTAGCAACTTAATTATGTAATATATTGATAATGGATTTGATAAAAGTGAAACTTCCCTAGACTTCAATGACTCAAATATCCATAGAAGTTACAAAATTCACAATAATTTCATTTTAAGAGAACAAAACAAATCCTCAAAAAAGTATATAGAAACAAAAAATATTGGGGTGCAAGCTTCGAGCTAGGTGAGGACGAAAGTTAAACTGACATTTTTGGTAACCCAACTTGTTGCAGCCCAAGGAAAATGTGAAGCAGATTTTAGGCTAAGACTCATCCTTATTGATAAGTATTGTCTTGGTTGAAATAATTAGGGAGTGGATACTAATTAATTTAAATAAATAATACTACTTATTCTTAATATTCTTTTGATAAAAATAATAAATAAAAGATACTAATTGATTTAGAATATAATTGAAATACATGGATAATGTAAAAGAAAGATACTTGTTCGACGATTGATATTATGGGAATTTAATTTCCCAAAGGATAAATCTCCTTTTCTTCTTTATGTTTTTTATTTATTTCTCCTTCTCTCGTGTTATTACCAAATATATATATATATATATATATATATATATATATATATATATATATATATATATATATATATATATATATGGAAACTTATTTAGTGAGATGAATAAATTTATATGCTATTTAACTATGTATTGAATGATATGATTAAAATGGAAAGAGCATGCATAGAAGAATTATAGCCCAACATTAAGTGAATTATCATTTGTTTCTAACTAATAATGACAAAGGAAAGGGTGATATGATAAAAGAACATAGTTCCCCCTTGATTTTCACATTTACTTGTCCCACATCTGACAGGTCATAAAATAACTTAATCCTTATAAATCTATGACAAACTAAACAGAATGCTGAGCTAGGTGGTGCTAGCTTGTGACTCAAGTGGGGGCTTTAAGGTGTTGGAACAAGCATTCTCTAACCTTGTGGGGGTAGTAGCCGGATTCTTCTTGTTGTAATATCAATGAGATAGGGCACAAGCTATATTGCGTGTGCCGAAATCCAGGGTACAATTGCTCTCAACCCTTGGGAAGGAGGGGGCACAAGAATGCAAGCCATTTAAGATTCATTCAATTGGCTGCCTTAACAGAGCAGTGGTGCCCCTCCTCTGGATATTGGGAGGACAATATATGACGCTACTGCACCATCTAAGGGTCAAAAACTTGTGTGCTTGGACTATCACCTTTTTTTAAGCATTGATAGTCTTTAATGTTAACTTCAATCTTTGATATTATTGAAATTCACAAATCTGTAAGCATTAAAAAAATATAATAATAATAATATATAGAATATAATTTTATATTTAAATTAAATAATTCAAATGACTTAGTGATGGTAGAGTGATATACTACAAAAAAATTGATTTTTAGTGGGGTTTTATTTGTGGATGTTATTATAAATCGCCACAAAATTGTATGATTTCTGACAAATTTTTTAACCTCCACAAATTACAAAACAAAATAGGTTGTTAGTGACATAATTTGTGGGGGTGTTCATAAACCCCCAGAAAAATATGTAATTTCTAACACATGATATGACCGCCACAAATTGATATTTTTTTGGTAACTTATTTTTTGTAGTTATATTTTGTTTTAAATTGATATATGTTATTATCTATTTTTTTACTTAGTTTTGATTTCTATTTTATTTTATATAATTCTTAATTTTTTTTTATTTTTTGTCAATTCAACTTGTCCAAAAGACAAATCAAATTTAATAATCATATTCACTACAAGAATTTTTTAATTTTGCTACTAATTTTAATTATCATTTAAATTAGTAGCTAAATTTTAACTAATTAATTATTAATTAACTAACATATTATTTTCCCTAGTTAAATTTATATTATATTCATTATTATTCCTACCACTACAAGAATTAATTTTACTAGAAATTAACTATTGTTTCTTCTGTAACTAATATTATAATTTCTTGTACTGCATATGAAATTTACTTATCACCATAGAGATCAAAATTTTATCAATAAGCTAATTATTGTGTAACATCAATATGTCAAATTTAAAAGTAATTGTCAATAAAATTTTCTAAGAAAATAAATGCTAACAAGTTAAAATTTAAATTTATAATATTTATACAAATATATTATTCTTAAAATTTTCACTTGTTCCTTTAAGGTGAAGTAAATATAAATCTTTTTACAAACACATTCTAAACTTGAAATTTTTTCCTTCTTTAAACCGGAACATTATACATTTAACAAAAATTCCAAGAAAATTAAGATTTATCTAAAGTCACTTATAAATACACACATGATTTCGTGTGGATAAAAACTCTACCTATATATAGTTATTGGAGGTAAAACTTTTATAATATTATAAATTAATTGAAAATTCATGAAAATATTTTTTTTTTCTTCTTATCCTTTCCAATTTCATTTTTACTTTTAACCTAATCCATTTTCCCAATCCTCAAATGCTACCATAATCCACGTCCCTTTAAGCCTCGCCACAAAACAATACCACGATACTCCCTCTGCCACCTATTTTTCTGGCGAGGACTCCACTGCACCCGACATTCTCCCATCGTTTAACTTGGCACTAGCTCTTGAAGTGCCCAATTCTTCCCAATCCTATCAAAACCCTATCGTTTCGCTACCAGGCATGGCCAACATTACCGTGGTACTTTCGATGTCGATGCTGCAGATACAATCGATGATTTCATATCAGGTTCTTCCCGACCTTGCGACCGCTTCGATCCCAAATAGTCATGTTGTAGCTTCGCAAGGGATCGTGACTCTGTGGGTGAGTGATTCAATCATTCACCATTCCTTTATTTCTGTGTGAATTTGCATTTAGTTTAATTTAATTTAATACCTTTTCATTTATTGCTTCAATGTTTTGACTGGAATTATAGTTATCAATGTTATCAATGTGTTTCTTTATTGAGCTCATGGAGAAATTTTTAGAAGCTTGCTAAAAATGCTAATACATTTTGATTTTGGGGCTTGTTCATAAGCTACGGAACACTACAACTAGACTTCTTGTAAGTTATTTTTTTGCAAATTTAAATTTAAAGTCTTTCCATCCAATAGTCATATTGTCCGAACGATTTTGATTTAATGTCTTATCAATCGGATTATCACAATGTTCATTGTGATTTTGATACTTCACAATCTCAATCAAATAATCAATCCAATAGTCATATTGTTCAAACGATTTTTGGATCAATTCTGAGATTCCTGCATTCTTTTACTAATATTTTGGAATAATTGTCAAGTTTACTTATTGTGTTTGAGTGCTTTACTCAACAAAAATATTAGCGATTTCCTTTTTTTTAGGTATGCATTTGAAATTACATCGGTTTTATGCTCATGGTAATTAATTGCCTTGTGCGTCATTCTTTGAATTATAGTATGTTATTTTTCCAATCATTTTAAGCTGTCTGATATATGATATACTCATACGTTTCCACTTTTCAACATTACTATTATACTAAAACTCTTAATATGAAAGAGCTGAGAGGCACTAGAATATTAATAATTGTTGATCTAGCATCATTGATGTTTATGACATAGTTGAGTTGAGTACATCTTTTAATCAAATAGGTACTATGTCTTAAAATGATGCGAACAGCTAACCTTCATTAGGCAACTTCAATGGCTCTTAATTATTTAGTTATTTTGATTATTTTTAATTTTTTTTTTGTCTTACACTATATGTGGAGTTTAATATTGAAGATTATGGTAAGAGATGCTTAATATTGTTTTTTATGTAGATAGTATATTATAGCACATTATAATCAAATCCAATGTTTCCTGAAAAATTTTATTAACTAATGATAATTAATTTTCTCACTAATTTATTATAATGTTTATGACAGAATGTAAATTACTGAATAATCTAGAGACAAAAACTGTCCAATTCATTTTTTTCCTCTTACAAACTGTTTTTTGGTCAATTGTGCCACTTTGTCTATCTAACCCGTGATCCATGAACCGTCTTAGTTTTAATATTGCAAAATATTGAATAAGGGGCAAAATGCCAAATAATCCTAAAATGTTAAATTAAAGGATCATGCAATACTGCATCTAATAATATATTCTAGCTTTGGAAAATATTGGAAGAGAAAATATGCGGTGTATATGAATTATGTGGATTAAGTTATCCTTCAATAAAGGGATTTAAATATGGTGAAATAGTAGTGTCTGGTTTAGTAGAATAGTCAAGATAGGATCCTTGGAGAAGGAAGAATTTAGTGATCAAAGCTTTGCCTCTCTGTAAAATTTCTAATGGTTCAGAAAAGTAAGGAGAAAAAAAAGAAACAGAGCACATTTCTTTTTCCCCGAATCTGGTGCAGGAAAGCTACCAATGATTAAGCTTGAGGGTGGAAAGGCTTGGGTATGTATTTTGTAAATGCAAAATTTAGTTTGAGAAATATACCTTCTCCTATTAGTTTCTCTTTTGGAAGGTAATATATACGTTTGCATTTATTTATTCTTTCCTCACCTTTATGCTTGTAACATTATTCCTTGATATTGATGGTGTCCTGCCTTTGGAGACAAACAGTGTTATGATTTATGAAATTATTTTTTATATGGTATTCTACAGGTTATGTGAATGATTTTCACACACCACAAAAAATGTGTGATTGTGGACACACAAGCTACTACTGGTAATAATCAAAAGATAATTGCATCTATTAGAGGTTTTGATCTGTTTGATGGTCGCTATGACACACTTGACCATCATCTATTTTGTGATCTTAACACTATTTTCTGATGATTTTCACAATCCTACATTTCTTGTAAGTTGTCAACCTAATTGGGCATATTAATTTGTTAAATGTTTCACTTATTCTTCCATTTGGTCGGGAATAAGGACAGTCCTATTTTAACAATTTTCCATAGAATCCTTTTTTGTTATAATATCCATTATGCCTTGATTGAACCCTTGGTCATAGTGAGAAGTGTTATGTAGACCCTCAATTATCCTTGATTTGTTTCCCAAGTACATTGTAGCTTCTTAATAGAATTTATATTATGTAATATCATTGATTATGTCTTAGTGAAACCCCCGAGTTATAGGACTGAATTAGAGAGAGACACCATTAGATTGTAGCTAAGTCTCACCTTTTGAGTTAGTTTATAAGTTATGTCATTATTACAAGTAGTTGTTGACATTTCTTAATTGACAAGTTCTCTGTTGGAACTTTGTTTAGACTTTAGAATAATGCAATTGTGTTATTTTCTTCTAGAGAATGTTTCTTTGATAGGGTAGGGAGTGGTGAAAAAATTGAACCTTAAAATTTTTAAGTTCAGAATTCAGATAATTGAGAAAAGAAAACAAGAAAGGAAGAAAGAGAAAAAAATGTTTTCTATATAATTTTTTTTATTTCTTTCTAGGCAAAGACAAAATTTCTTTAGTGAAGCTACTTATGTAGCAGATTGTGTTCTTATCCTTGTTTATTTCTTTTGAACAAATGATGTTCATTGTTTTCTCTCCTCACTCCTGATTATGGTGTTACTTTTGTTTGCCTCCACAGCTTAACCAAGTGCATGTACTTTAAATGTTGGTCATAGACTCATACACAGGCACTATGTGCACCGAAAAGCTTTTGGAAACTAGCACATCCTGTACTTTTGACAAGATTGTTTGTAGTGTTTTATGAGCATCATTTTGTCCAACTTTGTTCTACAGGTTGGGTTTCAAGTGTTGTATTAATAACCAGATTCTAACAATGGTTTTGATAAGTGGAAAAAGGTAAGTTTTAAAGTCTAGCAGAGTTTATTCATTCCATTGGTTTTGAGCGTTTTGATGAAACCTGGTTTTTCATCATATTTTAATTTAAATATTTAACAAAAAGATATTTGAATTTAAATTATGATAAAATTCATTCAGTTGTTTTTATGTACTTTTGTAGGAGTTGAGAAAGTTCTCAATGATGCATGGGTGCAAAGGACATGGCTATAATAGATTCAATTTTTGCGGATACAATATCTCCAAGATCTGATGGATCTCATGGTTTGAGTGTAGAATATGCAGAGAGTATGTCAAACTTATACCTAGAGGTTATATTTTCTTTTGAGTTTAATTATATTGGAGTCTGTCATTATGATTTATGAGTAAAGTAATATATAGTGGTTTTATATGTTTTTTTATTGATTAGTTATTTTTGTTATTTATACTAGAATATTTTGTCAATAGAAGTGTTAATGTTTGTGAACACAAATTCTTACAGGGTCACACTATTTGATCTACTGAATATTGATGAATCTGCTAGACCAAATCAAGTTGGCTTACAGGTCAAAATGCTCAAGTGTTTTAAAATTACCTATATTACCTGTATGTGGTGAGCTTTTGTAGTTCAATTATCTTCATTGGCTTTAGAGCAATACATTGGATGATCCATATTTCTTTTTTAACAGGTTTTCCTTGTCATATTATTTATAAGATCTAATGTAGATCAGAATGTACTGTGTTGCTTCCCATGGTTCTATCTTGATAGTTATAAAATTTTGTGTTTGATAAATTTCCTTAGTGATCTTGTTTTTATAAGTATTAGTATTATAATGTTGAATTGTTGTCGTTAGTCACTAATAGAAATAAACTTATATTTGTTTTTAACCTTAGAACAGATATAGTCATAGTTATTTAGGGTTTATTCTTTCCTTACGATCTAGAACTAATATAAATAAACAGAGATATAAAGTTAAAAAGTAGAGCACTTAATTGATAGTTGACATTTTCATAGAGAGGTTTAAGCATGGCATCTTTTTGCACTAGTATTTCTTTTCTTTGTGACAATCCTCTAATGAAGCACACTAGACAAACATTGTCAGTAGCTACCTTCATCTGGTTCTGTTTTCTGGTTCTCACACTCTAGTTTTTAATTCCCAAGAACAATTTCCTTACTTCCTTACTACCAACTTTTACCTAAAGCTGTGAAGGTGCTATGAAAGTCCCTTGTGCCTAAACATAATATTTTACTAGTTACAATCTTTTGTCTATGCTCTAATTGCTATTTATTGTTTTAAGTAAGTTTCTTTATTTTGTAATTGTAAGGTTACCATTGTACAGCGAAGAAAAGTTGAATTCACTATTGTATAACATTTTATTTTTCTGATTTAAGGTTGAGTTCATGTACTAGCTTTAGTGGTGGAACTTTTTTCTCTATTTAGATCAGCATTTTCTGGCGGTTTATAACTGTCAAAATATTTGAATTGGAATACATTTATTGGTGGTTTTAACCGCCACTAAATATAAAATTCATTTTTTGCTGGTTATAAATCCCCAATAAATATTTTTTATTTTCTAGTAGGAATACTATAAATTAGATAAAAACCGCCAAAAACCGTTTCTGGCGTATGCAGCACCAACCGTTATTTTAACTCCCAAAAATACCATTTGTAGTAGTTTTTAACCCCCACAAATAACAAGTTTTTTTTGTAGTTGAAGAAATAGGGGCTGATAGAGTTGGAATAAGACTCTCACCATTTTCAGACTACAACAAATGCATTGACTCAAACCCTCAAGCATTGGGTCTCTACATGGCCAAATCTCTTAACCAACACGGTCTCCTTTATTGTCACATGGTTGAGCCAATATGGGACATTTCTGGGGAGAATAGGGAAAGCCCTTACACTCTTGCACCAATGAAGAAGGCCTTTAGGGGAACTTTCATTGTTGTTGGGGGATATGAGAGAGAGGAAGAGAACAAGGTTGTGGCTGAGAACAAGGCCGATCTTGTTGCTTATGGTCGTTTGTTTTTAGCTAACCTTGATTTGCCTAAGAGGTTTGCGGTTGATGCACCACTCAACAAGTACAATAGAGACACCTTCTACACTTTTGATCCAGTTGTGGGTTATACTGACTACCCTTTTCTTGAAGGTAGTGCTTAAGGATAACATGAACTAGTGATGTTGTACATTATTTTATGTTTAATCTGGTTTTGTATTTTTCACCTAATAAAATAATGTAACATAATATCATTGTTGCATTTAATAAGAAAATATTAACATTGTATAATTATATAATATACAGGTTTGTTTTGCTAAATTTATGTATAAATACATACTAAAGAAAAGGAAAAAAAATATGAAATTAATTTTTTAAGTTAAAATTAATTTATACATAAATTAAAAATAAAATTTTAGAGAAATTAATATGAATAATTTGTTATCAATTAGCTTATGTGTACAGAGAAGTTAATGTTATTTTATTTTTATAAATATTTATGAAAAATTTATCCACGTAAATCATAAAATGAGTTTTTGACTGTATGAAGTTGAATGTGGATGGAATTGACTGTTAATAAATTACATAAGCACTTAATTCTCATAATGAAGTCTTTGTCTCTTATATTTTTCCATAAATATAGCACAATCAAGAACAATCTTAAATATATGGATAAAAGGCAAAACACAATTTGAACAAGCCATTGGTGAACTCTAGGACTAATCTCCCCAAATTTGACATTGCTTGAAATAGTTGTGAATTTGAAAATAGGTTCTTGACGGTTGTCATATTTACTAATAAAGTATTTTGCATGTTTACTTTTAATCAAGATTTATCAACGGTGATCAAAATATTGTTTGCAATTATATACATCACAAATAAAATCTGTGGGGTTAGCAACTTAATTATGTAATATATTGATAATGGATTTGATAAATTCACAATAGAAGTTGCAAAATTCCCTAGACTTCAATGACTCAAATATCCATAGAAGTTGCAAAATTCACAATAATTTCATTTTAAGAGAACAAAACAAATCCTCAAAAAAGTATATAGAAACAAAAATATTGGGGTGCAAGCTTTAAGCTAGGTGAGGACGGAAGTTGACATTTTTGGTAACCCAACTTGTTGCGACCCAAGGAAAATGTGAAGCATATTTTAGGCTAAGACTTATCCTTATTGATAAGTATTGTCTTGGTTGAAACAATTAGGGAGTGAATACTAATTGATTTAAATAAATAATATTACTTATTACTAATATTCTTTTGATAAAAATAATAAATAAAAGATACTAATTGATTTAGAATATAATTGAAATACATGGATAATGTAAAAGAAAGATACTTGTTCGATGGCTGATATTATGGGAATTTAATTTCCCAGAGGATAAATCTCTTTTTCTTCTTTATGTTTTTTATTTATTTCTCCTTCTCTATATATGTTATTATATAAATATATATATATATATATATATATATATATATGGAAACTTATTTAGTGAGATGAATAAATTTATATGCTATTTAACTAGGTATTGAATGTTATGATTGAAATGGAAAGAGCATGCATAGAAGAATTATAGCCCAACATTAAGTGGATTATCCTTTGTTTCTAACTAATAATTACAAAGGAAAGGGTGGTATGATAAAAGAACATAGTCCCCCCTTGATTTTCACATTTACTTGTCCCACATCTGACAGGTCATGAAATAACTTAATCCTTATAAATCCATGACAAACTAAATAAAATGCCGAGCTAGGTGGTGCTAGCTTGTGACCCAAGCGGGGGCTTTAAGGTGTTGGAACAAGCATTCTCTAACCTTGTGGGGGTAGTAGCTAGATTCTTCTTGTTGCAATATCAATGAGAGAGGGCACAAGCTACATTGCATGTGCCTAAATCAAGGGTACAATTGCTCTCAACCCTTTGGAAGGAGGGGGGCACAAGAATGAAGCAAGGCTTTTAAGATTCATTCATTGTCTGCCTTAACAGAGCAGTGGTGCCCTTAGAAGGTTTCCGAAAGGGAACTAAGTCCCTCTGGATATTGGGAGGACAATATATGACGCCACCATCTAAGGGTGAAAAATTTGTGTGCTTGGACTATCACCTTTTTTTAAGCATTGATTCTTCTTGTGGGGGTAGTAGCTAGATTCTTCTTATTGTAATGGGAAGGAGGGGGGCACAAGAATGAGGCAAGGTTTTCGAAAGGGAACTAAGTCCCTCTGGATATTGGGAGGACAATATATGACGTTACTCTACTGCACCATCTAAGGGTCAAAAATTTGTGTGCTTGGACTATCACCTTTTTTTAAGCATTGATAATGGGACTCATTGGAAAGAAAATGAAACAACCAAGTCTTTAACGTTAGCTTCAATCTTTGATATTGAAATTCACAAATCGGTAAGCATTTTCTATACCACACTTCACAACAACTTTTTTACATTTTTACCAATGGTTTATCTACACCATTGAAGATATTTCTTTTTTTTTTACCCTAACAAATAGGTATTAAAATATCAATAAACTAATGTTGTTTTATAATTAATTGTGTTATTAGTCTTAAAAAAATTATTTTAATTTTAGTCTCTAATTTTTATAATCAATAACTTTCATTCCTATATGTTAAGAAATATCTAAACTTTAATTTTTAAAGTTAACATTTTTCTGTTACACATTAAAATTTAAATATTGACTAAAACTAATAGTTTAAAAGTTAAAAACTAAAGCCAAAATTTAATAACTTTTCAATAACTAAAACACTATTAACCCTTTATTGTTTATTCAACATCCATTGATGAAAAAAATGTATATAACAATATTGAAGACATTTGGTATTCCAATTGCTATATTCATAAAACAACTTTATTAGTGGTGTTTATTTGGCTTCTTGCTTATCAATAAGCCTCCCGTTGGATAGCTAATTATTCTGACACTTTAAATATGTAAATTTAATATCTTAATCTTTAATAATATTTCATGCAAATGTAAACACTTGGAGATAAATAATATATAATAATAATATATAATATAATTTAATATTTAAATTAAATAATTCAAATGACTTAGTGACGGTAGAGTGAGTTCAAACCGCAACTCTATTTTTTTAGGGATAAAATGTGTAAAAGATTTCAAGTAAAGGTTGAATTTTGTGAAATTATATAAATTTAGTAAGATAACACAACAAAATAATATATATATATTAAGAATAAAATTGGAAAATTTTAAAAGATGGAAGATAAAGAAGTAAAAGATTTTTTAATTTTAAGGAACAATTTAACGAAAAATTATAATTTAAATGACTAAATTGATTTCAAAATTTGTCATTTTATTTATTTTAATAATCAATTTAATTGTTCATTGTAAATTATACATACTTTAATTATGTAAATTTAATATTTTAAATGAATAAATTGATTAATAATATACAATTTCAGAATTATTTTACTATTTTTTATTAGTTTTAGGACTAATTTAATCATTTATTAGAATTTCAGACTAAATTAGTCATTCCTCACTAAATTTATTCAATGAATTGAGGAATGAGGAGGTTCTTGATAAGAACAACTTTAACTAATTTACATACTTTAATTATGTAATTTTAGTTACTTTATATTATTTTAAATAAAGTAAAATCATGAAAATTGACTATGCTTATAATATTTTCCAAATTTTTATTTGTACTAGTAAAAAATATTTTAAAAAATAGTCCAACGAATATTTTTATTTTTTTATAATTTAATTGTTTCATAAATAAGATAATTATAATTTAATAAATAAATTATTGATAAAATGTAAGGATGTGAAATTATTGGTAAGGGTCATTCGGTAAATTTTTTGGAGGTGCTAAATTTGAAGGAATGGGTGTTTAAAACTATTTTTGGCATGTTATTTAACTAATTTTTAACTTTTTTTATGTGCTGAAACGTGTGTTTGATCATATTTGTAGTATTTGATAATCAATTTTTTTTACAAGTCTAAATACTCACATTATATATATATATATATATATATATATATATATATATATATATATATATATATATATATATATATATATATAATTATATTAATTTTGGCATATTTTATCATAATTTTTTAACTTAAGTTAATTTATTAAATAATTTGACTTAATGGTTTGTTTGATTGATTATTTTGTAATAATTATTTAAATAAATAATTAAAAAAATAATTTAAAATTTCAAATCTTTCTAGTGATAAATGGTAAATATACATATATTTACACAAATTTTGATATTTTTTACACTAATTGATTAAAATAAGCACCTTTATTAAATCAAACATATACAGACTTTTATTTGTGTAAAGTCATTTGTTAGTAAACAATCTATAATAGTTTTATAAATTATTATTCAAGTTTATAAGAACAAGTCTTCAACTTAAAATTATAAATTACTTAACTATTATTTAGTATAAAATATATTGATTAATTAACTCAATCATTTATAAGCTTTTATTATTATAAAATTAAAAATTTACTATTTTTTACATATTTTATATATTGTTTACAAACGAAATGACTTTACACATAAAAATTGTATAAATTTAATTTAACAGGGATTTTATTTTAATTGATCGATTAACATTAAAACATTAACTGATTAATTAGTGTAAAATATATCAAAATTAGTGCAATTATATGTATTTTTAATATTTATTACTGAAAAAATATAAAAAATAAATTAATATTTTATTAAATCATGTAAATAATTGTTATAAAAAAAATCAATCAAACAACTAATTAATTCAAATAATTTAATTAATAAAATAAAGTTATATATATATATATATGGATAAAAGATGTCAAAATTAATATAACTATAAATCAATGTTAATCTATTAATAATTTTTATAAATCCTCATTCGGTTCGTCATTGTAGAAAAATATGTCAAAATTAATATAACCATAAATCAAAATTAATTTATTAATAATTTTTATAGATAGATGGATAAACATCTGTTCGAAATTCTTATACCAAATATAAATCGTTACTATAGATATGATTAAGGAGTTTAAATGAATACTATTAATATTCTTTCATTTAAAAATATTTCAAAACAACGTAAAATATATAGACCAACATATTCTATTGGAAGAAATATAAAATGGGGTAAATTATTTTTTAATATAAAAAATTGAAGCATATTGAAGACACATTTTAATTTGTAATTTATTTAATTGTTTCATGGGTCTATACTTAGTTTCTTTATTCTCCATTCATCTCAATTTACTTGATAAAAGGTATTTTGACCTATCTAAGATTTATAAGAAATTGCATATGCACCTAAACATATAAAAATCATATTCGTTAAAGCACCTTTGTTGAGATAAATTGTAGGACTTTATATAATTGTGTTGCTTTTGTATCTACTGTTATTTCACCTACTTCTCAAAAGTAATTTACATTTTGATTAACTTCACCATACCATTTTGTAACCATAGAGCATAAATTAATCCAACCATCTATTAAGTATACAATTGAAATTTATTAAGTATACAATTGAAATTCATTTCTGTCGTGCATTTCATTTTCCACCATATCTACTAAGAACATACAAGATTAGGTGAGTAAATCTTGATTATATCTAATAACCATACTTAAATGATTAATATTATTTTTTAATTAATTTTAATCTTAACTATTCATTTTTATCATATAGTTATAAAATTATTTTTCTCACTCTTTTATCTCTCAAATAATATATGCTTTAATCGATAACATTTATTCCTTTTACAATTTTATTTTTGCATAAAAATATTCCCTCATTTGATGATACTTTTCCTTTTGATCATGTGAATAAAGCCATCTAAACGCACCTAGTATATGGTCAAGAGAGCAAATTGAAGCATGGAAACTGGTTGTAGATGCTGTTCATGATAAATGTGGTATATTCTTCTGTTAGATTATTCATTTTGGAAGGGTTGTAGATCTAGGTATATAATTAACTTGATAACATTTTTATGTATTCATATGTAATTTATTTATTGGAGTCTAATTTAGATGATTGAGTAGGGGACATGTGATTACAAGATGGACTCCTTTGAAAAAAATATTGGCACTTGTATAAACGAGGTGCTCTACCTAACTAAGCTATAGCCCTTGAGCTTTTGATGCATATTTTATCATAATATGTAGATAATTTCTTGTCAAGATGAATATTAGATGATTCAATCCTTTGGATTTGTATTGTGATGATATTGCTTATAAATAATAATACATTTTATAATTATTTGATGTAATACATAGATAGGTACCTTCCATTTTTAGGGTGATAAATAACCTACTTAACTTAGTGGTTAGAGTGTCGTAAATTTTCTAATACTGTCTTTGTGTTTTATAAATAAATAATATCTATAATTTATTTTTAATTATTGAATATTTCATGTTCAATTTTATATAAAATATAATTATCACATGTTCATTAATTTTTTGTGTAGATTTTAATCCAACTGGGCAAGCTCCAATATCATCAACCAACAAGCTATTGACAGCATTGCTGCAAGGAATGCTATGAAAGCAAGTAAATCACACCAACTACAATATATATGAATATCTTCAAACCATCTATTATTGACACCGAAGGCTAGATGCATGTCAGAGTATTACTAGGGGGAAAGAACTATATATGCTATTAGTTTACTACTTCTACCTGATTTTGCTATCAAAGATATATAAATTATCCTTGAAAGTCAACTGAACATGTTAACATCTCACTCTTCAAAACTTGGGCTTTGTGATTAACCCAATATAAAAGTAAATTTAACAACTGGGTCATCAATCGAAACAAATGTAATATACCTGATTACTTGATTATAGATAATTTTATAAGTGATTGAGAAGCTCAAATGTCATAAATTTTAATTATTAAAGATTTTATGTTGATTAATAATATAGTTAAAATAGAGTATATAACTAAAAAATAGTTTTTATCTTACAAGTTCGCTAAGGTGAAGTTAAGTTTAAATCTAAATTGTAAATTACATTCAAACTGTTATTAAATTACATGCAAATGTTCAAATTTAAAATATTTTTATAAATGTTAATTTAATTTAATTTTATATTATTTTCTTCAAACACAATATTTGTCTAAATTTTATTTTCTCACACTAACTTACTTGAAAACACTTCTATTTTGTAATTGTTTTCATTTACTTTTCTCACTTTCTTCCTATAGTAAGTATTATATAACATATACCATGCAAAGCACAGACACAATAACTAGTTATGTAAGTATCATTTCCTTAATATTCATAAAATTGGACAAAGAAATTAAAATGCAATCATATACATGAGTGGAGTTCCACTTTAATATGATGTTAATTCGAAGATCCTTACTTCTTAACCGTATTGTTGTAGGGTTTGATGGAGTTGAGATCCATGGGGGCACATGGTTTTCTAATTGACTAGTTTTTGAAAGATCAAGTTAATGATCAAATAGACAAATACAGTGGATCCTTGGAGAACCATTGTCACTTTGTAGTAGAAGTTGTGGAAGCTGTTGTTGAAGAAATAGAGGCATATAGAGTTAGAATAAGACTCTCACCATTTTCAAACAACAACGAATGCATTAACTAAAACCCTCAAGCATTGGATCTCTATATGGCCAAATCTCTTAACCAATGTAGGACCCCAAATCTGTCCGACCCAATATCAACCCAATTCAAAGGAAAAATTCCAAGGTGTGCTTGCTAAGCTACAAGGACCCAAGCAAGGCCTAAGAGGCAAGAAGAGCCGAACTAGCCTGTTGGAGGGAGATGCCATCTAACTCAGCCCAACTTGACCAAGAGAAAGCCCAAAATGGCTTATGCCCAATCTAGCTGAAAAAAGCCTAGCACCTTTTACACTCTAAGAGACCCTCAAAATCTGGCCCAGTTAGTCAGACGCGGCCCACCTAACCCAACACGGTCCAAGAAGGGCCTAGGAACTCCAGTTCAGCGTTGTTGAAACCGGCCAGGTCAGCAAAATCAGGTAGAACCAACCACCTCAACAGAAAGGATACCACCTCACAAACCCCAAGAAGCCTTGAGCCGTTAGATCCCCCAAAGATGTTGGAGGCTCTCAATGAAGCCACGTCAAGGAGACAAGGACCCATTAGCTCTAATAGAGGGAAGATCCTTGTCAATCACAACAAAGGAAGGCTCTAGGTTGGCCACTACCCAAAAAATGTGCCACGAATCCAGGGAGGATGTGCCATGATGAGACGCAGTACCCAACAAGAATCAACCTGGGGATCGTAATGGCTAACAACCTGAATCCGAGGGTTGAGGAAGCTCCCACGTGGCATGATTAGACAGGTGCCCTTGGCACCCTCCAAAGGCTATAAGAAGCCTCACTACGAAGAGCATGGGGCCAAGAATGGAAGAGTGAAGCTCAAGGTGCAATTGCTGGGAAATTGCTTAGTAACTAGTGACTGTAGAAACACATTGTAGAGGAGTTCCAATTAAGAGCAAAGGTACCAATAACACCTCTGGATACCAGATAAGTGCCTTGTCCAAAGTTCTAACCATGCCATAAACCCCCATTCATACTCACGATAACACTCTAAATGGCAAGCATGTAGTCTGCTCTAGTCTGGAACCAAGTTAGTAACACTTCAGATGGCAGACATGTAGCCCGCCTTGGTCTAGAACCGAGTCGGTCTTGGTTCCCTTCACCAGAGGATCCCGCAATATGACTTCATCCTACTCTGAGTTGACTCCTACACCCGGCTCCGAGGCGGTCTCAATCTGATCTAGCATGCATACCCCAAACACTTAGTCTACCAGTCACCCGGAAGACACCTAATGGATAGTCCCGACCTCAGTTCGAAAGCGTGTTGAGAGTGGAACGCCTATGGGATAGTTCAGTCTCCTACAATCCTTACGGACGCCTAATGGAAAGTTCGATTTCATCAAAACCGTCGAGTTAGGATGCCTAATGGAAAGTCCGACTCTGTATTCGCCCCCATGCATTTAGAACTATGTGAACTTTGATTCTCTCTAATCTAGGAGAGGTACGTAGGAGCAAGAGACACACTCTTGTCAAGTTATTCATTCCAAACATTCCAAATCCCTTCAAACACATGTAGTAAGTAAAGGTTATCTTAGCTCATGCAATCCATAGGATAACTACCAGATGGTAGATGAGTGAGATGATGCGTCATTCCCACGCATAATTTATTCCTTACCAAGACTCTGTTTTTCATATTTGCCTTATCCACCCCCAATTTTCGACGTGCCTTTAAATGTTGGTGGTGACTCCTATCTGAGCCGAATCAGGTTCGGTCAATCCTCCTAGATTGACTGGGCTAGTGCCAACTCAGCGTAGTTGGCTCCGTTCCAGGATGAATTTGGCTTCCAGTTTCAAACCAGTGGATAATTCATATGTTTTTTTTTCATCCAACCTTTTTCATTAAAAATTCATTTTCTAAATTGCTCCCGACGCGATTTAGGTCGCGTCAGATGGCGACTTCATTGGGACTAATACTTAAAGAGTCGAGTCTTGGTCAAATGACTTGCATGAGATAACATAACCTTTACTGATGCTTCTCCATTTACGGTTTTCTTAGTTAATTATTGCATCTACTATACACCCTAGGGTGGACGATAAATAAACATTATGCCATTCTCTTGACTGCTTGGGGAATTATTCTAGGAAAGGGAATAAAAGGCGCTTACCAGTAAGCCAATTTTGAGGTATATCCCTAGACTGACGACCACAATAATCCAACTAGAGCGTGATCTTTTAGGGGATAAGCACACTTTGGGATTTATTCCTATCTGTGGAAGGTTCTCGAAGAAGGTCCTGAGCTCTAGCGACCAACAGTGAGGTGCGCTTAGAACCATGGAAAGAAACCTGTAATTGCCTTAGAATCCATAGGACTGACCCCAACCACCTATAGGAAGGGACGGGGACCTCGGATCTGAATCAGCATTGTAACCCTGTCCAATCAGCTGTCATGAAGTCGAACCCTCCCAGCCAATTTTCCCAAGAGTTAAAGCATAGTGCATGCAAAAAAAAACACGGGAGAAAGGAGAGAGAAAAATAAAGCATGCATTGTATTGCATATCTAATAATGAGAAATTTTAGAAACATGGACTGTTATATCTAGAAACTATGCTCTATCCCAACCAAGACCCTTAACCTGTAGTCCTTACGACTTTGGGGAGCTGCCTGAAAGGATAATGGCGTAGAACCTTTGAGGGGAGATACGACAACCTGCTAAGTCTATTAGAAATAAAAGTACAATCGGTAGCTCTGCCAGCCTTGACGCAATACTATGACCCACCCCTCAGATGCTTCACCTTTAAGGATTTCCAGCTAGCCCCCACACTAGAGGAGTACGAAAGGCTCCTTGTCCTGCCTTTGGCAAAATCCCCACCTTACCTCCCTAGAAGACACTTCCATCCTGGGCCTTAGTGGCCAAGCTGCTAAAGACATCAAAGTCGGAGATGCTGAAGAGAAAATGAAACAAGAATGGTCTAGAGGGACTCCCAAAGGCCAGAATCGAAGAAAGACTCCATCAGCTCCAGAGGGAAGGGGACTGGCTAGCTTTCATGGACGTCTACGGGCTCCTAGTCTATAACATAGTGCTCTTCTCTCAAATAGAAGATCACATAGATTTGGTCGCTATAAACGCTTTCTTGGCCAAAAGGGACAAAGGTGAGAATCTTGTCTGTGAGACCCCAAAAGTGTCTGGTGCAGAAAACACCTTGGCGGAAAGAAGGGTTGCGGCCCAACGTGGCCACATAAGGAATAATGCTGGGCCCAACCCGGATTACCGCAGGAAAGGAAACTTGCCTTGCTAGAGTTAATGCTGAACTCCAAGGGGGTTAGACAAAGCTGGGTCCAAAAGCCTAGCTCAGCATTGACAGGACTCGCCAACGCAATAGGAAGAATGCTGCCCCACCATGCTCAAAGCATCTTGACTGTGAGTCTCTGCAACAAAGCAGGGCCATTGATCGAGCCATGACAAAATAACAAGGCTTAACAGACCAAATGATCCTCGCCAATCACAACACGCGAGAGAGTGCCAGGTTAGCCACTACCCATGGAATGCACCGTGAATTGCGGATGATCGTTGCACCATTGAGCGTAGAGCCACATGAGGATCAGCCTAGGGATTGCTGGTAATAACAGATTAAATCAGGTGGTCGGGGAGATGCCAGATGGCAAGATTAGGGACACCCTTAGTCCCCTGAGAGCTATAAAAAGACTCGGGGCCAAGAATTACTGAACATAAAAGGGAAATATAACGAAAATAATTCATTCATGGCAATCTAATAGTGAAATATAACAAAAAAAAATCATTCACGACAATTAAAAAAATTAATTAATATTTTTTAATTTTATTAATCTTATTTAAAAATAATTCTTTTTAAACTTCTCTTTATGAAAAATAAAAAATAGGTCATAGAAATGCAATCTTAAATGAAGAGTATTTTGAAGGAGGTAACAATAGTGGAATAGTTATAGCGACAACAGTAGAAGTAGTGATGACAATAATACTAGTGATGATGATATTAGTGATAATAGTGACATTGATGATGATAATAATTGTGATGATAGCAGTGATGATAAAGATAGCAACAAAGATAATCTCATAAAATATATTTAATTCAATTTTAATCTTAGTCATATTTTATTTTTTAATAATGATTCAATGATTATAATTAAAAATTTTGATATTCTTATTAAAAATTTCTTATTTAAAATTTTTCTTATATAAAAATACACTTTATTAATCTTACAATGTAACCATCAGTTAAACAATACATATGTATTCTTCAAATAATCAAATTAAAAGCAATATATATAAGTAAATAAAATTAATCACAAGTATTAAGATAATATTTAATTAATATTAGTAGTATAGCATTTTTATAAATATTTAAATAAATTGATATTTTTATCATATAGTATTAGTTATTATATTTATGAAATATAATATATAATTAATTGTAATATTCTTAGTAAATATAATATATTTATTAAAATAAATGTAATGGTAATATATGTATATTAAAGGTACTACTTTTAAAAGAATTTATTTATATTAAAAATCTATTATTAAATAAAATGTAATTGTTATAAAATTTAATACTTTTGTATATATATATATATATATATACATACTAAAATATGCATATATAATTTATCTCATTATTTATATTTAAATTATTATTTTAATAAATTATTATTTTAATAAATTATTTTAAATTTAATTATAATTTTTTAAAAAAATTTATTTAGTGAGTAACTTAGTACATATTTAAAAAATATATTTTAATTAACAAATATATTTTCAAATGTTGTAATGAAATATTTATAACAATATTAAGTTAAATAAATTATATTATATATTTTAACACTAAAAAAATAATGTAATATTTATAACTCTTAAAGAAAAATTTTAATTATTTTAAATTTTGATATAAGAAAGAATGGTATTATAATATTTATATATCTCAAGAGAGAAAAGTATAATTTATTTTAATAATATTAAATTAAATAAACTAAAATTATATATTTTAACTAATGTGGAATGAAAATTTTAATATTTGCATCTTTCATTAAAAAATATAGTTAACTCTTAATTTTTAATTAGTAATTATTATGATACTTTATTCTTTAATGTCCTTATTTCACTTTTAAGAGTCAAATATAATTTAAAAAAAGAAAGAAAATAAGTTATATATTTATCTAATCACATATGTTTATTGATTAATTGTTAAAATAATTATTTTTAAATTATATTAGTAATAATTTATAATTGAGTAATTATATAAAATTCTTTTTTATCGAATAGATAAAGAGAAAGAAGTTGCGCAAAATCCATGATCATTTAACCAAACTTATTAATGGTTAGTAAACACTATTTTTAATTTAATACTTTTTTTAGATTAAAATATAAACAACAAATATACCACATGTGATGGGTTAGACAGTAAGTAAATTTTAATTAATTTTATCTTATTTAATAATATTATCTTTAAAATATTTTCTATTTAATTAAAATTTTATTTTTAGTAATTCTTTTCAATTTTTAATATCAAGTTTTCTAAAAGAAATTGTTTTTAAATAATATTAATAAAATTAAATAATATTAACTATTTTTTAATTAATGTAAATTAATTTTTATTTTTTATATTGCAGTCTGGAATAAGTTCTTAAATACTAATTGAAGATTAATTGATTATTAAACTTTGTGAATTTCACATGCTACTAGTATTTATTATTCAGCTTCTAGCTAAAAATAATTCTAATAGAACTTAAAAATATGTGCGTCTGAACTTAACCAGAAGTTTGCGGCTAAAAAGCAATTTGAACACGGATCAGTGACAACAATAGATACAGACGTCGGCTATGATATGTCTGTTGGAAATATTTATTTACCCTTAGGGTTCCTTATTTCTTATTCTTCTTGCAGGTTTTCAACCCTTAGGTTTCTTATGTTCTTATTCCTATTGGAGGTTTCCTATAATGAATAATCGTTATACTAGATCATCACAGCTTTAAATAAGGATGCATAAATAAATAAATACCTGGATCCATTTGTCGTACTAGGAGACTGTAGCAGAATCTTCAGTATCTTCAATGATTGAGAACCATTGTTTATAGTCTTCCTCAACCAAACCACCTTAATTCCTTTTGGAGACTTTCATTTCTCTTTTCCGATGGGAGAACAGAGAATGTATTTTTGGTTTGGTTTATTGGGGACTATAACCTTTCCTTATGTGTTAGCATACATATAGGGTTCCATTACCCCCTAACGCGCCAACTTGGGTATCCACTCATTAAACCCATATCAAGCCTTTTAGGAAGTCTTTTCGGTTACTTAATTGGATCACTTAAGATTATAATTACTTTATATAAATAGATGATATAATTATATTTAAAATATAAAGTCCACATGATTAAAAGAAATTATAACTTGAAAATATGTGTGGTTGAACTTAACTAGAAGTTTGCGGCTAAAAAGCAATTTGAACACGGATCAGTGACGACAACAGATACAGATGTCGACTATGATATGTCCTTGTTCTTAAATATATTAGAGAGATATTTCAAAATTTACAAAAAAAAAAAAAAAGATTGACCAAAATAAAATACTTTCTGGATAGCATGTGAGTAAAACTTAAGATGTTACACAAAACATCTTTGGGAAATAACCTCAACTATAGATGGATAGAGATGGTTGCCTTGCAATAGTTTAGTTTTATAGATTATCAAGATGTATTTTCTAGTCTTAGCATGAATTGGACACTCATCCACAACTTCATCAGGTACATGGTTTAAGCATTGATTTATCCAATCATTCACATTATCCAATTGTGAAAGATTATTCAAATTCAAAATGACTGATGTAATGTCAAATAGATAGATCCATTATTTGGTATTTGAATATTCAACGTTTGCACGTTCACATGTACAATATATTAATGAGCAAGATTTTGGATATAGATGTATTTTTTATTTTTAAATTTTATCGAATTTATTATTTTTCTTTAAGTTTGACAAAATATATATAAGATCACAAACATAAAAACAAAAAAATTGAAACTCAAAGTTTTTTTGAACCCAAAAGATAAAGTATATGGGACAAGTAGCACGAGCTTGCTTAACTTTAATAAATATGAGCTCAAGCTTTTAGTATGTGTGTACTTAGATTTTTAGCACAAGCATGCTTAGGTTTTTAACATGATCTTACTTAGATTTTCAATACAAGCATGCTTAGATTTTTAGTACAAACATGCTCAGATCGTGCTGGTCCACAAGTAAAATTAAAATAAATCACTCCCACCACCCAGACCAGATAAAAAGGATGTAACTAAAATAAACTTCAAACCTTCCCTTTGAGACCAAAAGCCTTAGTGGAACTAATTTGTTCAAGTTTCTTGCCAAGTGAGATATCCATCTTACTAATGTAGAAAGCTTTTGTACTTGTACTTAGATGGTTTGGAAATGATGTGTTTGGGATGAGATTGATAACTTTAGCTAAATTTTGGCTAATATTGATCAAAATGAGTTGGACCTAAGTTTGAAATCTCCTATTAATGATGGAATATTCTAGTAAGGCTATTCTAGTTTGAAATTTGTTAATATCTTAAGATATTAACAAATTTATCAAAGTAATGATATGTAATAAATACTTACCTACTACATGAAGTACCATAGTTAAACACAGAAGAGACGAATTTGAATTGTGTGTGTGATTGATTTTTCAAAATAGTTGCCAACTGTTTTATAAAGGGTGAGTGTTTATCAAAAGTTGACAAAGATTGTCCAAAGACATTTTTCAAAGCGTCCAACATGTTTTTAACAGAAGTGTCTAGAAAAGCTAAAAAAACATTTACGAAAGCTTAAAGTAGTAAAGAGAATAAGGATAGAAAGAACACAAATATTTTTATATTAGTTAACTCTATAACCCTAAGCTACATCCAGTCCCTTCAACTTGAAGGACTTCACTAAGTCAACCTGGCTTAGAAGTATTTTTCACCTCTTCAAGTATCCAACTCCTTACAATCAACAACCCTAATTGCAAGATAATAAATATTCTTAACTTAGCCTCTATAGTCTTTACAAAACACAATTTTGAAATAAGGTTACTCATAGAGTGAGCTTACAAGAAGACTTTAGCTAAAACATTTTACAAACAAAACAGAGCTTTAAAAGCCTTTCTAACAAAGAAAGTCCAATAAGACTTAGAATCAAAATAGAATAATGTTTGGATATAAAAAGAGCAATGTGAGTTTTTTCCTCTTATGTGCTTATTATAATTTTTACTTGCACATTACAAAGTATTGTCACTTTTTTTTTTCTATACTCATATGCTTCTTTTTCTAATCTCAAGTATATCCTATTTTCTTTTAACTCTAATCTTTTCCACACTTCTCTTGCACTGGCTATATTACTTTTCATCACTTTGTTTCTTAGTTGTTTATCCTTCTTTAATTTCTTGCTATTTGGAAAGGATTTTCTCTAGGTATATATAATCTTCTTCTTGAAAGGCTTCAAAAAGATTATTGTTAAGGTAGAGAAACTTCGGTCAATAGCTGACAAAGAGAGTGTGTACGCAAGTTGTACATAACAGATTATGTGCAAAAGAATATTTTCAACAAAGAACGCACAAATTAGAGACAACTGACATAGTAAAACTTTGTCCTTTTATGAACATGACATTGAATGAAATATTTCTTAGATATCCTTAGTTAGATAAAAAGCACATCATGCATAGAAGTAAGTGTAGTTAATTTTTTGAATGCATTAGGTAAAAATTAAAGGTTAAAAATTTACTTCTTGAAACAAAGAAGTCCATTGGACACTTCTCTGTTGAACGCTTTATTGGTTAAAGATTCTTGGACAATTTGCTCAAATACAAAGATTGAACACTTTGATATTCTTTGTGTTGGACATTTTGTTGCAAAGCGAACTTAAGCATAAAATATCTTAAACACTTAGACTTTCAAATGTTAGTAATAAAGGTGGATATTTGTAATCATCAAAAATCTTGAAAGATTGAATGCTCTTTACAAGAGAGTTCCAACACTACAATGATGTTAACTATATTCATAGGTGTTTGAGAATTGGGCTAGATTGTTTGGCACAAGGCCCAAGGCCTTTCAAGAGAAGTTTTACTCTATACTGGTGTAGCAATAAGGTAATTTTACTCCGAGACAACGTATAATATACTGTTTATGAATGAATCTTAAGAATTCTATATTTGAGTATCGACATTCTTAGTTTTAGGCTACCATGTTATGAGACGAGGTAGCCCATATATGTAGATTAGGCATTAAAGCATGTTTAGAATAGTTATTCCTAGCTCAACATTTCTAGGGGTCGAGTGTGTTGAGTTTAGAGATCATCATAATCTTTTAGATTGTATTCCTTTATTATAACCTTAAGAGCTACAATTCTTTTTTCGCATATGTTTCCTATACTTCTTTTTTACCATTTCTATGCTATTTAATTATTACCATTGTTTGACTATTTCTCCTAATTAGGTGTTATGTTCTTTTGCATTTTATTGTCCTTAATTCCATATGTAACATTCCTCATTTGAAAGAGGCTATCAAAAAGGGTGGCTTACTTTTGTTTGATTCACTTCTTTGAGTTGATTCATTGTGGTTGGTTATTATGGATACTCTAACATCATAACATGACCACAATAGCCCAATAACTAACCTTGGAGCATTATTTGATCCTACAATTCATAGTTTAAACATATTTGACTGGGAAGAGATAGTAGGTAACATGATATTCTTTGAGAGTATAGTTCATTTGGACAATGATCTTTGTGGGACCCCAAATCTATTTAGCTAAGAAAATAGGGACCTTGGGTTCAGTCCGCTAAGCAAGAAGGACAAAAGCCTACTCACCTAGCACTAGGACCCGAATTAAGCTAGGTAAGCAAGAAGAGACAAAAACATGTACTCATCACACTGAGGGACCCCTAGATTGATCCAAGTCAGCTAGGGAGACAATAATCCCATGCATCCCAAGAGCATGGAACTCCCTAATCTAGCCAGGTCAGCAAGGGGAGACAAGGACATGTGTCCAACTAAGCAAGAGGGGACAAAAGCTTATACACTTTACACTATAAGACCCAGTGATTAGGTGAGGTCAGCACCAAGAGGCAAGGACCCTGCACACGTCATCTATCCCCTAGCCGCTATTGGTCTTGAGGAAACTAGAAGGGAGAGAAGGGGACAAAAGAGTGGGACCCAAGATGAGAATGTGCCATGACTTGACACATGGTTCGAATCATACAATTTAGGGATTGGTGATATTAACAACCCGAATTAGAGGCTATGGTCGGTCCACATGGCCAAATCTGACGCATCAATGACCTCAAGCATAGCCTATAAAAGGCCTCAGAACAAAAAGCAAGGGGTCGGAATTTTCAAAAGTTTAAAGTCTTGGATTAAGAGTGTAGAGAAAGCAGATAAGTAAAGGCGAAATTTGGAGAGAGGAAACTAAGATTGAAAGTTTGAGAGATCAGATCGCAATTCTAATAAGTAGGAAACCTTGGATTGAAGGAGGTGAGCTCTAAATCAAAGCTGAGAGAGAAGGACACTGAGTTGTTACCCATTCCCAACAGAGAGGATAACTTATGCAAAGAAGTAGAAATGAAGCCAAAACCTCTGGATACCAGGTTATTCTTTTAAGTTCTAAAGAAACTTATCTTCATAGATCAAAGTAGATAGTTCATGCCATAAAGTCACTCATATGCATTTTCAGCATATACTATCAATTAAAGTAGCCTAGTTAGCTAACATGTAGTTGGCACTTGCATGGATCGAGTCACTCTCGGTCCTCCTCTTTGTATAAAATATCAGAAAATAAATCTCTTTTCTTAAATTGTTCTAGAATGATCCCGGCTCTACATAGCTAAAGGCCACATTGCTATCGATTCAGTTGGTTGAGTTGATCTTAGCATCCAGTCGCATTCGTCACTGAGTCGGTCTCGGTTTTTTCTTAGCATTGCTCAAAACATCCTGTCATCTATTCATCAATTATGTTTTGGACGCCTAATGGAAAATTCATCTTTCTCTAAAAATCATTCAAGGTCTGGATGTTTAACAAATAGTCCAATCTCTTCCAAGGTCTGGACGCCTAATGGATAATTCAACCTTTCCCCAAGGACGCCTATAGGATAGTCTACTTCTTCTTAAAGTCATTTGAGTCCTGAACACCTAATGGATCGTTCAGTCTTTTCAACTATTTGTTAACTCATGGATGCCTAATGGAAAGTCTATCTCTCTAATGTAATTCACCTCTTAGACGCCTAAAGGATAGTCCATTCCTCACACTTCATAGCATGTCCAAAACTATGTGAACTTTGATTCCTTTGACCAAAAGGGGTACGTAGGAGCAAGAGGCACACTCTTGTCAAGCTTTTCATCCCAAACAATAAAAAAGGTTTGTATACATTTTCCATTGTATGTTTGGTTCATTTGTTAAAAGAGCATCAAACATATAGTAAAGGCCTTTTTAGTTCATGTAGCCAATTTTGGTAACTATCAGATAATAGACGTGTGGGGATATCATGTGATCCTTGTGTATAACTGACTCCTTACCTAGATTTTGATTTTGCGACTTGCCTTATCCATTCCGGGTTCCCGGAACTTTCCATAAAATGCCGGTGGTGACTCCTATCAGATTTGAATCAGTCTCAGTCATCCTCTCGGATTGGCTGAGTTGGTTCTAGCTTTGCATGGCCAGTTCCTCCCCTAGAAGGGATCTGGCTTCCAATCACAATTCAAAATCCGCGATTTCGCCATCATAATTTAGGTCGCAACAATCTTGTTTCTAAGAATTTTTTTCCTAGAATACCCAAAATATCTAAATGACATTCTCCTCTATACTCTCCTTTCTTGGCTAGCAATGGTTGAGTCTAAGTTGATTTCATTCCTTAGGGGAGTACTTTTAGTCAAGCATGGACTCACTAGAGTTATGATTTAGTCTTATCTAATCTTTTTTAGGTTTGTGGAGTTATGGAAAATGAAGAAAAAGTGTAAGGAACATGTTGCATGCCTAGGATCCACAATCACGATCTAGTTCAAGCATAACGAAAATTAATCAAGAACATCAAGAACTGAAAAATTCAATTAGAAGAAAAGACAAAACAGATTAGAAAAGGAATGACTTGCCACTAATTCTAAGAATTATATAAGAGATTGTAGAGATTCACTTCAAGCATCTTGGAGGCTTGATAACTTGTTCAAGACAAGAGAAGAGTCAATTCTCTCAAAAGTGCTAAACACAATTTCAATTTCATCAAAAAGTGATTATCCTAATTACAATGAGAATTTTTATAGCTAATCTTTAATCCTAATTAGTAGCTCCTAATCCTAATCAAGTCACTTACCGAAGCCCAAGGCTTAATAAGCCCAAACACAACAAGGCCTAACAAGCTCAAATACAAGCTACAAAAACGTGAGCCTTCTTGGCCTTTACATGACGTTAGTTTCAAATGCATTTTTGGAGCTGAAGGAGTGTGAACTGGATTGAGCTCTAAGCAGGAAAGTTGTAGATATTTCTCTTAGTTTTCTCAAGACACCAATTTTGTCCAATTTTGTCCAATTCAAAGGTCGACAACTCCAAATATGCTTGAGTCTACCCCTTGTCATATAGGCTTGAGATGCTGGAATAGCCTCCACCTTCATGTCCCTTAGGTTATACAAATCCGTATATGCATCATTCTCCCCTTCTTGAAGAGAATTTGTCCTTAAAGTTGGTGCTTGCATACCTACAACACAAGAAGTTAAGTGAATAACATTGAAAGTATTACTTTCCCAAATTCTAGGAGCATGTTGATAAGCTCGTTTTTAGTCGCCTTAACACGCATCAAATAACTAAAGCTAACTATAGTATAGTAAACCCTAGGTCAAATTTTCTCATGGACACAGTGTGCTTAATAGTGATTTAGTGTGAAACGAAATGATGTAGGGTCTAAGATGTAGAGTATTGCTTGTCTCAGCCATTGGCCGAGTTGCTCTCGGTAGACACTTAGTCGATATGGTCTCGGTAGAGGTTTATCAAGCTTGGTCTCGGTTAGCTTGCAGTGCACGCCAACAGGATTGGACTGATTCTGTTTCGATACTTGAAAGCAATAAACGAGGGGGATTGAATGCGAATAAAGCAAAAAAAAGTAAAATAAAACATCGAATGCAATGGAGATATACTAATGCTACTGATATTACTACTATTATTAATTTTCTCGATATAACTGTGCTCGTGTTCAAATTTCTATTAGTCCAAGTCCAATTCAATTTCCTCACTCCAGTTCTCAGTCCATATTAGCCTTGGAAATTCTTATGACAATTGCCAAAGGTTCGTCCATTTCCCTACTGAGAAATTGCGCAATCGCTACCTCATCAGTTGGCAGGGATTAAGTTCAGAGCTGATTTTAGGTTCTCAATTAACAATCATTAGCTGATTACCTATTGAATTGGTTAAACCAGTTCCGATCGGCTTAGCTTAACATTGTTCACGTCTTAAATGCAATCCCAATTCAATTTGTGAATTAAAGAAGATGAAAGGAATAGGAACAAGAAATGAAAGAATGAAATTGATTAATAGAAAACAGAGTACAAACACAATGGTCTGAATTTAGTTGGATCCATCTCCCACGATGATTGTCGTGGTTGATGGTGGTAGCCCACCTCCAGTAGCTTGAGCGCTAAGGATCAGATCCACCAGAGTGCGTTGGAATCCCAAGCGGTCCCCTTTGACAGACTTAAGCTTCCCAATCTCAAGCCTACACTTCCTCGAACAAGAGAAACATCAATGCAGCATCGTGCACTGCCGTAGATGGAGGAAAAATGAGAGCTAGATAATGGAATTGATGACAATGCATAGAGTGTGAATTCAAAGACCCCTAAAATGTACACAATTATCTATATATACAAGAGGCGTGAACTACTTAAACCTAACAAAATTTCAAAAGCAAATTTCCTATTCTACCTTTGTAGCTTGTGTTACACATTTCTCTAGGAGTGACATGGCATATGGAGCTGAGGTGGCTTCGAGCTGGATGGTCTGACGCAGGATGGTGCCATCTGGGCCACCTTTATTGGGCTGCACCTACCATGAGTTGCTGGGTTGCAAGGCTTGGCCTAGTCGAGATATAGTCGGCCTTAATCGAGACTACTCTCTTGGCTGATGTGAACTTGACTTAGTCCTCATGAAGAAGGGGAGGAACTTTTTATTAGCTAAGACCTTCAATTTAGTACATATTTCTATTTTTTTCTACTTTTAGGTTCATAATATGAATCTCAGCTAACAAACAATCCTTAAGCACAAAATAATCTTACAACCACCCTTCTTAGGTTTATAAAAGATGCATGTTCTGTGACTCATCACATGCCAATATTGTAAGCATTATCATTTAATTTCTTAATGATTTTAAAGGAAGTATCTCCTCTTGGAAGGAGCTTGGATTTCCTTAAGTGCACCCATACTAAGTCCCCTTCCTTAAAGGAGACTTCCTTCCTCCCTTTGTTAGCATGCT